>CAMZMU010000121.1:16928706-17471544 GCA_947311845.1 Poa pratensis
GGGAATGTGAAGTTTCAGTTTCCATACAAGAAGTGCATGGAACACTTCCCTAGGATGAGGGACACGCCAAAGTTCAAGCTCCCTCATGAGCTTCGTCCTCTATAAACATCAAGTAAGAAGCCTAGCTATATGGCTATAAAGAAAGCGCTTTACGGGAGGCAACCCGGTTGTTTTTATTTGTGATTTTCTTTGTGTCCTGTTGCTGTAATAGGAGACTTTGTTTATAGTTTAGTTTCTGGAATTTTTAATAAAGTGCCAAGTTTTACTCATTTTGGTTCGAAAAAGTTGCTTATTAGCGTTCGGAGATTTTTATTCCTACACGAATCTGTGCACGGTATGTTTTTTAATTATTATTCTGTAACTCTGAATGAACTCATATTTGAACTGTAGTTGCAACTTTTCATCCTCTGTATGCATGAATTTTTTCGGAATTGTTCGACAAAGTTAAGTAGGGTAGAAAAATACGTTTTGCTGCTGCTGTTTTTCTGGACAGATTCTGTCCCATTTTGTTTGATGCATTCTTTGAACTTTTAGCTTGAATCTTTTTGATCCAATTGAGTTTATGAGTAGGCATACAACATTATACACTTTCTGGACATCCATATGAATTTTTGTTCAAGGATTATATGCAGCAAGAAATCTATTTGTTTATCACTACTAATGCACCCCACAGAAAAAGAAATGGGAGAAACGGTGTTTTGAAATTTTTTCACAGGGATTAGAGGAGATGCACCAAGAGCTATCCACGGATGGTGAATACCATAAGCTTGGGGATGTGAAGACAACCCACTGGACCTACAAACTCTCGGTTTGCACACGTCTAACTTCTGTTTTTGATCGAAACACTTTATCACATAAACTTGGAGCGTCTTTTTGTTTGTTTTGGTTTGTTTTTTATTTTGTGAGACCACCACACTATCATTTATATATGCGAGAGCTACTGGAAATTTGGGTTGATTTATGTTGGATGCTATTATTAGATTGGGAAAAGGGATGTCGGAGTTGATTTTAAAAGATACATATAGTTGCATGATTCATGAGCTTGTTAATGAGTAATAATTTGCAAGTATTTTATCAAGAGCTATCTTTTATTCATGTTTTGATGCTGAATGTTATTTTACCTTGTTTAACATGGATTAGTTAGTTTTATGGACACTCATGCATGCATTTAGATGGTCAACTTTCTCCCTCTTGCTAGCCCAAAAATTCCAACAAGTAAAAACTTGTTTCCAACACCTTCAACCAAAGTTTTTCAGTGAGTCCACCATATCTACCTATTAGATTTATGCTATTCCGAGTATGTTTATCATGATATTTGTGTTATCTATACCTCTGAATGAAAATGCTTGTGTTATTGATTATTATGGGAAAAGTTGGTTATAGAGCTCTCTCGAACTTGATGCACACTTTACTTTCATTGCATAGATAAAACATGACCCATTGTGGTTAAAATTATGATGTTGTGGGCTTGACAAATGTCTTTGGTTTAGAGTTAGCTCATATGTGCTGTCACATGGCAAGCTTTCAACATGCACTTCATTTCATTTAGTTGATATCATGTACTTTTGTTTATGGATGGTTACCATGGGTGAAATAAATGTGGAAATGAAGTAGGTTTAAATGAGTTTGTATAAATGGTTAGAGACGCCTGGGCCGCTAAGCCATGCATCATTCATGGTGGAAATTTATTTACATGCTATGGTGAACCTTCTGTGATACACCTTACAATAAAAAGCTACTCCCTCCGTCTCTTTTTATAAGGCGTCTAAGCAGCTGTAGCTTTTCCCATAATACAAGGCGCGTAAGCAGTTTTTGTGATGTTTCTTCCAAGTCTACCCTTGCCTGCATGCAGCCTTTCCGATCGTTTCTCTCCGCAAATTACTCTGGCGATAGTTTCCTTACGAGGTGAGATTGCTAATTGATTCATCCCCAACTGGAAAACTACCGAAACTCCAGGCACATCTCATCTCCATGGCTAACCAAGCGCCGTCGGACTTGCTCGCGCTTCTAAAGGACGACGAGCTCACCGAGTATTTCGGCGATGACGACACAACAGGCGAGCGCGCCGGCGCCGCTCTCTTGCCGGCACCGTGCTATGGCGTACATGGTTGCTCTACCACCTGCAGGGTCAGAGCAGCCAAGGGCTACGCTGGAGCACACGTCGGCGACTCGGAACTGCAGACGGTGGACGCGAACAAGGACGTCGGCGTCCAAGCTGTGGATGTTAACCGTGCGTACATGATCCCAGAATCAGTCGAGCAACAACCTTGGTATGTGCCGGACACATACGCCGAAGAGACCGAGGTCCCAGATTCCCAAGAAATTTCTGACGTCGACGATTCGTATGACATCCTTGCGGGAGAGAGCCACCTCCAGAATCACTTGAAGATATTCAGCGTGAGGTTGAAGCTGGCATAGCTGCGTCCCAATACAATCAAGAGGAGGAAGACGAAGAGCATGTTGATGCCGAAGAAGATGAAGGCGACAAAATTAAACCAAATTTCGGGTCGAGCTAGACCAAGGGGAGTTGCAGGTGGTGAAGGACACTCTGAGCATTTTGCTGCCATCGTACCGTCCTTAAATTCGTGTGTTTGATTTGTTCATGTAGTAGTCGAACTTCAGTTATGTTTGACTAAGGCTGTGTGATTTTGGCATTATGTACTGCTTGATTATATTTGGCCGAAGTAGACTACAGTAATGCACTTGTAGCTAGCTATAGCTAGCTAGTTCATGTACGAGTAAGAAGAGTATAAATTCAAGTTACTCCGTGTTCACAAACTCACGTTAAGAAACAGAAGGAAGTTTTGAACATTACAAATTCAGAACACACAAAAATTGGGAAAAAGCAAGGTAGCTGGACAGACTACTCCGTGTTCACGAACTCACGTGCTTGTTCGACTAAATCTACATCACATTGCAGTCTCACAGGTAGGACTCCATTTCTCTCAAGTGCTTGCTTCTTCATGTGTGGAATGGAATAATGATGGCTTCCTCTCTCCTTCATGATTTCCCTCATGCATGTTTGATGCGTGAGAAAAATACGATTGGACCTTTCTACTGGATATTGCTGAAAAGCTTCGTTGACTTTAACAATGTTCCTTGGGGATGATTTCTGAAACATGGCTTGAATACCTGCAAAAAATCCAAGATCCAAAATATTGAGATCAGGAGAATTGGGTGGCTGGCACATCAGCCTTATGTCAAACCCATCAGCAGTTGCTGCTTGCTTGAACACTTCATCATTGACATCAATGTGTGTTTTGGCATTGTCCTGTTGGATGAAATAGGCTGGCCTAACTCCTCAACAGGCCATTTCTGTTTAATCGCAGGCAAGACCATGTTAACAAGATAATCCCGGCTATCATCCTTCTTAACTGATGTCATTGCCTTTGTGATCAAGGTACCAGCATCTCTGTACCTACTCTTCCTCTTGGCATACTCTTTTGTAATGAAGGCAAATATTCCAATCTTCCCATCAAATGTGCATGTCCCATGTTGGTCAAATCTGGGTCTTGCAATCGCCGTGAGGAACATTACTTTGGGAATAAAGGCCTTGTTCCTAGTCACCCTCTTAGGCCTTTCTTCATCAAGAGCCAAATAATATTTCTGACTTCTCCTAGTCAAGTAAAACCATTTTCATCGATATGAACAACATTGTACATACCCCTAAAAGTAGGCTCTCGAGGAAGGCTAGTCGGATCCAACATATTGAGGCAGTACCTAACACGGGCTCTCATATTCTCGTCAGTCAGTATAGGCTTGATGTCGTTTGAGTGGCGCCTAAATTTGCCTTCCTTAAACCTCCTGTGCAATGTGCTTTTTGAAACATTCAGTTCATTTGCTAGGTCCTGTAGAGTGGTCCTTTTCTTCAGAGGAATGGCTTTGATATCAGCAGGATTGATTTCAATTCTCTTCCGTCCACAGCGCTTAACCTTCTTGTTAGCTACGGCATTCACCCCACCGCCTCGGAGGCCTTCTTCCCACACACACTGTACACATCTCAGAGAAACACCCATGTCCGCTGCCACTGATGCTGACACTCCTCGTTTCAAAATGTGACGTCCGGTCCTAACCAAAAGCATGGCGTATATATCCCGCTTTACATCATCTGTGTGCCATGTACGTGTCCTAAACACTGGATTTGATCTGCCAACACAAGAAAAGACATTACTCTCTGAACCTAACTTAAATCAACAAGACTACTCCCAAAACATCAAAGTTGAATTGACGTACCGGCATGCTGGTTGTCGGCCTGATCGCCGTGGCCGTGCTCGGTGTCGCCCTGATCGTCGTGGCCATGCTCGGTGTCGCCCTGATCGTCGTGGCCGTGCTCGGTGTCGCCCTGATCATCTTGGCCATCCACGTTGCCATGCTCCATGTATGCGTCCTCGCTGCCATCCTCCACGTCGGCGTGCTCGACGCTGCCTCGTCCAAGGTGACCGCGACCGGAGCAGACGTGACCAGCTAGGCCTAACCTCCAACGAACACGTTCGGCAACACCATATCCGGAGACGCCGCTCGTACCATGGCCACGGCCACGTACACGACGTCCAGCAATGCCACGGACAGAATCACCACGTCCGGCGTGGCCACGTCCAGCTAGGCCAAGACCGGCGTTTGCACGCCAGCACGTCCACGGCCATCATGCTCGTGCGCAGCGGCCCTCGACCGGCGAGGCCAAGGCGTGTGCGCCCGTGGCTGCCGTTCCGGCCATGCCCGCGACCAGCGAGTCCACGCCCTCGTCCGTGTGCACCGTCCGCAGCTTCTGCGTCGATGTGGTTGTTTTCTTCTCCGCCCTCAGGGCCGGGTACCTCCACATAATCTTCTCCATCCTCAGAACCTTCATCTGCTGCACACAACACATAACTCCGAAAAATTAGAGATAGGCTGAGACGGGAAGAAACCTATAACGCATCAATCGACAGAAACTAACCTTCATCGCTATCATCCCACTCCAGGGCGTAGTTGAGGTCAACGATTGGACCACTGTAATCTTCAAAATCGTCCCATGTGCTCCCGTCCATGATTTGCAGCCGAAGCAATGGTGGAATTGAAAGGTGAGAAAAGGAAGGAACCGAGCGCTCATATAGGAGTAGACTGGAGGGAACCAAAACGAATTGAAAATTTGAAGATTGTGCCGCTCCCGTCCTTTCATCTCTCCCTCCAATTTTGTGAATTTTTTCTTAAAAATTTCACCAGCCCACCACCGCATGCAAGGCTATGAAGGCGCGAGGCTCCTGGGCGAGGCTCCTGGCGGGAATCACTTGTCGCTTGGCGGGAGGCAAGTCTGGAGCGGGATGGCTCCACATCCGCGTCATTATTACTGCAATCGATCAAATCGCTATAACTTCGTTTGTTTCCTTCCAACCCTCCATCGCTAATCAATAGAGGCAGGGTAGAAGGGTCCAAATTAGCCCACGCTAATTTTCGTGCAAACCTGCTTACACGCCTTGTATAAAGAGACGGAGGGAGTATCTAATGGTAAATAAAAAGGGTGTTGAGATTGTTCATTGTGTTTGTTTGTCTTGTCATTTTGATATGGGCTTGTTCCATATCCTGAAACAAGAGGTACCCTAGTTGACGCTCTTAATGATACTATTTTTACTTACAATGATATTTAACTTGAACTTGCTTTGTTTTCCAAGTTGAGTAACACATGGAGTAGGTACTTGTATTCAAGGGGCATGAGACTTTCAACCTGTACTTTGTCAAGCACACTACTCATATTTGCTTTCACTTTAAACTTAATCATTCAAGATGCTATGATAGGGGAATGAGAGCTTGACACCAAGGATTACCACATTACAATCATTAACTTAAGTAGAGAAGTTCAGAAGTTAGATGAAACTTATTCATGTTGTCCACCTTTTATATTCAGATTTTCATCAATACTCTATGGCCATTATAGGATGTTCTTTCTTTTCATTATGCATACATGTGGTCCATAGTATTTTCTTTTATGTTACACTTTGTGAATTATCATTGAACATCCTTGCATTGAATACTTGATATCACTTCATAAACTATCTTGCATATTACTACTCCTTTTAAGAATGAATCATTTGACTCTATGTAGCAATAGTAATCATCTTTGATATCCATTGATAGTATTAAAATGCAAAGTCCATGTTAGTTTTATCACCTTCATACTCGAGGACGAGTATAGGTTAAGCTTGGTGATGTTGATGCATGTAAAATGCATACATGAACTTTGCATTATTTTACTTATATTCCAGTCATATTTTGCATCATATAAGGGTTATATCACTGTTTATAATGATTTTGAGAATATTTGATATGTTTCCTATTTTTATGGAATTAACCCTGCACAGGCAGAAAACCCTATTTCTGCATTTTAATGTTTCAGGGACCCAAACGACGTCCAAATGACCTGTAAATTTACGAGCGTCAATTTTTGGAAGGAAGAAGACTTGGGAGCGAAGGAAGCAAACAAGCGGAGACCCGAGGGCCAAGATAGGTGGGCCCACGCGGCCAGGTACATGGGCCGCGTGGGACCCCTCCTTTTGGGCCACGGAGCTCCGTTGCCATCGATATTTCCTCCACCGACTCGGTTTTGACCTAAAACCGCCTATAAAAATAGCCCCCCGACGTTCTCTGGAAGGAGCGCCGCAGAAACACAGAAGCACCGAAACAGAGACCTAGAGCTGCAGATTGGAGGGGGAAAACTCCGGCGGGGCGCTGCCGGCGTGGTCTCCATCTTCTCCAACGACTTCTCCACCGTCTCCATGATGAAGAGGGAGTAGTCCACCTCTGGACTATGGGTTTGTGGAAGTAACTTATGTATCTCCTCTCTCTTGAGCTTCACTAATTAGTACCGTATGAGCTGCTGAACATGATTACGGTCATCTATGTAACACCTTTGTGGTGGATCTTTTTATGAGTTAATATATGTTTGAGCTTGCAATGGTTTTGTTTCAGTTATGAAAGTAGATGCATATTATGTACCCCGTTCTTATTTACTTGTCATGATCAAGCATGTTTATGAGAGCGTGTGAGGGGGAACGTGTGCATTAGTTGGAGTAACGGGGGGTGGCTAGTGCAGTGAACGTGAGAGAAAGTTCTGCGATCCACTTGGGTATCTCTACCTTACTTTGTTGCCTCACTAGGGATAAAAAGAAATATCATGCTACCGGAGATGTGGGTGTGACCATTGCCACTACTCCATGACTAGATCTAGCATGTTCTTATTTTAACTTCATGTCATGATACTTATTGCTATACTCTGAGTTATCTTAATTACTGAGGTGTTATGATTTAGTTCGCATCTTGGTGGAGTATAAGAGAGACTAATAACCAAAAGGTCTCTATGTTAGGACGTGATGCCCATATAATTATAACTTGTCATTAAACTGTTGTGTTGCAATCTCATATGTCAACTCTAGTGTTCCATTGTCTACCACTTTATTAAAGAGATAGTGCATTTGTGAAACCATGAACCCGGTCCATTTTTAATCATAAGAAACACCTTTCCAACCACTTTACCATTTTCTGCCATTTAATAATCCAAAAATATAAAAACACTTTTACATCTTGCATTCACAATATAAAACAAAAATATCAAATATCATTGCTACCACCATCCTTGCATATTTATTTACCACCATTGCATATTTATTTCTTGTTTGCATTGCATATTATCTTGATATCATTCTCACACCTTGTGCTTGACAACCACTAGGTGAGGTTGAGGACCAAAACATTTACTTTGTTTTGTAGGTAACCAAAAGAAGGATAGGAAAGATAAATCTTCACTACTGATTCCCCGAGAGTTCGATATTAAACCCTCGAGTCATCCCTCGTGGGGAAAACATGTCTTCCACTAACTACACACTCTGCACTTGGAGTCTCAACCTAACCCATTTACTTTTCACGCAGGTAACTACGTGAAGGGCCATCATAATCTTCAAATATTATAGACCCTAGAGGGCCAGGCAATTTGTTAAAGTATCTTTCAAATACCCCTTTATTGTATCCTTGCTTAGTTGTGGTAGCATTATATAAATAATGTTGAGAGAATTCTTTTATACCTCTCCAATTAGTTAGTGTTAATTTTTCTATTTCTCTTAGCCTTTCATTTTGTAATGTTGTATATCCTATTTCTGGGTCTTCGGCTATAACCATACTTGATATCACATTAGCGAAATTATTAGGATTACTTCCAGCCCTTTTTAAATTTTCATATAGATCCGGATAACTTTCGACCCAATTTTCCCATAAGACCTTAACAGACTCTCCTAAAAAGGTTTCAAGATATGTTAACATATCTTCAACCTTAGTACCTATATTGTGCTGATTTTGTATATATTTTTGAACTATTAGACCTTTCCAAATGCTAAGTATATTTGGCCAATCCACTGGGTCATGGGCTGCTAAATTTAAAATTGCACCATCGTTCCTATAATTTTGAAACTGTACTGGTTTTTCAGAATCTCTCCTGTTGCTACCCATGTGCCTATATTGCCCCGGAATATATGTGGGTTGAAAATCACCAGTTTCTGGGGCGGAGGCCAAACTCCAGCTCTTCTAGATGGTCTTTCTCTCTCTTCTCTTTTCATAGAGGTCTCGCCTCTTTTTCTCTTAGCAGAGGTATCTACTTCCATGGCTTCCATGCATTTTCTAAATTGTGCAAACCTACATCATCGAGTGAATCTATAAAGTAATTATATTGTTCTGCATTATCATAGTTTTCTTCTTCATACAATATTTCTTTCATTAATTCTTCTTCTTCTTCATAACTTTCTGTTAGAATTTTGTTATTTATATCCCATTGCTCTTCCTCACTTATGGCTTTATTTTTATTATTTTGGTCAGTATTAATACTTTTGTTATCTTTTTCTTCTTTTACTATGTTGGTACTTAGCAAATTTGAACGGCTAGTGGCTAACTTTTCTCATTTTTTAATTTGTTTAATCTAGCCATTTCTCCAATGAAAAACAATTGTCTTTCTCTTATCTTTGGCCACTCTGTAGTCATAGAATTATTATATTCCTCTTCTATATGCTTTAATTTTATCTCACAATGCTTAAGTTCATCTTCTAAATTTGCCTTCTCCATGCACTCGGAAATTCCCTTATCCTTATTATCATTGAACCAGAATCTGGCATGAGAGATTCTTCTTCCTCTATGGCTATAGATTTATAATTTGTAAATCTAATGCTACTACTTCCTTCGCAGTTTTGGTAGCTAATACAACTATTAGGCTGCTTTAATTATTTCTTTTCTATAAGTTCACTTATATTCCATTCTTCTCCCGCTCTTTCTTCAGAACTAATTTTTAGAGGACTCATAAATCTTATTCCCTTCGACTGCATACTTTCAATGACATCGTCTACATTTACTGATATCTAGAATTACTTTGATTAGATAACCTTCCTATAAATTCTATGCTTATTAACAGATTTGTTCCTTTAAAATCTTCATATCCTTTAGTCTAATCCAAAACTCATTTTTTCAATAAATTGTTTTACAGACATCATTAGGTCTGGGGCTATATAGGTTATTAACATATTTTCATTCATGTCTCCTTCCATGAATCCTAATGCCGCTTTATCTACTGATTCCCATCTTTTGTCTAATAATGTTATTAAAACTTTTGCTCCTAATTTCTTTCTTTGTCATACCTTTAACGCCTATGATATACATGTCTTGATGAATGTATTTATACCCACGGAATTTAAGTTCATTCTCAATATTCTTGCTCACAATTCTTAATTCTACAGGGTGTGTTAACACACTTAATTCTACTTCTCTAGATATTCTGTATAACCCAGTCCTTCTTTCAAATATACCCATATGATAAACTTGCTGAGGCTTAATTTTTCTCAGCGTATCTTTTTGACATCTTTCCATGTCTCTTTGCATGTCTATTACTTCTTCCAAACTATCAACATCATCTATGTTGCTGCATGACATTCTATGCCTTATTGTTAGTGGCTTAGAATCTTCTCTTATTAATTGGAGGCTTCTATCTCTTCTAGTTTTAGATATGTCCATTTTTTGAATTAATATTTCTTGATGATGATAATATTCCGGATGAGGCTAACACAATTTCTTTGCTGCTTTCTAGATTTTTTAGTTTTTCTAATATCTGGATTAACAACTGCAATATTGTGTTATTCTGCCTATTATTATTTTGGAATCTTCTTTTGGTGATCTTGATTAGAGAATCCTATAGAAGGTATTAAGTATTTTTCTGCCTCTTTTAATGCTTGGTTATATTCGTTCATGCAACTTGAGAGGATCAAAGATTTTACCTCTTGCACTAGCAATTTTATTTCAAGTAAATCTTGCCTCGTTTCTGGTCTTGAAGATGATTCTTTGCTTTTGTTCAGGTTATGTTTTATATGTTTTCCTATGGATAGGACTTCTTCTTTAATATAATCGTTATTCTTACAAATGGTATTTTGTCTTAACTTTGCTTCTTCTATTTTATGCAAAGCTAGGTCAAGTTTACTATTTAACCCAGAACACCTTTCTACTAGTTTCTGATATTCTTGAAATATATTTGCAAATTTTTGATCTAAAATGTCTTGCCTCTTTCCCCAAGATATCAAGAAATTATATATTAGATCTACTACTAAATTTAACTGGCTATTAGTAGTATGCCAAGTATGTTCTTCTGAGGAATTTATTCTGCACCTTATGTCAATATTGTCTGTAGTTTTTATTACTTTTCCTGTATTCACTTCCAAATTTAAATACTTTAATTTTTCAATGATTGAACGTCCAAACCTTGCTCTGATACCAACTATACTAAGGGTACAATAATAATTAACGCTAAACTTAACGAGCACGAGAGACCGCTCGCACAGATTCAAAATTCGAATTTTACTATTCACTTTTACTTTTACTATTCGCTTTTAATTTTACTATTCACTTTTACTGTTTACTGTTCGCGTTTGTACAGTGAAAAATCACTTTTAATTCACTTTTAATTATTTTGCAGGATTTTAAGGCTGGCGAGGCCAATGAGCTACAAACGGTGTTCGCAGAGATGTAAAAATCCTACTCAGTACTCGCCGTATGCTTAACTATATTGCTTCAGAAATAGCTAAGTTTCTTTCCCTAGATGTTTTAGACAGGTTTATAAGGGGCATTTTCTTAACGTCTTCCCAGGCAGTTCCACCCGAAGGGAACACTTCTCTACGACTACACTGTTCTCATTTCAACGCGAATTCGGGGTTCTCGTCCTCCTCCTTGTCGGGGGCAGGTGCGGCGGCGGGGGCGACTCTCGTGGCGTACGCCTCCTCCTCACGGTCGGGGACGCCGGAGTACGCCGCCTCTATGGTCCTCCTCACCTGCTCCGGCAGCCGGCACGAAGCCGGTGTGTTCGGCATGCCAGAGAAGCCCGGCTCGAGGGCATACGGCGAGAGAGGCTGCCGCGATTGCGCCCGAGCGCGCATCCGGTCTAGGACGTGCTCAAGTTGTGGCGGCGGTGCCGGATCCATTACACTGGTCAGGGAAGGAGCTAGGAGGTGTGGCGGTCGTAGTTGGGGAGGATGTGGGGCGCCGCTAGGGTTTGTGAGCTAGGGTTCGGCTCGTCGGCGTCCATTTAAATACCTCGCCCGCTACATTTGAGGCGGTGGTTCGACTTTTAGAGAGGCTGACAGCCGGGCCAGGGCAGCCCCGGGGCAAACACGAAGCGAACGTGAGCCTATCCGCTACGGACGCAAACCCGACTCAAATTTGGGCCAAAAAAGGGTCCACATGGATTAAAAAAATGGACATCAAACCGTTTGTGTTGACGCGTTGGACGTGGTTTTTACCCAAACGGACAGCAACAGACAACTCTGAACCAAATGGGTTGGCTCGTTGGAGTTGCGGACCAAGTCCAATTTTTACTACTTGCTCGTGAGTTATGGATGCCTTCTACAATAATAACTATATTTTCTATTTCTGGTCTTTCTCCCGAGCATTCATTTCTTATGTCCTTCATGATTGATCGGCTGCTATAGCATCTTTGTGCTATGCCTGTGCTCCTTGTACATAAAAAGATGTTATTTTCCTTAATTTAAAGGCAATGCTCCTGGCAGTCACATGAATTTTTTTATTTGTGCTAAGATTGAATTAATTGTTTGACATTTCTAGCAGGACGCACCACCAGATATCAAAATGCACTTTCAACCACCTGTTGTTGGACATTTGCTGTGTTCAGCAGTGTGGATCATTATGTGCTCCTACAGTCCTACTAAATGTTACGCTTTTGTTTTTTAGAGGCATAGGGTAGCATGCTAAATTTGAGTTTTGGTGCTGTGATTTTTCAAAGTTGGCTCGTTATGATTGTCTGGTGGGATTGCAGGACAAATGGTAACGATTTGTGCAGCAAGTGAAATGTTCAAATATATGCTTTTATCTTATGATGCACTTGCATAAGTAGGACCTGTTGTAAAATTAGGTAAACTATTTGTGTTTTTATCTTATGATGCACTTGCCTAATTAATAACTTTTCATCATACTGTCGATGCAATGTTGTGCCAAAGAAAATCGGCATGTTGCCGGACACCATTTATATGTCTCGTTCTTTCTTTGTTCATATGGAGTAGATATCTTTTGCATCAGTTCATTGTTTCAGCATGGGTGACGATTCCACTTGCGAGACTGCTCAAGCCCCACTTTAGTAGCTAGCTACTCATCGCAGCGAAAGATGATGTAAACTCATTGATGAGACCTGCACATCAACTGAAACTCAAGATATATAGATGGTCGTGTGATTTGGTAGCAGAAATCAATTCTTAAGACAACGACAGAACGATTCGTTGTTAAGACTAAGGAACGGATAGTGTGGAGATACACGGCCGGGGCATACAGGACACGTCGCACCTGCCTGTGCATTATTGCAAGCTTTGCCCAAATCTTGCATACTGCAAGCTCGTCCTTCGTCTTCATATTCATATCTCGGATGCAACTTGTCCTGCCTATAGCGCCCTAGCTAGAACGTACAAATGACATAGTACTAATTATGTTGTTTCTTCTTGTTGATTTCGATCGAGTGGTCCAACACATCCCATTCTTAGGTAAATGTGCGTATGAGTACCATAGAGATGATGTGAAGAGCAGTTATAGTGAACAGAGAGATATCTTCTTAATCATGTTCCTGTCTAGGCATCCAGTTGAGCATCAAACAAGAAGATGCTGGAGAAAGAAGAGAAAATTGTTGATGATGTGAAAGATGATCTAACATTATTGATGAGACATGTAGACTCTGAGACTTAAGATGGTCCTGCAATCGGAAGTGGGTGGATGTGCTCTTCAATGACTTGTCAAATACCAATTCCTAAGACAATGAAGGAAGGATTTTGCTGTTCAAATTGAAGGAAACGGATATGGTCACTGAAAATATGTACGTAAATAATGATAGACGTCAGAAAGATTAAAAACACGTGTTCTTTAAAAGGAATATTTAGTTAAAGATATACGGTCCTAATTCCTGGTTTCCAAGACACATGCAAACGGACGACGTGTGGTGGAAAAGCAAACCGTACGCGTCAAAGATGACTGAAACTCATTATAACATGGGCATCCGTTGAGAATCCGATGGCATGTGGTAGCTAGCCTATACGGAAAATAGAGAATGTCTGTCAGATTTTTTTTCGAGTGGTACATATTATGCACCATCTCACAATTGATATTTTTTTGAATTAAGGAGATCTCACCCCCATATCATTGCAAGCATGAAACAAATAATACATCAGCCACCGAGCTGTTTAGTTATTACCGATCAAACGAACATAAAACTACTAGTATCATACTAGCCTCTACCATCGAAACGAAACTACAGCAACTAACCGAAAAAGTTCCACAACTCAGCAAGTTCCTCCTACTGTTCTAATTTTTCAAACTCCAGGACACAAAGCTTGCATACACCTCACAGTACTGTAATCGAAACTTTTACAACATCAGTTTTTTGCGCTTTTCTCTGAAGACTTGCACCACCTCTTTGATTTCATTTTTCCTGCTACCTTTCAATTCTGAGCACCAAGGGTGCCCATCCTTGTCTTTTTTTTTGCGAATGAAAAGTACAGACTAAGCTACAGGAGAGGCCTCCTGTAGGCAACAGGCAAGAACATCCTCAGGACCAGCCCTGATCCAGGTTGCAGTACGCGCAGCCGATCGCCCCAGATTTACCAGCAAGTGACTAGCCTTGTTCTGGTTTCTATCAACAGCAACCACCTGAAACCGAGGATCTAACTGGATAAGCCTTTTAATTTCCTGCACCACGAACGTGCAGCTGGATCTGTCCACCGCCGGGAGATTTATCATATGAACAGCTTCAGCACAATCCATCTCCACCACACACGGCTGCGGGGACTCCTCTCTTGCCTTCTAAATTCCTTCATAGCAAGCAGCAAGCTCAGCTTCCAACGGGAAGGAGCATGATGATAGGTGGCAACACGCAGTGAAGATCACTGCCCCCGCTTCATCTCTCAGGATCATCCCAGCTCCTCCATTGCCTGCTACTTCGCTATACGAGCCATCAGCATTTAGCTTAACCATCCCTGGGCTGGTTTCAGCCATCTTCCTTGTTTGCCTGGCAGCCACACCTTCGCTTACTGAATATCTAATAAGCAACCAGTAGCAGCGCTCTTGCTCCTCCTCGTTGTAACTCTCGACACCTTCGAATCTGTATAGTAGCCCAAGCATTCACAATCGATCTTGTAATTATTAACTAAAGTCAACCTGATGCTTCGCTACCCACCACAGTTACTAACGGATGGAACAAACTACCCCCACTACAGGAAAATGCAGAATTGCCGAGCGCCATCTATATGCCGAGCGTTACGCTTGGCATATAGCACGATATGCCGACAGCAATTAAAAAAACGCTCGGCAACTAGGTACGCTCGGCATATATACTATTTGCCGAGCGTTTACGGTATAAGACGCTCGGCATATATTTCACGCTCGGCATATATATGTTGTATGCCGAGCGAAACGCTCGGCGTATATTTTACGCTCGGCATACATGTGACGGCGTTCGTTTGAGCCGTGATAGCGCGACGTGTATGCCGAGCGCTACGTGTATACGCTCGGCATATATAATGTGATGGTGTACGCCGAGCGTATACGCTCGCCTCCTCCTCACGGTCGGGACGCCGGAGTATGCTGCCTACATGGTCCTCCTCACTTGCTCCGGCAGCCGGCGCGGAGCCGGTGTGTTCGGCATGTAGGACTCGCCGGGCTCGAGGCATGCGGCGAGAGAGGTTGCCACGATAGCGCTCGATCGCGCATCTGGTCTAGGAGGTGATCAAGTGGTGGCGGCGGTGCCGAATCCATTACGCTGGTCGGGGAGGGAGCTGGGAGGTGTGGCGGTCGTAGCTGGGGAGGATGTGGGGCGGCGCTGGGGTTTGTGAGCTAGGGTCCGGCTCGTCGGCGTCCATTTAAAGACCTCGCCCGCTACATTGGAGGCGATGGTTCGCCGTTCAGAGAGGGCTGACAGCGGGGCCTGAGCAGCCCCGGGGCAGACACGAAGCGAACGTATCCGCTGCGGACACAAACCCGGCTCAAATTTGGGCCAAAAAAGGGTCCACGCGGACAAAAAAATGGTCATCGAACCGTTTGCGTTGACACGTTGGACTTAGTTTTTATCCAAACGGACAGAAACGGACAACTCTGAACCAAATGGGTCGGCTTGTTGGAGTTGCGGACCAAGTCCAATTTTTACTACTTGCTCTTGAGTTATGGATGCCTTTTACAATAATAACTATATTTTCTATTTCTGGTCTTTCTCCGAGCATCCATTTCTTATGTCCTTCATGATTGATCGGCTGCTACAGTATCTTTGTGTTATGTCTCTGCTCCTTGTACATAAAAATATGTTATTTTTCTAAATTGAAAGGCAATGCTCCTGCCAGTCACATGAAAAAGTTTATTTTTTGACATTTGTAGCAGGTCGCACCACCAGATATCAAAATGCACTTTCAACCACCTGCTGTTGGACATTTGCTGTGTTCAGCAGTGTGGATCATTTCTCATGTGCTCCTACAGTCCTACTAAATGTTACGCTTTTGTTTTTTAGAGGCATAGGGTGGCATGCTAAATTTGAGTTTTGGTGCTGTGATTTTTCAAAGTTGCCTGGTTATGATTGGCTGGTGGGATTGCAGGAGAAATGGTAATGATTTGTGCAGCAAGTGAAATGTTTAAATATATGCTTTTATCTTATGATCCACTTGCATAAGTAGGACTTCTGACCATACTGTTGATGCTTCCTGTTGTAAAATTAGGTAAACTATATGTGTTTTTATCTTATGATGCACTTGCCTAATTAATGATTTTTCATTATACTGTCGATGCAATGTCGTGCCAAAGAAAATTGGCATGTTGCCGAACACCATTTATATGTCTCGTTCTTTCTTTGTTTATATATAGATATCTTTTGCATCAGTTCATATCAGCATGGGTGACGATTCCACTTGCGAGACTGCTCAAGCCCCACACTTTAGTAGCTACTCATCGCAGCGAAAGATGATGTAAACTAGCTCGTTGATGAGACATGCACATCAACTGAGACTCAAGATATATAGATGGTCGTGTGATTTGGTAGCTTTTTATTTTATTTTTTAGAAATGGAGTCCGGCCCCAGCCTCTGCATCAAAATGATGCATACGGCCGATTTATTAAACATAATATAAGAGTCAAGGTCTTAGCTCATTACATCATAACGAAATCGCTGATCACACAGTGTAAAAATGAAAATGAGCCAGAAGACCAGCCGCCTATCCATCTATTCTTCTAGCATGACACCACCCACTGTGGGAGAAGATAGCCCGAACGACCGCCATCATTTGAGTACATCCGAAATCCATAAGATCCCGTTGGGCTTCTGGGAGGAGAAGCGACCATGATTGGATCCAGTGGGTAGCCTTGAGCACAACCTGCATAAAATGAGGAGTTTGTATCTTGTTAAAGACAATATCATTCCGGCATGTCCAAATTGCCCAAAGAAAGGCAGAAACACCGATGCGAATCCTATCCTTAGTGTCTTTATCTATGCCATTAAGCCAGCTTCCAAACAAATTAGAAACGCTGGTTGGAGGGCTGATATTG
This sequence comes from Poa pratensis, assembly GCA_947311845.1. NCBI lineage: Eukaryota > Viridiplantae > Streptophyta > Magnoliopsida > Poales > Poaceae > Poa > Poa pratensis. The sequence goes on from CAMZMU010000121.1 coordinate 16,945,771, forward strand.
AAAGTAAAATGCAGTAGTCTCCAAATGTTCTTGACAAAAGGGCAAGATATAAACAAATGCTCTACAGACTCTTCTGTATCGCAAAATACACATTTTTTACATCCTGTCCATCTTCTTTTAGCTAGATTATCCTTTGTTAGCAAGACACGTTTACTAAGAAACCATAAGAAAATCTTTATCTTCAACGGTATTCGAAGTTTCCACAAATATTGGTGTAGAAATCTGGTGTGGCCATACATGTAATCCGCATACATAGACTTAACGGAGAAAGAACCGCTTGTTGCTAATCTCCATTTAAACATATCGGCCTCATCCGAAATTGTGACTTGCATCAACCGAGCAACAAGATGCATCCAAGCCTCCCTTTTATCACCTATAATTGCCCGGCGGAAGTGTAAATTGATTGGGACTGTGGTCATAACCTGAGCGACTAAAACGTTTTTATGTCGCACAATGTTATACAAACTCGGATATTGTGAAGCCAAAGGTGATCCGCCTAACCATGTGTCCTCCCAAAATCTTGTTTGTAAATCATTCCCCACTGCAAAAGACCCACGAGCAAAGAAATCTTGTTTAACCCCCATGATCCCCTTCCAAAAAGGAGAATCTGTTGGTTTTGCCTGGACTTGAGAGAGCGTTTTGCCCGTCAAATATTTGTTGCACAATAATTCTTGCCAAACCCCTTGTTCAGTTAAAATTTTAAACAACCATTTTGATAAAAGGCTCTTGTTTTTAAGTTCCAAAACCTCGATTCCCAAACCACCTTGGTCCTTAGGTCAACAAATAATGTTCCATTTTGTAAGCCTATATTTTCTCTTAGTTTGATCACTCTGCCAAAAAAAGCGAGATCGATAGAAATCCAATCTTTTACGTACCCCCACTGGTATCTCAAAGAAGGATAATAGAAACATGGGTAAACTGGTTAGAACCAAATTTATAAGGACCAGACGATCTCCGTATGAGAGCATCTTTCCAATCCATGCTCCCAATTTCTTTTCGAACCTATCTTCAACTGGTTTCCACTCTTTGTTTAGGAGTTTTCTATAGTGAATTGGAATACCAAGATATTTAAAAGGAAGTGGGCCGCTTTCACACCCAAAAATATTTCGGTATTCATCTTGCATCTCCTTTGCTTTTCCAAAACAAAAAATCTCACTTTTGTGGAAATTGATCTTTAGTCCCAAAAGTTGTTCAAAAAAGGATAGGATTAATTTCATGTTCACAGCTTTCGCTAAGTCGTGTTCAAGAAATAGAATAGTATCATCCGCATACTGTAGAATTGAGACGCCACCGTCAACTAGGTGAGGAATCAAACTACCCACTTATCCATCCGCTTTCGCTCGTGAAATCAAAATTGCTAACATGTCAGCAACGAGATTAAAAAGTATAGGGGATAATGGGTCTCCTTGACGTAACCCTTTTAGTGTTTGAAAATAATGACCAATGTCATCATTTACTTTTACTCCGACACTCCCGCCTTGAACAAACCTAGCAATCCATTGACACCACTTAGGTGAGAACCCTTTCATGCGTAATGTTTGTTGTAAGAATGACCAATTAACTTTATCATATATGCTTTTTCAAAATCGATTTTGAGCAATACACCATCCATTTTCTTCCGGTGAAGTTCATGGATAGTTTCATGAAGCACTACAACCCCCTCTAGAATATTTCTACCGAGCATGAAAGCTAACTTGGAGGGTCGGACCACCTTGTGAGAAACCGACGTAACCCTATTAGTACCACTTTAGTAAAAAAATTAAAACTGACATTAAGGAGACAAATACAGGACAACGACGGAACGGATAGGGTGGGAGATACACGGGGCATACAGGACACGTCGCACCTGCCTGTGCATTATTGCAAGCTCGTTCTTTGTATTCATATTCACTAGACCCCTGGCGCAGCTTGCCGCGCGCCACCCGTCGTTGACACTGGTTTTCAATTTACGAAACGCTATGATAAACATTCTTAATATGACACTGATTGTGCGCCATATGCTTTGACAGTGATAATTGATTGGTAAACGTGGTAAACATCATTAAATATAGTGTTTGTCCAGAGCCAACAATCATGGTGTGGAGCAGAAGTAATTATCTTATTCAATTCACCAAATGCACAGACGAAGTGTTTATCGACAGACATAACAGTAAAGAAAGGGTAGAAGGGTTAGGATAAGCCAAGGTTATCGTCTGTTCTAACCTGAGTCTTACCCGATAATGTTAACATTTTGTCCGCACCCTTTGAAAAACAGGCGAGAATTGAGACTGGGCATGGGATGCTGGCTGCCGAGCCACCCAAGCTCGCGCTCAATGAGTTTTCGTTTCCTCAACTCTTAATTCACAGGGCTATGAAAAAGTCAGTTGACATGATACCATAGAATATGAGCAGCTATTGGGAAGAAACATATCACGAAACAGGCTTTCGCCCCGCTTTATAAATAAAGCCCAACGGCCGAACCGATACAAGGTGAAGAGGAAACCCTCTTACAAGGCAGATCAAAGATAAACAACAAAGAAAAAAGGAAACCGGACTTGCCACCGAAGACTCCGACATAGGATCGAGAAGTATCGAGGCTCCACGACGACGCCCCCAACAGGGTCACGACGCAAAGCGCCGCCGCCGTCTAGACCAAGAGGTCAAGGTTTTCACCCGGATCCCTAGTGCAGAGAGGGCAACCACAACAGCGCCCCCAAGAGGGTTACGACACCCACAGGCGTCGTCGCTGTTGGCGCCGAAGCGCATAACTTTCGCCCGGAAGCACCTTTCTACGACATCGATAAATAAGGTTTTCTCTGCATAAGTTTTCTGGGGCGATAGGTTACGTTGGCGTTAGGCGCATAAGACTCTAAACAGTAGGGTAGAAGTTACTGGCTTCTAGCACGTAAAATATGCAAAGCAAATATAAGGAAAGGTAACCAACGGAGCATATAAGTGCTAGCTAAAATGTGTAGAGACCGTGGACTGGAATTCAGTAGTTCCTTTCATCTATCGGCTCATCACCAAATGCGCACTTTCCATCAGGACGTTGGGACTATAGCAGTCGGAGAACTGATCATCTTTACTAAATCAGAGTCTTAGGGGTAGGGACATGTACCAACCGTCTGGATCACCTTAGTTGCTTGAATGGCAAATCGCTGAAGGCAGCCCTATAAACCTCAATAAGGACTTAGATTAGTGAACCTAATTCAGTTCTATATTTTAGTAATAACCTTACAAAATGCAATACTGCATTAGGTAATTTACACCAATATTTTCCTCCAATCGGTTACAGAGTAAATACAAAAATAAACTTTCCTTGAACATTACATGATAGTTTGCTTAGATCATGTATAACCGAATACTAGTTGAATGCCCGTGCGTTGCCACGGGCTATCTAGATTGAACAATTTTACTCTCTAACAATGGTGATTGAGGATGGTTCAAAATAAATACACAAGCCACATGTTTATGGATTCCGACCATTCTGTTTGATTAGGTTTGGTATTTCGGGACATTTCCTACAACTAAATATCTTGTTATTTGTTCGCTATCTCCCAACAACATTGCCGGTGTTTTTCGTTTGTTTGGGAAAAAAGTAAAACATAAATTCGGTCAAATATTTAATTTAGGTCATACAAAACATGTGTCCAAAGAATTACAATATGCTATACGCAACTCTTTTAACTTTGTTAAACACGATATTTTTCATCTACACAACTTTTATGATATAGAAAAGAAGCACACTTAAATAAAATCTAAAATTGAATGATTTTGCATTGCTACCAAAGAACAAATAACAAATTTGAACTACTTCAGATTCAAATTTGAACTGTCCGTTCAATACATGTCTACTTTCCAACAGAACGACACATTTTTAATGAGCAATCCATGTGCACTGCACAAAGGTAATACCACCACCCGAAAGTTTTCAAACGCCTTTAACTTGTACAGTTGTACTTTACATGAAGGAATGACATATTTTGACAACCGGACATTATTTTATTTCCTTATTTTCAAGGGAATAACGACCTTAAAATGAAATTAAAGAAGAATATGTTGGAGCTGAAAACCATTACAGAACCAAACGGGAAGATAATTTCTCTCAAAAGTACCAGGGGATCAGATATACACCAACGTACAAAGGAATATGTAGTCCAGCTCAATGAGGCATTTTCATCAAACACAACACACAAAGAAATATACAGCTAGGGACTCTCACATAAAATGCGTAATTGCTCATCTCTTAGACATTAATGCAAGCATCTTTTGTGATAGAAACAACAAATCTGCACAAACAAGTGAAGATAAGTATTTTTGCTTTTTCAACGCAAAGACTTGTGCTACTTGAAACCGCAACTGCTCATGAGAATCAAAAGAAAATAAGAAATCTAGCTAGACCATAGATACAGCTAGCAGCGCTCACCTGCTTTGCTCACAACACTCCTGGGAAGGTCTCAGTGGTGCCTCCAGCAGCGAGGCGGTGGGACGACACACTGGGTAAGGCAGAGGTGCAGAGTCTTTATTTTTTGTGGTTTCAGAATTGATTCTTTTTTTTTTTGTGAATAGTTTCAGAATTGATTCAGGTAGAAGTAAAATAATCTGGTGGCTTGGCGTGCAACCTAGCTAGCTACATGAACATGACTGATTCTCCCGTAATGTGGACTTGCTTTTGAGCAAGTTTGCCAATAATCGAGTCAAGGCATCACAGCCTTGGACCGATTCTTCAGGCAACTGGTATATGTGTGTCTTTTCGAGCTTCCGCGAGCCGCCCTAACGCCATACATGGCATGACCTGCCAATGACATAACCAATCAGAAAATACAGTTACAGTACTTAGAGCAACAATTGTGTGTCATTAATGGCGACTACCTAGCATTCAATTGTTTTCTGTTGAATAAGCTCTAAATTCGAACAGATAAGTTTATAAGACGAAATTGAGGATATGCAGACATGAGCGCATTGTCGATGCTGCCACTTCCTAGAATCCCCAAAATCCCGACACATATCTTAGAAATAATGGTCAACCCGATAGCAGTCCTGTCGTGGATCACATCAGTTTGCTGCAATTTCAGCAACACAACTACACACAGAGAACTCGCAACCTTAATCACTGAAAGTTCGCTCGTTTATCTGTACCTGATATTGGAACCAAGAAATTTGCAGCAATGGGAGTCTTGCGCTGGTGGTGTTCGTGACCAGAGTGATTGTAGATGTCGCACTTGCCGGGCGTGCCAAAATCACTCCTCCCACGAACCGCTCTTCCCAACCACGTGATGGCGGCGGAAGCATTAGCTGCCTCCGCGAATCAGGGCGCGGCCATCCGGTAGAAGTATAGAACAAGTCGAGGACGCTTCGTGCTCCGACAGAGATTAGGTCATACGATCTGATTCAGAGTAAAAAAAATTCAGAGCACAATATACCACTTTGCTGCATGTAGACACGAAAGATTCATCTCAAAAGGAAGAGCCTCGAGCTCGACGACCTCCCCGTAACCTCCGCTGACGCCTGCACCGATTCAGCTCCTCCAGCTCGTCGTCCTCCTCCGAAATCGGATCTTCGTCCTCCTGAGACGGGGTCGAGGTGGGCGTGGGCTCCCCACTCCACTCGCCATCTTCACGCCGGCGTGCGCCTCCGCTATGTGGATAGCTACAGGCTACAGCGTCGAGGAGCTCGCTCGAGAACGGCCGGACCGGAGGCCCCAATGCGCCATGTCATCGAATCGTCCCTGGCCGGAGGCGGGGCACCCGAGGGAGCGTCGGCGGGGTGATGGAAACCCTAGCTCCGAGGCATGCGGATTTTTGGATCGATGAGCTCGCTCGAGAACGAAGAGGCACGGACGCCTTTCCTCTGGACTGCGGGTCGATTACCCGATTTCGGAAGGACTAAATTGCAAAACTGCCACGACGATCGCTTGGCGGTGGCATACCGTGTAATATTTTCTAACTCAGCCTAGCGATGCAAGGGTAAAATCGGAAATTTAAAAAGCGTACCACGACCATCACCACCTCTAGCCATATTATATAGTAGAGATAGACCTGCTAGTCTGCTACTGAGCATAAGAGAAAGCTGGCAACCACTTTAATATAATACCAAGGATGGCCAGAATTTTAAACTCAGCAGGAGGGGTAGAAATATCACCCACGGTAGCCCTGGTCAGCAATCTCCAGCAAGATGCCTGATGGAAAAAAAATAAAAAGTAGGAAGAACAGAGCAACATATCAAGCAAAAGCTAATGATGAAATGTTAGAAGTATAAGAAAACATAAATTGAAGTGAAAAGCGGCAACCTCAAATAAACTGACTTTTTCTTTGGGCTTTTTCACTAAGTATAGGAAAACAGGGAACTAACTGGACAGACGTAGATGAGATAAAATCGGGAGGCAAGACCCAAATAAATGATCCAATTTGGGAACCACGGCTGTAGCAAAACATGTGGATAACTACATGATCATTATCCAAAAAGAAAAATAACATGCTTTGTTTAACCTTCATGCTAAATGCAATCAGCATAAAGGATGCAATTTGATCAGAGCAGTCTATTTCAGAGACTATTTTTTGTCAACGAGGGGGAATAATAGCTGCCATATAGTCTTCGCACCCTGGTTCTCGTACCCGGAACACAAAGTCTAAATTTTGTATGTTTCCTATCAAATAAAGAGCTACAATTTGGTCGTCAAAGAAAAAGAGCAGCAAACTGTCAATTAGGACTGATGCACACCCAATATAGATATTTATTCAAGGATAAATTTCCTATCATATATTTCCTATCATATATTTTTGCTTCATGAACCACAAACCGAATAAATTCAAGGATTTTGCTTCATGAACTGTGAGAACAAAATCATGAATCTTCTTACAGAGGAGATGATTAGTGACCAATGATTTTGCAAATAAGAAAACGGATAGAGCAGACACAAAATGGACATATGACTCCACTGTAGGTTGGTCCTATCGTTTGACAGGGCCAGAAAAATACAACATTATTTTGTGAAAGAAAAATACAACATTATTTTGCTCTGATTCAGTATCAGAATACAGCCAATATGTGTCACCATGAGGAGACAAACCAGCTAGCAGCCTTATCCAGTTCTGTGGTTGCGTGTAAGTCGACCTGCAAGCCAGTATGGACTTTTGTTTACTAAATATCTGGTCAGATCACTATGGGAACGAACCGAAATTGGTATGTGATACTTATTACCACAATTTAAAGAGACCTCCACGTTCACTGGTGTAGCTAGCCATAGACACTATAAGCCCCATGTTGTACCTGAAACTGAAATGCACTCATATAACATTTGCTCAGGTGGTAGATATTTATTTAATAATGAGTGAAGAACTTGCAGGTTCACCACTTCCAATGTTTTATCTACTGCAAGCAACTGCAGCCAGCTTTATATGGCCGCACCAAGAGAGTAAAAGAAAGAACTCAAGCAAAAAAAGCTCACCGGAGTCAAAACGATGGCTGCTGCTGCGTGGGGTGAAAGAAGTGGAGGAGGCCAGGTAGTTGTGGTTCTGGCCCGTCGCCCTCCATGACGAATCTGAGCCACGCAACGCTCCTCAGAGGCACCGCACATCTCCACCAGCCACTCCTTCCGGCGAGAGAAGGCTGTGGTGGCGGTGTGGCGAGCTGCGCTGCTCCGTGGTCCCTTGCTGCTAGTAAGGAAGCGGATGAGAGAGTGCAGAGAATAGGAGAAAGCCGGGGGCTGACAGCCGGTGAATCGACGGGCCGTACCTCAGGATGTCGTCCTCATTCCATCCTTGTAGCGGCGGCGACAGGCGCGGCTCCGGCGCGAGCGGCAGAGGTGAGTGTCATGCCTGTGGAGCGCTGGAAGAGGATGGAGAGGCCACACGTAGCAAGCGGGGTGAGCTCGTCGCCGTGGAAGAGAAGGCGGACGGGGCGGAGTAGACAGGCGGCGGCTGCAAGAAAAAGGCGATGGCAGGAGGGGATTGGGGAAGAGAGACGCGTGTGACGATTGGATGGTGGCGGCTAGGGTTTTGACCGTGACGTTGGGCCTTTTATATGATGCGGTGAAAAATGAATGGCTTAGATCCACGCTGTAGCTCTCCATCTGACAGCCAAAATTCCCTAATCGCTGAGGAGCGCCCTTGGGTCTCGGCGTTTATACTCTTTAGATATCTCGGATGCAACTTGTCCTGCCTAGCGCCCTAGCTAGAACGACGTACATATGAGATAGTACTATTTATGTTGCTTCTTCTTGTTGATTTCTGATCGAGTGGTCCAACACGTCCTATTCTTAGGTAAATGTGCGTGTGAGTACCATAGAGATGATGTGAAGAGCAGTTATGGTGAAGAGAGAGATATCTTCTTAATCATGTTTCTGTCTAGGCATCCGGTTGAGCATCAAACAAGAAGATGCTGGAGAATGAAGTGAAAATTGTTGATGATGTGAAAGATGATCTAACATTATTGATGAGACATGTAGACTCTCAGACTTAAGATGGTCCTGCAATTGGAAGTGGGTGGATGTTCACTTCAATGACTTGTCAAATACCAATTCCTACGGCAATGAAGGAATGATTTCGCTGTTCAAAATGAAGAAACGGTTACGGTCACTGAAAATATGTACGTAAATAATACTCCCTCCGTCCAAACATAAGTGTGTATAGATACATCCACTTTTTGCCAAACTCGAGACACTTATTTTTTGACGGAGGGAGTAATAGACGTCAGAAAGATAAAAACACTTGTTCTTTAAAAGGAATATTTAGTTAAAGATATACGGTCCTGATTCCTGGTTTCCAAGACACATGCAAACGGACGACGTGTGGTGGAAAAGCAAACCGTACGCGTCAAAGATGACTGAAACTCATTATAACATGGGCATCCGTTGAGAATCTGATGGCACGTGTTTGCTAGCCTATACGGAAAATAGAGAATGTCTGTCAGATTTTTTTTCGAGTGGTACATATTATGCACCATCTCACAATTGATATTTTTTTCGAATTAAGGAGATCTCACCCCCGATATCATTGCAAGCATGAAACAAATAATACATCAGCCACCGAGCTGTTTAGTTATTACCGATCAAACGAACATAAAACTACTAGTATCATACTAGCCTCTACCATCGATACGAAACTACAGCAACTAACCGAAAAAGTTCCACAACACAGCAACTTCCTCCTACTGTTCTAATTTTTCAAACTCCAGGACACAAAGCTTGCATACACCTCACAGTACTGTAATCGAAACTTTTACAGCATCAGTTTTTTGCGCTTTTCTCTGAAGACTTGCACCACCTCTTTGATTTCATTTTTCCTGCTACCTTTCAATTCTGAGCACCAAGGGTGCCCATCCTTGTCGCTTACTGAATATCTCATAAGCAACCAGTAGCAGCGCTCTTGCTCCTCCTCGTTGTAACTCTCGACACCTTCTAATCTGTATAATAGCCCAAGCATTCACAATCGATCTTGTAATTATTAACTAAAGTCAACCTGATGCTTCGCTGCCCACCACAGTTACTAACGGATGGAACAAACTACCCCCACTACACGAAAATGCAGAATTGCCGAGCGCCATCTATATGCCGAGCGTGGCATATAGCACGATATGCCGACAGCAATTAAAAAAACGCTCGGCAATTAGGTACGCTCGGCATATATACTATTTGCCGAGCGTTTAAGGTATAAGCCGCTCGGCATATATTTCACGCTCGGCATACATGTGACGGCGTTTGTTTGAGCCGTGATAGCGCGACGTGTATGCCGAGCGCTACGTGTATACGCTCGGCATATATAATGTGATGGTGTACGCCGAGCGTATACGCTCGTCATATACTGTTGTTATTGAAACCTATCGAAAATGATATTTCTAAAAATCTTTTGAAAACTCAGTTCGGCACCTTTGTTTCCCATATCAATTTTGCTAACAACTAGTACTTATAAAACTACACCATGCCAAAGGATTTTCTTATTTGAGTTTTTTTTTCACTTTCTTTGATTTTTTTTTAAAGAATGCATGGTCACAATGGGTACCACAATTATTCATTTAAAGGGGTCAAATTTATAAGAACTATCGATTGTTCTGTGATATAATCACTATTTGTGTACCTTAAAATGATTTTTATAAAAAAATCAGAGCAAACTATCACACACTTGTAGTTCAAATTTGAATTACTTTCGGAAAATCAACATAAAGTCATTTAAATAGGCAAAACTAGATAGAAAGCGAGAAAATTCATAATATTTGTGGATTATCCATCAAATATGGACTACTTTGTTTGGAAACTGTATTGGTTTAATTTTGCACCATATTATTTGTACTTGCTTCACAAAAAAAGTAATTTTTTGCACTTAGAAAATGGAAAATGATATTTCTAAAAATCTTTTGAAAACTCAGTTCGGCACCTTTGTTTCCCATATCAAGATACACATATGTGCCAAATATGGGCAATTTATCACAAAGTATGGCATGTGAATGGTCATAACTTAGTCATTTGGCATAAAACATATAAATGTTTATAGATGATACACCTTTTTGTGAAAGATTTTTTTGGAAAGTTTGTCAAAACTCAAGTTTATCATTTTTGATAACAACTAGTGTCGCAGCAGTGGAACACGGGGTTCCCCTAGTGCTGCCAAAGTGGGTCCACCCCATGTGCGACAAAGATGAAGATGGACAAGACCAAGACTCAAATCAAGCTGGCGGGTTCACCGTCAGGACAAGCAAGGCCTACGTCGACAAAGGGCTCCGGTCCTGGGGGCCTGTCGGGTCCCCGAACCAAGCAAGAAGGCCAGGAAGGACCCGAGAGCCCGAGAGCCCGAGTTCCCGGCAGGAGGCCAGGCTCCCTCTCGGGTACTTCCCCACGTCACTGTGGATAAGCTCTCCACCTCACGCTGGAAGATCTCAGAAGACTTGGGAAGCAAGGCGAAGGCAGCGCGGGCGGGAAGCACAGCCCGTGGTGGTGTCAGCTCCTGTCCACCCCCAAGGCGGACGCTCCCACCTAACCCAAAGGAGACGCTAGGCTGAGGAGAAGCCACGTCTCCCCCTAAACTAGATGAGGAGGGTCCTTCACCCCGAAGGTCCCTCGTGCCCCTCACGTGACCCTGTGGCAACCACTTAGTCTGTAAAAGGAGGACCAAGGCACGGAGAAGAGGGGGGAAGAAAGGAGGAAGAACGCAAGGTTAAACCAGAGCAAGACTAGACTAGGGTTGCGAAGGTAGAGGGGAAGGTGATCTCCTCCGGGTCAGGATCTGTCCTTCTTCTACCTCCAGCCAAAACCCTTCCGGGTACCCCATCCGAGAGGTTCCATTGTAAGCCACACTATGAAGAACCCATCAATCTAGACATGCAGCAGTAGGGCTTTTAGCCTCCGGGCGGCCTGAACCTGGGTAGCTCCTTGTGTCCCTTTGGTTGCATGCTTTGATCGTGGAGAGGAGAGCTTGATCTAGACTCCGCCCGAGAAGACGATTCTCAGCCTCCTTCGCGCCCCGTGCCGAACCTAAAAGGGGGTATCCTATACTCCCGGTGTCCGTGCATCGAGACACGACATCTGGCGCGCCAGGTAGGGAGCGCAAGCGCTGATTTCATCTTCATCAAGTTCGTCGGCAAGTTCTTCGTCAAGCATGCCGCCGAAGAAGAAGGGAGACCCTGCGGCGTCCAAGCCGGTTTCTCCCTCACGCACTCAAGCTTCAGCTGAACGCCGTGCTGCTGGTGCGCGGCGGAGCGTCTCTCCGTCCCCGCCTCCCATGGAGAGGGTGGCGCCGGACGAAGTGGACGGTCGCGACAAGGACAACGGGCCTGGCGGAGCGGCGGCTCCAAAGGGCGCCACCATGCCTCCTCCTCGCTCGGGGGAGAAGAGCGTCTGCAATGGCGCTGGCAAGGAGCCCACCGCTGGAGGAGGGAACCACGGCGTTCGCCCCAGCGGGGATCCACGAGCATCCAAGAGCAAGACCTCCGCGCACTCGCCTTCGGACGCGCAAGCTCGCCATGATGCTCTAGTCGCTGCCAAGGCCCTGATGCAGTTCCCTCCAAGCAGCGGCGACCCCAAGGTCTACCAAGAATGGAGGACTCGCGTCGAGAGGCTCCTCGACTTCGCCGATGGTGGTCCATGGGTCGAACCCACTCAAGCTCCCACCGTCGACGATCCCGGAGCAGCACAAGACAAGACACATGATCCGCGAGGCCAGCCTCGTGGTGAACGTCAAGCTAAGACGGCGCCTCCTCGCACCGCACCACCGATGGCTGATCGGCTAAACCGCGACCACGGCGAGGCCATCTCCATCGGGTCGTCTACCTCGTGCAACCCAGATCTTCGTGACGAGCTGAACAGCCGTCAGAACGAGGATATGCGCACCCGCATCGAGCGTCGCCGAGAACGTCACCGCCGGGAAGATCGGGGCATCGACCTCGCCGATGGCTGCCTCGCCCTCTTCCCCGAGTTCCGCCACTTCAACTGGCCCAAGAAATTCAAGATCGACGTTCTCCGCTACGACGGCACCACGAACCCCCGGGACTTTCTGCAGATCTACTCTCTTACTGCGATGGTTGCCGGGGCTGACGAGGTCATGATGGCCAACTGGTTCCCGTTGGCCCTGAAGGGAGATGCCCAGACTTGGCTTCTCAACCTTCCCAAGTGCTCCATCCGTTCCTGGAGGGCGCTGAAGGAGCAGTTTCTGGGGGCTTTCCAAGGCGGGTACGAGCGCCCGGGGGCTCCCAGTGATCTCCACGACTTCAAGCAGCTGCCGGGTGAAACCCTCCGCAAGTTCATCCAGCGCTTCACCCAGAAGATGAACACCATCCCGTGCATCAAGGAGGAGTTGGTGATCCACTCCTTCCACGCCAACGTCCGCAACCCCAAGATGCGCGAGAAGCTGAGCATCCATCGCGTCGAGTCTGCTCGTAAGCTCTGGGAGCTTGCAGATCGGTGCGCTCGAGCCGAAGAAGGAGCCAAGTTCCCCGGGGAGGATGAACCCGAGGACAAGGCCGCTCCAGCCAAGAACAAGAAGTGGGACCCTGGACCCGACAAGAGGATCTTCATCACCGAGGCTCTTCCGAAGAAGGTCAAGCCCGCGCCGACTTCCGAGGAAGAAGGTGAAGGTGATCCCTGGTGCCACAGCCATCCGGGAGCAACGCCGAGCTGACGGGATCAGTCAAGACGGTTGCTACAACTGCGGCACTACCGGGCACATCGCTCGTGACTGTCCCACGGGTCGCCAAGGCGGGGGCGGTCGTGGATGGAACCGAGGCGGTGGCCGCGGGGGCCGTGGAGGAGGACGCGGCGGTCAAGGTGGTCGCGGGTACAACACTCCGGAGGCCGCCCATGGCGGCAACGGGGAGGCTCCGGCTCCCCAAGGAGGCAACGGCGGCAAGTATCAAGAAGCCACTGGAGTTGTCGGGTGCATCCACGGAGGGTCTTCTCTGCCTCCCTCCAACGGCGCCTGCAAGAGACTTGTCCGGGAGCTGAACGCGGTTGCTTCTGCTCCGTCCAAGCCCCTAGACTGGTCCAGTCAAGTCATCACCTTCGATCCAGAAGACCACCCTGTCAACACTGCCGGGGTTGGGACCCTGCCGCTGATCGTGTCGCCCGTCATCCACAACTACAAGGTCACCAAGATGCTGGTCGACGGAGGCTCCAGCCTCAACCTGCTGACGGCGAAGGTCCTGGCTATCCTTCAAATTCCTCTGTCTCGCCTGCGAGACACCGGAGTGTTCCAAGGCGTGAACGGAAGTGTCACTCGACCCCTCAGGAAGATAACCCTTCCGGTCACCTTCGGCGACTCCAAGAACTTCCGTACCGAGGAAATCGTCTTCGACATCGCCGACACTCTGCTCCCGTACAACGGCATACTTGGCAGACCTGCTCTGGCCAAGTTCATGGCCGTCTCCCACTTCGCCTACAACATACTGAAGATTCCGGCGCCGTGGGGCGTGATCAAAGTCAAGGCCGACATCGACGATGCTATCTACTGCGTTCACCAGCTGAACCAGACGGTGGCAATCATGGCGGATGGCCCTCAAGGTGTACAGGAGGATGATGTTGGGGCTCTCCCCAGGGGCGAAGGGCACCCTGGGGGCTCCACGTCTACTCCCCCCAAGAAGGCGCCATTCCACGGCGATCCGCAGCTGACTAAGAAGGTGGCGCTGACCAGTGACGGAGTTCGCTCCATCACCATTGGCGCCCGCCTCACCGACAAATAGGAAAGCGCGCTCGTCGCCTTCCTTCGGGAAAACTCTGATGTCATCGCGTGGGAGGCGTCAGGTTTACCCGGTGTTCCAAGGGAGGTGATCGAGCACAAACTGGCGGTCAATCCGGGGGCTCGCCCCATGAAGCAGGTTCTCCGGAACCAAAGCAAGGAAAAGCTGGAATTCATCATCGCCGAGGTGGACAAGTTGATAGAAGCTGGTGTCATCCGGTCGGTTCCCCATCCAACCTGGGTGGCCAACCCCGTGGTGGTACCGAAGCCCATGACCTTCAAGTGGAGACTCTGCATCGACTTCACAGACCTGAATAAGGCATGTCCCAAGGACCCATTCCCCCTGCCGCGGATCGACATGATCGTGGACTCCACGGCCGGGTGCGAGCTGCTCGAGGACCAAGAGAAGACGGCCTTCATCACTCCCAAGGGCTGCTACTGCTACACCCGGATGCCTTTTGGCCTCCGGAACGCCGGCGCTACCTTCCAGCGCGCAATGCAAGCATGCCTTGGGCGCAGCTGGGCCGCAACGTTGAAGCGTACATCGACGACATCGTGGTCAAGACCCGGTACAAGGACTCCCTCATCCAAGACCTGCACGAGACCTTCGAGAACCTCCGCCGGGTCAACTTCAAGCTCAACCCCGACAAGTGCGTGTTCGGGGTCCCCTCCGGCAAGCTGCTGGGTTTCCTGGTCTCTCACCGAGGGATCGAGGCGAATCCGGACAAAATCAAGGCAATCGAGCGCATGGAGGCGCCCCGGCGGGTCAAGGACGTACAGCGCCTCAACGGGTGCATCACTGCACTCGGGCGCTTCATCTCAAGGCTTGGGGAGCGGGCCTTACCGTTCTTCAGGCTGCTCAAGAAGTCAGGCCCCGTGGAGTGGACCTCCGAGGCCGAGGAAGCCCTGCAGTCCCTCAAGCGCTACCTCGCCTCGCCACCAATCCTCGTGGCACCAGAAGAAAGGAGCCCCTACTACTGTACATTGCTGCCACCAACCAGGTGATCAGCGCTGTGCTTGTGGTAGAGCGTGACGCTCCTCCGAAGAAGTCAAGCAAGATCAAGGGCAAGCGACCCGGGAACTCTCTCCCGGGACAACCATGCAAGAAAAGGCTGCCGGGTGACCAGGGGTCTCGATCCTGACGTCACTGCAACCTTACCAGACGGTGCGGAGCCCGTCGGGAATGGAGAATCTCCCTCCGACGAGACTTCGCCGGGGGCTACCTCGTCCCCACCCCAAGACGTCGACGTGGAGGAAGCCGAGCCCTCTCAGGACTCGGCGACCCGCAAGGTGCAGCACCCGGTCTACTTCGTCAGCGCAGTGCTGCGCGACGCCCGGGAGCGGTACCCCATGATGCAGAAGCTGCTGCTGGCAATCCTCATTGCCTCCCGCAAGATGAGGCCGTACTTCCAAAGCCATCCCATCACGGTGGTCCAAGTACAACCTAAGAAGCCCCCTGGAGAACCCACTTGCCACTGGTCGCATATCATGGTGGGCCATGGAGCTTCAAGGTTTCGGTCTCAAGTTCGAGCACACGGACAACATCAAGAGTCAGGCGCTGGCGGACTTCACGGCCGAGTGGACCGAGACGGCGTTCGACGACCCGGAAGAGGAAACCTGCCTCCCCGGGAAGGAAGATCCTAGCGCCTGGACCATGCACTTCGACGGCTCCTACACCAAGGGGAAAGGAGGTGCTGGGGTTGTCCTAACCTCACCAACCGGGGACCGGCTGAAGTACGTCGTCCAGATGCACTACCAAGGGAACATCTCCAACAACACGGCGGAGTACGAGGGCCTGCTCGCAGGACTTCGTGCTGCCATCGGCCTCGGCATCAACAAGATCGTCGTCAAGGGTGACTCTCAGTTAGTCATCAAACAAGTGAACAAGGAGTACGCGTGCCCTCAGATGGCACCATACGTTGAAGAGGTCTGGAAGCTGCAGCGGCGCTTCGACAACTTCCGGGCTGTGTACGTCCCACGGGGAGAAAACACGGCCGCGGATGAGCTATCGCAGGTGGCGTCCAAGCAAGAACCAGTGCCTCCCGGGATCTACATCGAGGTCCTCAGGCGACCTTCGATCCACCCGAGAGGCTCGCGACAAGATCTGCGCCGGGGGCTGGCGACCCTTCTACCTCGACAACACGGGTAGCCAGCCCAGAAGCTCAAGACCCGGCAGCCCCTCCTGGAGGAAGCTATGCTTTCTTTCCGTCGGATGGTGCTACCGGTGGAAGGAACCCACCCACCCTGGGCCCGGGACATCGTCAAGTACATCATGGAGCACGCCCTCCCGGAGGATGATCACGACGCCGAGCGGGTGGCTCGTCAAGCCAAGCTCTACGTCATGATCGACGGCGAGCTCTACCGGCGACGGGACAACGGAGTCAAGCTCCGCTGCATCCCTCAAGAACAAGGCCAAGTACTGCTACGGGACATCCACGAGGGCACATGTTCAAGTCATGTGGCATCAAGATCACTGGCGGGTAAAGTTTTTCGTCACGGGTTCTACTGGCCAACAGTCCTCAGTGATGCGAGCAGCTAGTCAAGACCTGTGAAGCCTGCCAGTACTATGCGAAGAACATACATCAGCCGGCGCAAGCTCTGCCAATTCCAATCTCCTGGCCGTTCGCGGTCTGGGGGCTGGACATCGTGGGAAGATACCGAAGTCTGTCGGGGGCCATGAATACCTTTTCGTGGCCATCGACAAGTTCACAAAGTGGGTGGAAGTGATGCCAGTACCAAGACAGACAGCTCAAGCAGCCATCAAGTTCATTGAAGGGATCGTGTACCGCTTCGGAGTACCCAACAGAATCATAACGGACAATGGCTCTCAGTTCACAAGCCGATCCTTCCTCAACTTCTGTGAAGAGCTGGGAATCAAGGTGTGTTTTGCCTCGGTGTCCTACCCAAGGTGCAATGGGCAAGTGGAGCGAGCCAATGCGGAGGTCCTAAAGGGTTTGAAGACCAAGGCCTTTGACAAGTTAGAAGACAAGGGCAAGAACTGGATTGAGCATCTACCAAGTGTCTTGTGGTCCCTCAGAACCACACCAAGCAGAGCCACTCAAGAAACACCATTCTTCCTTGTCTATGGAGCAGAAGCCGTCTTGCCAACAGAGCTCAGGCATGGATCCCCCCGGGTACTTGCCTATGATGAAGACGCACAAGCTGAGAGGAGGATTGATGACATCAACTTCCTGGAAGAGGTGCGGTGTCGAGCTTCTTACGATCTGCTCGATACCAGCAAGGGCTCCGCCGCTATCATGATCGCCATATCCGTTCACGGGTACTGGAACCCGGAGACCTGGTTCTCCGCAAGAAGCAGAAGCTTGATAACATGAACAAGCTGTCGTCCAAGTGGGAAGGACCTTATCGGGTGACGCATACCCTGAGACCCGGAGCTGTTTATCTGGAGGACGAGAAAGGCAGGCCGGAGGGCAACGCCTGGAACATCGAGAATCTCCGGAAATTCTACCCCTGAATACGAACATGAATCGCAGATAGTTCGAGTCAACTAAGCACGCCCAAGGGGCTAGTGTTCTGTATAAGGGTGTAAGAATCGTCGCCAAGGAATAAAAGATAAGTTTTTCAATTCCGTGAGCCTCTCTTGTTGTCGTGAAGTGTGTTATCCGTAACAACCCCCAAGCAGGGGGCTGACATGGTGCCGGTGGCTGACAGGTCGAGCGCGAGTAGCCTATCAGTAGGCGCTGCCACCTGATCGTGCCGTACTGCCGCGGTAAGAAGTGGAACGGGCAGTGCTGTGTTTTAAAGAACCTAAACACAGAAATGCACATTCAACTTTGCTTGCGGGTTGCTCCGGATGAAACACTTTCACGACATGTAAGGGAGGGTCCATTCTTTTCCTACTGAAAGTGTGTTATGTGTAGCGCCTCTCCCGGGACAGGAATGGATGCTGAAGAGCGGCTCAGGAGCTGGATACCCGGGAAGGATAGAGCACGGCAAAAACAGCTAAGTCTTTGCATGTGCATCTTGCATTCTAGGCATAATATCTCGCTCGGAGTCAATATACCACCAACCTGCGCATGCTTGACAGTTGATGAGAACCTTTGCGGGGGTAATGCGTCCTCCCCGGCGAACGGTCAGATTTCCCTTCTGGCCTAGTACCCGTGGCTGTGGAGTGGACTCCCGGAAGGCATAGTGCTCTTAGGGGCTGCTACCGGTACAGGCGGTTAGAGTACTTGTCACCTAAGAGATCTCCTCAGAAAACTTGACGGCGCGTTAGTGCAAGGGAGGTTTGGGAAATGACCCCGGGAGTTGAGCCCTAGGATTGCATTCATCTGAACTTACATTCTGAATTACATTCAGTCGAAGCTTTCCTGGATACATATCTAGCCTATGCTACTAAGGCCAGCTCAGGGCTCCTGGCTGTGCAGATCTGTCTTCTGTTTTATTGCCTGCCGGGTGAACTCCGGACTCCCGGGGACGCCTGGGATGAAGGAGGGCATTCGCGCAGGATCTTCAGGGGTCCCACGGGCCGGGGAACTTCCGGGCAAACCCCGGCACATGCTGGCTGCAGAGGAGGTGCACGTGGTCCACGAACTTATCCATGATGTCTTCCTCATCCACGAAGGAAAGAGATCGAGTCAAGGCGCAGGATCTTCCCAAGGGTCGTATTGCCAAACCAAGGCGACCTTACCTTGAAGACATCGTCAAGGTCGCAGAGGAGGCGGATCAATCTCTGATTGCCTGCGGCCTCCTTCCACAGCTCCATCTTGATGGTGTCCTTCCGGGTCGCCAGCGCCACCGAGCTTCCATGGCAGCAGAACCGGCGATGTTCCCCACCGCGGGAAAACCAAGGAGACCCGAGGGCGAGGAACGACCTCGTCCTTTCAGCGGCTCGGGCTCCAGCTCGCTGGGTGCCTCCGCCGCCTCGGAAGACGGACTCCGCCGTCGACACATCGGACAAGGCCTCTCTGCTTCGCCAGACATTGTTCTGCGGGGCGTGGAGAGGCGAAGGAAGAAGAGGAGCGGAGCAAGGCGAGAAGATGTGTCAAGGGGTTGGAGTCTGGAGGGTCTTTTATAGGCCTCCCACGCTCCACCTACCCCTTGGCTACGGCTGCTGCAGTAATGGGAGCGCGTTTTGCAAAAAACTCGTTCTCATTCACACGCGACACGAGACAAGGAGGAAACAAGATCTTCTTCATTTACAAGGACTACAAGGGGACGATCTTTTTTACAACAAAAAGGTTGGCTCCCATCGAGCAAGGAGCACCGCCGTACAATGGAAGACGCTACTTCCAGAAGTACGTCGTCAAGGCCGCCGGGGAGGAGGTCAACGAGATCTCCATGGCGCCCGTCCGAAGCTCCTCGCCTTCAGAAGACGAGCTCCCCTCGACCTTGATGTCAGATGAGTTTTCCTCATCTTCATCCTCGTCGTAGGAGCTCGAGCTGCCGCTGCTGCTCTCCATGCAGCACTCCACGCGTCCGCCATCGACACCGAAGATCTTCACGGAGAGCGCGCATCTCCGTCGTACCGGAACGCCAAGCATTGCCCCGGACAGGCGGCGGGCACGGGAGAACGACTTCCATCCATGACTCAGAAGCATGGCGCCTCCAGCGGTGCGCTCTGCCAGGGCCCAGGAGGGGCCATTGGGGCAGCCTTCCACTTGCAGCCAGAAGCCGGAGGGTCTGATGTCCTCCGTCGCCATCACAAAGGACTCCGGCAGGAGGAGCCGGCTGCGAGGCCGGAGGTTCAGATCCACGATGAACTCGAACGGCGCGAAGCCAGTATGAACCATGCTCCTGGGAGGGGGAGAAGCGGTGCCGCGGCCTCCACGGCTGCCGCGACCGCGAATCCCAGGACCCCGCAAAGCAGCTCGACCACGAGTGGAGGGGCCACTCTCCGCAGCAGCTGAAGAAGAACGAGGGCGCCCAACTCCTCTCCTCGCTCTCGCCATTGGCGCTGATAGCTTGTGGGGAGGTCTAGAGTTGGACTGAGGAAGAAGATGAACAAAAGTGCCAGGGGCGCGCCTCGCTTTTATAGCTACGGCGGCGCCTCTGCCAGGCGTCTCCTCGGTTCTTCCGTTACTGGGAATCGAGGGGGCCATCGCAATTACTCCCCCAAGCGGAGTAGTTCCAAGACATTCAAGGCCGTCAGTGAAGCAGAGCAAGGAAGACCAGTTACCCGGGGACCCACTTTGACCTATCTTTAGGCCATAGCCCCGGCAGCTGGAGCAAGAGCCGCCGGGACCATGCCCGGGGGCTACTATCGCAGCAGTGGAACACGGGGTTCCCCTAGTGCTGCCAAAGTGGGTCCACCCCATGTGGGCCCAAGATGAAGATGGACAAGACCAAGACTCAAGTCAAGCTGGCGGGTTCACCGTCAGGACAAGCAAGGCCTACGTCGACAAAGGGCTCCGGTCCTGGGGGCCTGCCGGGTCCCCGAACCAAGCAAGAAGGCCAGGAAGGACCCGAGAGCCCGAGTTCCCGGCAGGAGGCCAGGCTCACTCTCGGGTACTTCCCCACGTCACTGTGGATAAGCTCTCCACCTCACGCTGGAAGATCTCAGAAGACTTGGGAAGCAAGGCGAAGGCAGCGCGGGCGGGAAGCACAGCCCGTGGTGGTGTCAGCTCCTGTCCACCCCCAAGGCGGACGCTCACACCTAACCCAAAGGAGACGCTAGGCTGAGGAGAAGCCACGTCTCCCCCTAAACTAGATGAGGAGGGTCCTTCACCCCGAAGGTCCCTCGTGCCCCTCACGTGACCCTGTGGCAACCCCTTAGCCTATAAAAGAGGACCAAGGCACGGAGAAGAGGGGGGAAGAAAGGAGGAAGAACGCAAGGTTAAACCGGAGCAAGACTAGATTAGGGTTGCGAAGGTAGAGGGGAAGGTGATCTCCTCCGGGTCAGGATCTGTCCTTCTTCTACCTCCAGCCAAAACCCTTCCGGGTACCCCATCCGGGAGGTTCTATTGTAAGCCGCACTATGAAGAACCCATCAATCCAGACATGCAGGAGTAGGGCTTTTAGCCTCCGGGCGGCCGGAACCTGGGTAGCTCCTTGTGTCCCTTTGGTTGCATGCTTTGATCGTGGAGAGGAGACGATTCTCAGCCTCCTTCGCGCCCCATGCCGAACCTAAAAGGGGGTATCCTATACTCCCGGTGTCCGTGCATCGAGACACGACAACTAGTACTTATAAAACTACACCATGCCAAAGGATTTCCTTTTTTGAGCATTTTGCACTTTCTTTGATTTTTTTGAAAGAATGGTCAAAATGGGTACTACAACTATTCATTTAAAGGGGGCAAATTTCTAAGAACTATCGATGGTTCTATGATATAATCACTATTTGTGTACCTTAAAATGATTTTTCCGAAAAAATCAGAGCAAACTATCACACACTTGTAGTTCAAATTTGAATTACTTTCGGAAAATCAACATAAAGTCATTTAAATAGGCAAAACTAGGTAGAAAGCGAGAAAATTCATAATATTTGCGGATTATCCATCAAATGTGGACTACTTTGTTTGGAAACTATATTGGTTTAATTTTGCACCATATTATTTGTACTTGCATCACAAAAAAAGCCATTTTTTGCACTTAGGAAATGGAAAATGATATTTCTAAAAATATTTTGAAAACTCAGTTCGGCACCTTTGTTTCCCATATCAAGATACACATATTGCCAAATATGGGAATGTTATCACAAAGTATGGCATGTGAATGGCCATAACTTGGTCATTTAGCATGAAACCTATACATGTTTATAGATGATACACATTTCTGTGAAGGATTTTTTCGGAAAGTCTTTCAAAACTCAAGTTTATCATTTTTGCTAATAACTAGTACTTATAAAACTACACCATGCCAACGGATTTCCTTTTTTTGAGTATTTTTTCACTTTATTTGATTTTTTTGAAATAATGGTCAAAATGGTTACCACAACTATTTATTTAAAGAGGTCAAATTTATAAGAACTATCGATGGTTCTGTGATATAATCACTATTTGTGTACCATAAAATGATTTTTCTAAAAAAATCAGAGCAAACTATCACACACTTGGAGTTCAAAATTGAATTACTTTCGGAAAATCAACATAAAGTCATTTAAATAGGCAAAACTAGGTAGAAAGCGAGAAAATTCATAATATTTGTGGATTATCCATCAAATGTGGACTACTTTGTTTGGAGACTATATTGGTTTAATTTTGCACCATATTATTTGTACTTGGTTCACAAAAAAATTTGTTTTTTGCACTTAGAAAATGGAAAATGATATTTCTAAAAATATTTTGAAAACTCGGTTAGGCACCATTATTTCCCATATCAAGATACACATATGTGCCAAATATGGGAATTTTATCACAAAGTATGGCATGTGAATGGCCATAACTTGGTCATTTAGCATGAAACCTATACATGTTTATATATGATACACCTTTTTGTGAAGTATTTTTTTGGAAAGTCTTTCAAAACTCAAGTTTATCATTTTTGCTAACAACTAGTACTTATAAAACTACACCATTCCAAAGGATTTCCTTTTTTGAATATTTTTTCACTTTATTTGATTTTTTTGAAACAATGGTCAAAATGGATACCACAACTATTCATTTAAAGGGGTCAAATTTCTAAGAACTATCGATGGTTCTGTGATATAATCACTATATGTGTACCTTAAAATGATTTTTCTCGATCTCCTCTCCCTCTCCCAGCGCCGCCTCCGTCCCCAAACCCTATCGACACCTCTCGATCTCCTCCCTCCCCCGCCCCCACCCCCGCCCCAGCCTCGTCACCGCCAACGTCCACCGCCTCAGCAAGCCTCTCCCTTCCCTCTCTCATGGCCTCCTCTCGCCCTCACGTGTTGCGCCCTACCTGATCTAGATCGAGCCGCCGTCCCCGTGCCCATCCTCGCCGGCAGCGGTCGGTGCCCTGCTCCTCCTCGCGCTATAGCGACCGAGCCACGGTGAGTTAGACGAGGACGGGGAGGCGCTGGAGCTCCACTTGTGGTGGTGGCCGGTGTGTCCGATTGCTGCGCGATGGTGCGGCTACATGAGCTCGTCGGCGGCAGGAGGATGAGCTGCCGGTCACTTGCCCGGAGCTGCTGCTGCCGGCGTCTTTCCTTAGCAGATCCCGTAGGTGCTGCCGCCGGCAACGTCCCTGACCTGCTGCTTGCCGGACACGACTTGCTGCTGCTCACGGTGAGCTCCCTCTCCTTCTCCTATCTTATTCTTGGTAAAAGTTGTTTTTCCTGCTGAATTGAACGTGTAGTCAATAGTGTATGTATGGATAGAAATTTGAGATTTGTTGTGTGTGTAGGCAGTGAAAGATGTGTAGGAAATGTAGTCGCTACTGATTGTTTC
Source organism: Poa pratensis (assembly GCA_947311845.1). Lineage (NCBI taxonomy): Eukaryota > Viridiplantae > Streptophyta > Magnoliopsida > Poales > Poaceae > Poa > Poa pratensis. The sequence goes on from CAMZMU010000121.1 coordinate 16,969,220, forward strand.
CTAGTGGATTTCTCTTATTTATGCAGTACAAGTAGTCATTTTGAGGGACATGATCGTCTAAGGAAACTGAATAGTTGCTTTTGTTGTTTCTACAGGCAAAATTGGGTGAGCATGAGCTGCTTGAGATGAATAGTAATAGTTGGACATTACAGTAGGTACAACAAACCTTTTGAATTCAAGTTGGCCTTATGTTTCGTTTGGCAGCACGTTCACAACACTGGTCTTATGTTGTAATATGTCTCTTCATTTGCTGTTCCTGAACATCAATATATCTTGTGATAAATCTCTACACGGTCATGTTCATTTATTGTTGATAAAGAATAATTGAACTTGTGATGTTGTTGATAAAGAACAACTGATAACTTGTTCATGTGATGTAATAAATTTGTTTGATGTGCTCGTTTTGTTTATTTGTGGGTAAAATGCAAATAATTGTGGTTTTATTTTTTTTGTCATTTTAATCCTGTTTGCCGAGCGTAAACGCTCGGCATACCTGCCTCCTGGGTGTCCCTAGCAGATGCCACGTGTACATGGTATGCCGAGCACCACGCTGTCAGACGAACGTCCCCGTCTATTTGTTTTGCCGAGCGTTTGTTTGCCGACAGCCTACAGGAAACGCTCGGCATATATATAGTTGCCGAGCGTTTTTGTTTGCCGAGCATATCAGCTGTGTATGCCGAGCAGGTGTATGCAGAGCGCGGTTTACCGAGCGTATTCCTTCGTTTGCCGAGCGTTCTGAGCGCTCGGCATAATTTTCGGTTCCTGTAGTGCCGGATAGCAAACTATTCTATCATTTATCTTGTGAATTTTATGTATATTCCTAACACCTCCCATTCTTAGGTAAGACTGATCAGCTAAGAAGAATGAGAGAAGAGATGATACGAGTAGAGATATATCTTCTTGATCATTGTTATATCTAGACGTCCAATTGAACATAAAAAAGAAGGTGCTGGAGAAAGAGAGACATGTGATGGGAGGATATGATTTCACAAAAATATAAACATGGAGTTGTGAAAGTGGGTGGGTGATAGAAATAAAGATGGTAGACATGCAACGATAATAAATTCATTGATGAGACATGTACAGCAATTAAAGACTCAAGATGGTTCTGGAAAATGAAGTGGGTGTATGTGCATTTCAACGACCTGCGCACATTGATATCAATCTTCCGATGTGAAATATCATGTGTTTTTTGGTTCATCAACATTGTTTTTTTTAATGTATGCTTGCTGCCTGTGATTTGCTAGTATGAAATTATCCCTATCTTGGTTGTTTTTGGAAGAGTAATTCTATCATGAAATTTTGCCCATGTTTCAATTAAAATAGCTCAACAACAGCTATTTAATAGTTCTAACGAAAAATAAGGTAACTTTAATGAATCTTCATCCAACCAATTCATACATTATATATAAGTCTACACATTAGAACGAAAATTCAATATTTTACACCTTATTACAAGCCATCAGTTGTGCCTGTCACGCTTGAAAGTCTTGTTAGTAAGCTAGAGCGCCGGACAAATTGTGAATAGCGCAATCAAGCTTGATGATTCCATCTTCAACGTTAAGAACAAACTAATTAGTCGTAACCCAAAGATGAAGACTGACGGCCGGGGTAGTGCACACGAGAAAATATAAATGATTTTATCACCTCCAAAAAACGCATATTAGTAGGTTGAAATTCCACATTTATTTACTGATCAACATACACGCACTAGCCATGCATGCATATGGCGAATACCAACTTAGTGTAGTCCTTATTGATCCAAATACAAACTTATACGCCGTATGAATTAAGCATCCATGAATTAGGCATCTGATATAAGGGCATTGGAGGGGCAGAAGATGATCTCGTAGTTGGTTCCGGAGGGGCAGGTGAAGGTGCTGGTCTGGTCGTCCTTGGCGTAGCTGTACGCGTCGGGGCACTTGTTCTTGAAGAACATGGAGTAGTAGGTCGGCGGGCAGTTGTCGGTGAACTGGCCCCTGCAGCAGTAGGTGTCGCCGCCGAACTTGCCGCACGCGCTGGCGCACCCTCCGGCGACCTGCAGCTCCGGCAGGCACTGGTGCGTGATGTCCACGGCGCAGCTCGGGCCACGGCACGGCGCGCCGCCCACGGGCTGGAAACTGATCGGCACGTTGAACCCGTCGATGACGGACAGATCGAAGAAGTCCTGGCCGCCGTTCGGGCCCAGGGTGTACTCGGCCAGCGTGGCGGGCTGCTCGCCGGAGACTGCGCAGGACAGCGCGCCGGCGCAGTCGCCCGTGATGCAATGGCCGCGGCCGCTGCCGTCGAAGGTGCACCCCGTGCGCGGCCACACCCTGGCGCCGGCGGTGCCGGCGGGCATGGTGAATGGCCACGACTGGCCCGGGTCGAGACGCACGCCGCCTCCCGGGAGCGCGCCGGGCCAAATCGTGTAGGAGCATCTGTTGACGACGGTGATGGTGGCAGCGTCGGTCGCGGTGGCGACGAAGAGGAGGAGGAGGAGAGCCAGGACGAGGGAGGACGCCATGGCTGACGTCGTTGTTGTTGTTGTGCAGCTAGCGATGCTGAATGGAGGTTTGCTGCCGTCGCTTGCGTTATTTGTATCTTGCCTGATGCAGCGTTGCTGTACGGTTTTGTTGCGTGTTCAAGCTTGCTCTAGACATTCATACAGTCACAACATGTTACTTCTAACATTAATTCCTATGCTGACCTGTTGCCTAACGATAAATAGTGTACATATATAATTTTTTGTGAATAAATTTAGGATAAGTATCAGTTATGATGATTTGGACACTAATCTTGACTTGTCAAAATGCTGAAATCACTTACATTTAGGTTCGCTCGTTGTGCATATTGGATAAATCACTGTTGTCATATTATTGTATATTCAAAAACTTAGTACGCAACGAAATGGAGGTTTACAAAAATAGCCCCCATGAACTAAATATGGCAATATATTGATACACGTCAAACAGGGAAAATATATCGATAAACCAATCAACGATAGATTTGGGCATGACCTCCATTTTTTCTTTGGCAAGTGCTAGGCGTAGATAACCCTATAGAGCCCAAAATTGGTCCCCTTTGGGACCATCGAATCATCATCTCATGTTCAGAAATCAACGCAGCGCATTTTTTCATTTTAGACCCTCATATGCAAATATTTACAGAAAAATGCCTCTCTTGTGATTTACTGGACGATTCCAACAGTCTCGAGTTATGTCACAAATTCCCTCACCTGCATACAAAAAATAGTATTGCAACAAATTGTTATAACATTTCAAAAAGGTAGTGTTAAAAAGTGGTTAAAACAATTGATTTCTGCACATTGATTTGTAAAAAAAATCACCAACAATTTCAACCAAAATCAGAAATGATTACATAAAAAACATGCGTTCGCATCAATTAAAAGTGCTTTAGCAACAGAAATCGACATCTATTTCAACAAAAAGCACAAACGATTACAACGAACAAAATATGTATTTGCTACATTTTAAAAAGCACGTCAAACATCATCGAAAAAAGGGGAAACCCAAAAAATTGCAAAACGGCAAGAAAACGTTGCAACATCTTGTGCGTGATTCGGCAATAAAAAGCATATGTGTTTGTTACAATTTTTAAAAACGTCGTGTGGAACACAAACTTGTAGCAACCGCAGAAAAACTTGCCAAATCTATCATGTGTTTCACCGGCAATTTCGTGTTTTGTTATAAATTTTACGCATGTATGCAATAAAAAAGGAAAATTAGCAAGTAGTGCCAGCTAGCTGGGCTGCTGGAATCCTTTCACGCACCAAATTCGGCCAGAAAAGTACAAGTTGTGCTATTGGGTTTCTGACTCGATGTTGGAGTATCTTTTTTACTAAATGACCCTTTTGCAAACTTCAGCTAATTGTGGCCCTTGGATTAATTTTGAGCCACATATGGCCATTCCCCTAAAACGTCATGGGCTTAGGCGTCTTAAAATCTCAGAGCCTCTAGAAATCTCGGAAAATGCCATCTACTTTGGCTTATCCTAATCCGGAGAAAACGCAAAAAATTCTAAGTCATTTGGGATACGCAATTTGGTATGGCAGTTTTCAGTCCAGAGCCTCTGGGAATCTAACAGTACGTCATATCAGATGACGTATGATATGACGTATTCTGAGATTGTCAGATGCTCTGGGTCCGAAAACGCCATATCAAATGGCTTATCTCAACTGATTTTGATTTTTTTTTCGTTATTCAGACTTGGGATACGGGATACACCTAAGTGTATGACGTTTTCTGCTATTTTCAGAGCCTCTCATAATTTCAGAACGCCAAAGCCAATGGTGTTTTTAAAAAGGGACATGGATGACTGAAAGTTATTCGAAGGACTACAATTCGCTAAAGTTTAGCATAAGGACCATTTAGTAAAAAAAAGATACGATTCTGGACATAGCGGACAAGTAATGGAACGTGCGGAAAAGGGCCTATAGCTAGACGCTATAGGTCGACCGATAGGAAGTCTTTTCCTTTTTCTTTGCCAAAGGTCGATAGGTCATACTTGTGGAGGTGTGCCCTTGCAGCTCCCTTCTTTTTCAGCTTCTGAATCTCTCTTCCTCCATGAACTCGTACAAGATATCAGAAATATTAAGAATACACACGCACACAACAAAGAAAGAAGACCAACGGCTTTGCCAAGATACTCTTTTCGTCGTGAACACAAAGACTACATTTTCTCAATGTTATGGCTGAACTTTCATTGCTCAAAGCAAGGCAAATACTATACAACACAACAGCTAGCACGTCCAAAACGTACGTGTCCAACTACTTCCCTAACTATGCAAAGTTACAAACTCCACTAGCGAATGAACCTCTATGTCCTTATCTATTTGTAAGCTGGGTTCGTTTCCTTTCATCTATTTGGGGCTTCCGGTGGCGGACAGAAAGTTAACGGTGGACCAATGGAACTTTCTGGTGCTTAAGTTGGCGGCTAGGATTGAACCGTGGGTGGGGAGATTTCTATCCTCCGGGGGAGGTTGATTCTCTCCAACTCCTGCCTAGCTAGCCTACCTATGTTTGCTATGGGGCTGTTTTTACTGCAAGATGGTGTGCATGCTAAGTTCGACTCACACAGAGCGAGATTCTTCTAGGAAGGCTCGGGCCCGAAAAGAAAATACCACCTCCTCAACTGGTCGGTGGTTTGTCGACCAAAGGAGTTTGGCGGTCTGGGGATCGTCAACTCGAAGCTTATGAACAAAGCTCTCATGCTTAAATGGGTGTGGAAGCTGTACCAGGAAGAGGACAGCCTGTGGGCTAACTTGATCTGAGCCAAATACTTGGTCAATGACGACATTTTTGCTAGTCCGAGCAGAGGTGGCTCGCAGTTCTGGAGGAGCCTGGGGAAAATCAAACACCTCTTCAAGCTTGGTGTCCGCCACTCTATTCGCAATGGGAAGCGAACCCTATTCTGGACAGATTGCTGGCACGGGGCTGGTATTCTTAAAGATAGGTTTCCCTTGATTTTTGCTATTTGTGATAAGCAGCTGGTCCCTGTGGCTGATGTTGTAGCCAACTCTATCCGCCTGCGTAGAACCTTAGACGCTGCAAGTAGAGCTCAATGGGAGGAGCTCTTACATCTGATTGACCAGATCATGATTTCAGAAGGTCTAGACTTGGTCTCTTGGTCACTAGAGGGGCCAGGACAGTTCACGGTCTCGTCCATGTACGCTAAATTGGCTCAAGGGGCCACGGTTGCTCACTTCTGGGATGTTTGGGCTGCGAAACTACCGTTAAAGATAAAAAAATTCTCCTGGCAACTTATCCTTGATCGGCTGCCATCGGGACAGGTCCTTGCTTCGAGGCAGGGGCCTTCGGACGGGTTATGTGCCCTTTGCGGCGCGACGGAGGACGCCTCACATATGTTCTTTTCCTACTCCGTCGCTAGGTTTGCCTGGAATGTGTTGCGACAGCTCCTGGGGAATAGATGGTGTCATGCCAACTTTGCGCAATTCTTTGCCATCCTAAGCGGTTTGTCGGGGCAAACGCGTAGGGTGGTGTGGTCGCTTTTTGTTGCACAATCTTGGGCTTTGTGGAACATTCGAAACAAGCTTTCCATTGAACGAAGAATCATCAAACACCCTGCTGATGTGATCTATAAAACTCTCTTTTTTTTTGCAGCCGTGGTGCCTAAACGCCAAGGCCCAGGATCGTCCAAGACTAGAATCACTGGTAGCCAAGCTAAAGTTGTTGTATACAGCAAATCGCCCGAGGAGTCCGGCTAGATCGAGTCCTTGAGGAGGGTGACGGTTCCTGCTTTGCTGTCGTTCGAGTTGTCTTCTGCTGTTATCCTTGTTGCTGGGGTGGCTCCCCTGTTAGCCTTTATCCTACTTGTTGCTTTGCTAGACTGCTATTTTTATCTCTTATGGCTAAGCTGCATGCCGCAGCATGTATCCGTATGTTGTGTGAACCCTGTGGTCTTATTAATTTAAGGCCGGGCACTTTGTGCTTTGTATCTAAAAAATAATGCTAGCTCACTAATTAAACTATATAGAAATTACTCAACCATGCACACAATTTGTGACACACAAAGCCACTTTAACTTAGCACTACCACATGACGAGATTAGATACCTAACAATACAAACTTTCTCAGTTGTTCGCTTCAAAAAAAGAAAAATCTGAGTAGACTAGTCATATTGATTAATCAAGTTAGTGGACTTTTTGGCAGATCTAGTATGCTTGATCGGTCTCTGACTTTGACCGAGCATTATCCCATGGTTTGAAATATACTGGCCACCACTATACGAAGTGTAAGAGTCATGTTCAACGAAAAAAAGGCGGCAGATACATTTTTGGCAACCCAAATTGGATTCCAGCTAGCCGTATACAGTATATCCGTTAGATGGGTCATAGCCCAACACCATCCCACGGGGCACAACTTAGTTCCAGCCCACGAATCAAACCACTATCCAGCCCGCTTAACCTTTGGATTCAGTAGTCGTCGATGTCTTCGTCAGTGTCATACTCTGCACGCTGATAAGGAAGAACATTCCTGCAGGCGGGTGGATGCGCTGGTAGGTACACGGATCTAACCTCGCCGAGCTTGCAGGAGAAGTAGAGGGAACCCCGCGGTTTCTTGGAACCCATCTCCCAGACCGTGGCGCGGTAGAACTTGGCCGGAACATTCCGGCCGGCAGGCGCCTCGGAGAGCAGATAGGAGAGCGGGATGGTGGTCTCGCCGATGTCGTGGTCGCCGAGGACGTGCCGCCGAGCGCGGAGGCGCAGGTAGAGACCCCCCGAGGCGTTGGCCGGGACGTTGAAGTGCAGCGTGGGGATAAAGCTCGGGTTGCTTCCCCCGGAGCGGTCGGGGGTCACGCGATGGCCCGGGCTGCAAAACAAGCCGTAGAGCGAGACGATGGCGTAGACCTTCATTTTCTTCTTGGGGAACATGTTGCAGCTGACGTCCTTGAGGCCAGTGGCCGAGATGAGGGTCAGCTTTAGAATGCGCGTGGGGAACATGGCGAACGCTCGAGGTTTGGTTCCGGGTGAAGAAGACGATGGACTCTGCCTTGCGATATCAGATGGGATCGGGCGCTTGCGATTCCTTTGTGAATCGAGAGGACAGAAGTGGTGGGAGACTTGAGATTGCTGGGACGGCAGGAGGTGCTCGTCGGTTACTATATCGTACTTGTAGTAGCGCGCGCGAAGGGAGTCGGACGCGCTCCCGGACACGCGTGATTGGGCCTGAAAGGGAAGGGACACGCTCCCGCCGGACTGGAGGATGTTGCCATGGAGTTTCTCCTACGCTCCCGGACAGACTGGAGGAGGATCGCTATTTTTTTTATTAAAAGAATACTTTTCAAATCGAGTAATTTCAAAATCTAATTTTCTTTGAAATCTGACATAATTTTGAAATCTTTTTTTTTTTTGAGGGAAAGGCCATCCGGCTAGCTTTATTAACTCAGATAATAGTTACATCCTTTACCAAAAGAGGTAAAATGAAACTGGGAGGTATATCGCACCATAGAGTCGGTGGATTATCTCTCCCAAAATTAGCTAGCTCATGTGCAACAACATTAGAATCCCTATTACAATGTTGTAAAAAGACCTTTCCGAAATCTTGCATCAAATGACGACAGTCCTCAAAAATGGGAGCTGATACCGACGATAGCTCCATGTTTGAGTTGATCGCTTCAACCACAGCCATACAGTCTGATTGGACAATGAGGAAATGGCATGCCAGTCGTTTGGCAACAATAAGGCCTTCTCGCAGTGCATACGCTTCAGCCGTTTCTGCATCGAAAACATTAGATATAGTCTTGCATGAAGCACCAACAAAATCACCTGAATCGTCCCGTACAACGGAGCCGACAGCGCCATTCCTATCATGTTCAGTGAAAGCAGCATCAACATTCAGTATTTGATAACCAGCCGGCGGTTTTGACCAAGTATTCTTCTTCTGCATACCCACCCCTTTGACAGTGCTACGACCATAGTTCATCGCTAGAGCTTGAATAGCCATAGCAGACCGCCTAGGTGTCTGAATATTCTCATCCTTTAGTCTCTGACGGCGTTGCCACCACAAGTACCAGCTTGTTACAGAGAAAACTTGAGCAATAGACACTGGTTCCATATAATTCTGTTTGTAAATCTTAATATTATTGAAAGCCGGACTGGAGGAGGATCGCGTCGGCGAGGCTGGTCTCCCTGTCTCAGGTGGCTCCGAGGAAGGAGGCGATGCTCTGAAATGGGCCAGGCCTTTTTCTGCTGCTTTGCACTGGCCGCCTGTAATGCATGGATCATTGTGGCTGATAATTCTTTTTTTTTTTGTAAAGTTGTCACTTGCTTACCTAGAAAACATTTTCCCCTTCCTCTCTCAAAAAAAATTTCCACTAATAAAATCTAGAGAAGATTTTTATATCAACAGCACAAGCTAATGTCTTTGTTTTCTTTCTATTTATTTTGTTTCTTCATCTCTTTTTATTAAGTTCGCAATAGTTTCTAGAGAACAGGTGATACTTTCGCCAAAAAGAGAGATGAGAGAGATCTCAACGCAAGGGTTTTTCGACACAATGCCTCTTCCCACAATGACGTCGTTTCTAGAATAAAGGAGGAGGCTTTGCTTTGGGGTAGGGCCAAGACCTCTTTTGAGCAATGTAACGTCGGGAGAGTAGACTTTTGTGTAAAGCCCTACGACGTGTCCTAGGTATTATTCATTAAAAAAACTAAAAACCTATTAGAACTTTTCTCTACTAATGAAAATAGCAAGTATTTTTCCTCGTTTCAAAAAAAAAAAGATAGAGGCGTCTGAAAAGATAGATGGATGGTAGAGTCGCCTACAGAACAAATGCCTGCTTTGTCTAAGGTTCCCAATCTCTGCTCAAAGACAATATAGCATGGAAGCAAAATGGAGTAATGGACAAGGAAGTTGAAACGATTTCATTTCAGGATTTTATCTTTTATTATGTTCAGGCTGAGAAGGCAGTCACTAAATGCAATGATATATGCAGCATCACTACTAAATGAAGTTGGTTGATATGCAAGAAAAGATTCAATACTGACCGAACTCAGTTTGAACATCAACATCCACATGGGATCGCTTAAATCCAAATCACGAACATGCATGCTTGATGCCTCAAACACCATGGCAGATGGTCAAAGTATCAGATCAGAGAACTTGTCATATGTCCTCAAGGAGAAATATTTTTCAAAGAAATGGAGTACTATTCTGCTGAACTTCCGAGAAAATTGAAGCTCCCAGTCCTTTGTCATCAGGAACTTCCACTTTGAATTACCTTAATAGCTGTCATTGCATCCCTACTTTTGCATGTATACATGTGAAATTTATGGTATTTATACACAGCCATCAAACAAGTAGCTTGTACTTCACATGCAAATTAGTCTGGATTGATTTACCAATAAGTTCAAATTTCCATCACTGGAATTTAAATCAGCACCCAACTAAATTGTTAGACAAATTACAGCACAGAAGAAAGAACGTCAGTGTACAAAAAGGGATCAAGTATCTGGAAAGGATTTCTTGGTCAGGCTGTTCACCGGAGTGGAGTTTCTTCACCGCCGGTTCCTTGCCAGCCGCGGCCACCGCCTTGCAGCTGGCACTGGACAATGATCAATAAGGCAATCATGGGCTAACAAATCTTGCAATTGCGCAAGCAAAAAAAAACAGATCATTGATAGACTATATGTGCATAAAAAACAACAAGAGAAATATTACACTCCTAAAGGCTTTACTAGTATATTTTCACAACATTCGCCACTATTTGATCTATTTACTGGTGTGGTATTATCCAATCCGGGAACCTGATGGCTCAAGGTATATTATGTAGCCAGTATCCTCCAAAAAAATTGAACGTGCAAAGTAGAACATAAAACAGAATTTAAACGTATGTAAACATTGCTAGAAATTAGTTGTACAGTACAACAAAAACAGAAGTTATGTGATAAATAGGGCCACATGAACAATTGACAACCAAGGAAGCTATATGTTAGAATTTTCAGGTTTTTTGAAAGGTTAGAATTTTCAGTTACGATGCTCAACCTAACAGCAGTCAATGTCAAGATAAGGACACAAATTTCAAGAATACAAATTTATTGGGAAGCACCTCAGCTCTTCAAGTATATCATGCTAGTACTGATGGACAGCTATCATCTATAACTACAGTTATACTGTTGATTAGTCCTAACTTTTCTTAAAACTGTTCATGGCTACAAATTCCAGCTCACCTACGTGCACCTAATTGAGCACCTTATTAAGCCTTGTTACTGAGAATAGCAGCTTGAAAATAAATAAATAAACAAAGCAGTTTTTAGATACATACTCACTCTTGGATCTTGAATCTTCTTTTTCTTGGCTTCTTGCTGCCTTGTATACACCAGTTAGTCAGAGAGATCAGAGATGGGAAGTCAATCAACTGAATCATGAATGAGCAACAATAAGGTACGGTAAGAATAGGAACTTATCTCATGGGAACAGATCACATGAGCTCCAAACAACAAACGTCAGGTCAAACAGCAGCTTGCCGATCTTCTAGTGATCATCAGAAGTTCATAAATGACAACTTGACAAGTCACAGCAAAACAAGATTAACAAAGTTCTTATTTCTCTGACCTCTCTCACAAGTCACAAAAGACAGACATTAGCACACACATCAGTCACAAGACATATTAAAGTTCAAGAGTCACACACATAATAAAACATACTACACTGCATCATCATCCCTTCGATGTCACCATCTCTTCTTGGCATCATCCAAAGTACCTTATCCTCCACATAGTCCTGTGCGTCTTAGGGCTTACGTGCACCTAGGTGAGCGCCTTATTAACGTTTTGAACTCAGCCTACTTATCCCGCCCCAGTTTCATCATTGTAGGATTGAGTGTAATCCACACAGGAGCAGGCCAGTTGGACCAAAGCTGAGGAAACACATGGTCCTTCCTGCTATTATTCTCCAAGTCAAGTACTCCTATATCCCGAGGATTATCCATATATCCTAGTATACCATCAGTATCGTCGGTCAAGTAGGCACGATTTGCCTTGAGAGCAGGGTATTCTTTTGTGCTGACACAAAGTGATTGGTTATTACCAAGAAACAGCGCATGGTCATGCAAGCAAACAATTTCCACAAGCTTCTGTGTGGCAGCATCCACTTGATGTATTTTAATCGCCTTTGTACTCAGCACACGTGTTGAACGGATATCAGGATCTCCAAGATACTCTTTAAATCTCCAAACAACCAGCAGACCACCCCATGGAGCTTCAAGAATGTGTATACCATCGACATCTAAATCCTCATCCATCCCCACAACAATGTTCATTGTAACAGCAGGCCCGCTAAGATCAAAGGCATGAACTTCTCCCCCTAGAGTCGCTGCATACAGTAGTCCATCCTTATAGGTGCAGTCCATATAGTAGGTGTGAGGTGGCAGCCAGGTCCACCTATCGTCCCCTACTCTTGCAAAGGAGAGCTGACCGCGCGGCTTGTGGATGAGCACCGCTATGTAGCTTCCTGTGGATGTATCGTAAAATACGAAAGCCTTGTGGTGTAAGCTCTTCCGCAGGGCATCCAGATCAATTATCTTTGGACGGAACAAAACTCTGTTTGCAGTGTGCATTGAGTACTGATACTTGTGGACAGCACCCGAGTCATCCAGGATGGGCTTCACCTGCTGGATGGTGGCCACCGAAGGGAGAGCAATCTGTTCGCCGGTGATAGGGTTGAGGAGGTGCATTTCAGATCTCTCGTCGACAGTGATCAGCAAGCCGAGCGAGGAGCCAATGAGAAACCTGCTGCGGATTGGTGGCTCCGGGAGATTCAACTTGTAAACCTTCTTTTCCAGGAGGCTGTAGAGGCAGGCGGCATTGTCGCCTGCAGATTCAGAGGTGTAGAGCAGGCACGGTGCCTGGGGCTGCTTGTGCTTCCCGAGTCTGCGCAGGGTGGCGGAAGCAGAGAACCATGAGGCGCAGACAGAGCCGGCGCGTACAAGGTCGGGGATATCGAGGGTGGCAAAGACGTGCATCAAGATGTCCGCTGCTAGCTCCGGCGGTGTGGGCTCTATCAGTGATGTGTTTAAACTGAGAGATTGACCTCCGGGGAGGGAGGAAGGAAGAGCACTGACCGGCGGACGTGGACACGAGCAGATCGGGTGCGGCGGCGGCCTCCCACCCACAGAGCGCATCAGCCCAGGAGGGGATGGTTCCGCGGCGAGCTGGCCATGGACAAAGGCAGCTTGTGGCACCGTCGGATCCATCCCCAAAGCTTGGCGCCGCCGTCCGTCGGAGGTAAGGACTAGGAGAAACAGAACAGAACAGGATGCATAGAGTGCAGGTTGTTCCAAGACCACAACCTTTATCGCGAGTCCGGTCCAATGCCGTGCATCGGGAACATAGTCAGTTGAAATAGTTGTACATCCGGCAAAATCAGAGATGTGAAAAAGAAGGATATAGAAAAATACTCTCTCCGTTCCGATTTACTTGTCGCGCTGGCGTTTTTATGAAAAGACCCTCCCCTTTCTCCCGACACAACCCGCGGTCCCCGTCATCTCCTTCCTCACTCTTCTCCGTTCGGGCACCTCGACATAGCAAGTTCTCTGGCGCCGCCCCACGCTGCCTTGCTCCCCTCCTGCCCCCGCTCCACGCCGCCTTGCTCCCCTTCCCCCACCCCACCCGCCTTGTTCCCCTCCCCCTCGCCCACTTTCCCCGACCCACGAAACAAAAGGATCCCCTTTTCTGCGACCACCCACAAAGCGCGCTTCTTGCCGGCTCCGGCGGCGGCGCTCGTGCCCTGGAGCCCAAAGATCCATATCCAGTGGTCTCCGGTGGTGGTTGCGACGTGGAGGAGCTTGGAAACCCCGTCCTGAAGGTTCGCGTCCTTCCTCGCCCTCCCCCCACGCGGGCGTGGCCACCGCCGCCGTCGAGGTGCTCGAGCCGCTCGAGTCGGTGCACCACGAGGTCGAGCTCGCCGTCGTCATCTCCCACCATTCGCCGCGCGCGCGACGTCCCCGAAGCCTCCGCCATGGACTTCGTCAGAGGTAATCAGGATGTGCAGCTTTCAGTTTAGTCAAAATTTGAGACATGGAGTTTGTCGCCATCAGTACTGCTTTCAGTGAGGATGTGGACAGTGGGCGTGTAGACAAGATTTGCCATGATTTTGTGGCAAGTGAGAATGATGCAAAGATCTTTGATGTGGATGTTGTTGATGATATTTGCTTTTCCACTGAAGGTATGCGCATATAGAGAAATTGTTTCTTTGTGAAGAAGCCACCCAGTTTAGTCAATTTGAGACTGCCTTATCATCAAAATTATGCAACTTTATTTGAGCATGTTAACCAGCTTTATTTGAACATGCCTCGAAGAAATATGTCATTGAAACAAAGCCCAGAAATTTATTCGATAGTGTTAAGATATTGAGTGTTCTGTAGAGAGAGTAGTGAGAGGAATCGGTACTTCTTTTGATTTTAAGTTTGCATCCCTTACTTATTACTGCAATGTCACACACTTGAACCACGATTCATGAGCAGATTGGTTCTGATTTCCGGGCTAGCTGCCATGTAATGCTTCCCAGCAATTGAGGAAACTGAGTTTGGGGCAGGGAATGTGTGCTATGTTTTTCCTATTTTGCACTGAAATCTGAACCTGAATTTCTTGGTTGTACACTGAAATCTAAACCTGAATTTTGTAAATGGAGTATTTACACACATCATCAATTGATCATACATTTGCAAGGTTACAAGCTGGAATGCATTATCAATAATTAAGAGGCACAACTACTTCATACAGGTTCAGACTTGCAAACTTGAACCTAGCCATTCATCACACATGTATATAATTCATGTTATTTGTCTGTCACAACTCCATGTTGTTTCCTGCAGATGAAATCAGCTGTAGCTGGAATTTTGTACTGTAACATGTCATTTTACTGGATTCAAAAAGCGGCAGGGGTACTTGAGATGTTTCATAACATGACAGAAAAACAACAACCTAAATACTGTCATTTTAAGAGTTTTCAGAGTACAAGCCGGTGCAATTGTTCTCAGGTAATCACAAGAGTTCAAATTAGTTCTTCAGATTAGATTAATCCTGACATATTATAGTTGTTCAAAATTGCTAAATATTGCAAGTTTTTTGAAAAAAATACTGCAATTGTTGTCAGGCACACGATATCTACCTGTTCGTCCCCAGACTCGTTGGAGCGGAGGGGCTGAGCAGCGAAGGGTATTGCGGACGGAGGCGGAGCAGAGGATAAGCACGGTGAGGAAGGCTACGACGCAACGACGAGCTCTGCGCGCAGTCGCTGGCATCAAGGAGGAGGGGCCCCGTCGCGAGGTTCAGCTCGGCGAGTTGCTGGTGTCCCCATCACTGGAGCGGGAGGACCTGGCGCTTGGGGAGGACCTGACGCGGTGGATGAGTTGCGAGGACTGCGGGAGGACCTGGCGCTGCGGGATGGCACAGGGAGGCCGGCGGGAGCTCTGCTTGGCTCCGGTGTCGGGAGGGCGGCGGAAGCTGTGATTGTCTCTGGCGGGAGGGCGGTGGGAGCTGTGATTGGCTCCAGCGGCCGGAGGACGGCCGGAGATGTGATTGGCTCCGGCAGAGGGAGGGCGGCCGGAGCTGTGATTGGCTCCGGCGGCGGAATGGCGTCGGAGGCATACGATCGACGGAGAAGTCGATCGCGTACGCGGAAGCTGCGATATGTGCGATTTACGGAGGGACTGCTTAGTTCAAATTTTGAAATACGGGGGGTGTAACTGCAAAATTGTTTTGTTCATTGGACTGATTCCCCTCGCGACAAGTAAATCGGAACGGAGGGGAGTAGTTTGAAGTGATCTTTATTAATCAATTGGTGTGTCTCTCTTCATACAGTACATTGAGTATTTACGGCGAAGGGGAAAGGGGACGACGACCGATCTAGACGGGAAAACTCCCACGCAACAAAGGGTGGACCCGTACGAGGCGTACCTCGGTTTCCGAACACTCCGTCTTGATCTGACATCTCATATTGTCTATTTCTCAAACTTCGAAAAACCTAGTGGAAAAAATATGAAGAGCACATAGCATACGTCGTCTCATGTTGCACGAACTGCCTCATCAAAAATCTCAATGCGAGAAACATCAGGAAAACTCACATAAGGGAAAAAAGTGTACAATCCACTCAACACCAGGTTGGGTACTCGGTCATCCGGACCGAGATTCACAGGGCGGTGGGGTGAAGAATCTCCCCCTGAGTCAGAGATTTCTCTAAATCACCATACCGATTCCACGAACACACCTCTAATGTCTACTACATGGTTCTATTCTTGTAAACTCTGTTAGGTCTCCAAAGCGCAGAGATTTGTAGGGCATCAGTAAATTTCTCTTAGCTAAATGAATTACCCAACGTTTAACAAACACATAGAGGTATAGCTTGAAAAGTATCCCTCTCAAACAATCATGCAATTAAGATACAACAAGTCTCTTGTGTGCCTAACACACCTCATACAATTGTCAGTTGGATAGGTGCACTAGTTCTGCGAAAAGATGATGATATACGTAAAACAACGGTGCCAGAAAAGAGCTTTGTTGACAGGGTGTGAATATTGCTTATATAACCCCAACAACAATGATAAAAGGTGGTTATTGTATTTCGAATAAATAATATCAGCAAGTTAACAATTAAAAAAAGAACGGTGTAACAATGGTTGGAAACAAGGCATAGGGCTCCGCGATGAGCGGGTCAATGACGAAGGCAGCTAGTGGCAATATAAGATCCATCCCAAAGCTTGGCGTCGCCGTCCATCGGCAGCTAGGACTGCGAGTAATGTTTGGGGAGAGGGGGCAATTTGTTCGTATTTGTGGGGGGATGAGGACCTTTCAGTTCGGTGTCTCCAAAAAAATCGATAAGAGGACCCCAATATGTGTTTTAGGTATTTTAATACAGACAATATATATACATATATGGACATATATGAATGTATATGGACGTATTTTAGTGTGTAGATTCACTCATTTTGCTACTTATATAGTCCATAATGAAATACGTAAAACATATTATTATGATACAGAGGGAGTAGCTTATAGATTTCGATATTATGAGAATTATTAGATATTCTGAGGAATTGACGCACCTAAAATATCTAAAAGTTAACTCTAGTTATAGGTATATTAGATATTCTGAGGAATCTATTATATACTTAAAGCAATATAACAATATATAAGTGATTTTCTAACTAAGCCACCCGTCGAACCAGATCATTTAAATTATATTTTGATAATAACTGTAAAATTAATGGTTAAGATTAGTAAATCACAACCATCAGATTTATGTAACAAATATGACACACCTTTTTCAATTATTACACCACGTTGGAACCAACAGACGATGGGCAATTAATCTGGACGCTCCATATCCGGCAGCGGGGATCAACCTCCCCAGGCCCGCAGCCAGCTGGGGACATGTCGGGGGGCTAACCCGAGGTAGGGTCAAGGTGTGGTATAATTTATGTCCAAGAGTGGACCGAGGTACAGTGAAACCGAGATAACCAGGCCCAGAAGGGGCCGGGATATGATGCTGGTGCAAACCGACATAACCAGGCCCAGAAGGGGCTGGGATACGATGTTGATACAAACCAACATACGCTGACCGACATATGAAACCGACATATATTGACCGGCATAACCAGGCCCAGAAGGGGCCGGGGTATGATGCCGGTGCTAACTGACACATACTGACCGACATATGAATGTCGGTATCATCGTATCTTCTCTTATGTGCAGGAAGGATAATCAAGGAAGGGAAATCCGGCATATCCATGCCGGGTTAAAGAGAAGAGGCGCCTTATGACGGTTGGAAGTCAATGCAAAGGTCACATCCCGCCTGACACGGGAGTATGGCAGGTGGTATGGCGCGGGTACGAGATGACCGGTCACACCTACCGCTGACCACGGGCGTACGTGGTAACAGAGTGCGAGGCATGGGCAGGCCACGTCCTGTCCGTGACAGAGGACACAATCATGACCGAGCTGATGATGCAGACGCGCGTGGCTGCAGTGTAATGTACGGCGCCAATCCGGTGAACCAGGATACCAGTATATAAGGTGCCCAGGGCCTCCTGCGTGAGGAGAGACTGAGGGAAGCGCTGAGACAACGATGCACTGAGAGATCTTTTCCCCCATAGCTTCCTTCTTCTTCCTTGAGAGCTTCACCTTAGCAGAGAGCATACAGCTCGAGGAGCACCTGTGTATTCCCATATCTTGATATACTGAGACAGACAGGCAGGAGTAGGGGTCTTACCTCCTCACGAGGGCCCTGAACCTGGGTAGATCGCGTGTGCTTGTGTGTTTTCCGTGTGCGCTCCTTAGCGTGTTATCCCTCCCCGGTTCCACCAGCGTCCATCGGCCCCAACTTAAGCCATCATATGGCATCTGCCGTGATACCACCACGACAGGACATGGTGATGCGGCCGCTTAAGAGCCAGCGTGGCGAGTAGAGCTGGCGGAGTCCTCCTGTTGGGGACTGGGGCACTAGTAGGGAAGTGCCTTTTTGTGGATTCCCTATCTGTGGCGCACCAAACCTACCATGCGCCACAAAACAAGTTCTGTGGCGCACCATTCCGAATGCGCCACAAAATACTGTGGCGCATACGTGCATGAGTGTGCCACAGAAACATGGTGGGTCCCACCACCACAAATATCTGGTGACCTTTTTGTGGCGCATCTGCATGGATGCGCCACAGAAATTATACTTTCTGTGGCGCATCCATCCAGATGCGCCACAAAAATTCGGTGGGGCCCCCTCCAATGATTGCATTGGTAATTTATCTGTGGCGCATGCAGCACTGTGCGCCACTGAAAACATGGTGCGGCCCCACCAATAATTTAAGTGGCCAACATTCTGTGGCGCATGCATCATGGTGCGCCACAGAAAGACAGTTTCTGTGGCGCACCATGATGCATGCGCCACAGAATGTTGCCCCCAGATCTACAAAAAGGTGGCAACCCCTCTACCTACCACCATTTACTTCTTCTCTTCTTCCTCCTCCACCTCCACCTAGCTCGTATTTCTCTTCCCTCCCCTCCTATTTTGCCCATAGTTTTCTCCATTTTTTTTAGTTAAACCTATTTTGTTTGATAGATTATTGGTGAGGGTTAGGAGAGCCTCCAATACATCTCTTTTTGTCCACTAGTTTCTCTCCAACATCACACGCTCTCTCATCGATCGCGGTCACGTCTCGGCACCGAATCTACTAGGTGAGACATGGATCTACATGGATGATGAACATGCATATGCATGTTTGGTGGCGCCGACGGTGTGTGTATGGCCGGATGTGTGTCGTGGTTGTTTGTGTTCCGACCATGGTGTCGTGTATGTGGATGTTGCCGGCAACATGATTTGTGAAATGTCTGCAGGTACCCATGAGGCCCTTGAGTTTGCCGGAACGTCGATTAACTTCCGTTCCGGCAAATTCGGGTACTCCATATGTCCTACTTTTAGGAGAGGTCATGCCGAATTTTTTTGTGAATTTTGGCATGAGACTTTGCTAAAAATAGGACATATGGGGTATTGCGACTAATGCATGGGCCAACTAATGTGTGTGCATGCATGTTGCGGTTCTAATTAACATACTCTTGTTTGTGCTCTATGTATACCGCGTAGGCCGCAACCATGGTCGTCAGGATGAGCTCCGGTCGAATCAGTAGATACAAGGAAAAAGCGAAGGCGGACATGATTCGGTGCAACAGGCGCCAGATAAGATGTCCGTGTCGAAAATGCAAACTCGTGAGCTGGATCGACCCTGATTCCGGACAATTGGAGGATCACCTGCTCAGGCGCGGTTTCATGTTAGGCTTCAACCATGACGAAGGAGATGTCGGCGGACAAGATCATCATGATCATGACGAAGGAGATGTCGGCGGACAAGATCATCATGACGAAGGAGATGCCGGCGAACAAGATCATCATGGTGACGAAGGAGATGCCGGCGGACACGGTCATGATGAAGGAGTAGATGGTGGTGGAGAAGACGCGAACACGCAGACCTCGCTAATTTCGGCCTTGCAGGACCCTCATGTTCAAGAACTGCTACTCAAGGAGACGAGCAACGACAGAGCTGCAGCCAGAGAGAAAGCCAAGCTGGCGCAAATGGAGATAGACGGGAAGACTCCGTTGTATCCTGGGTGCCGGCCACAGGATACGCGCTTGCAAGTAACGCTTGATGCTCTGGAGATGAAGTCGGAAAACAAATGGACCGACGTGAGCTTCAACAAGAACATGAAATTCTTCCACGATCGTCTTCCCGAGGGGAACACATTGCCAACTAGTATCGAGGATGCCAAGAAAGTCGTGTGCCCTCTTGACCTACCGCACGTTAAATACCACGCCTGCATCAATGATTGCGCAATTTATCGGGGCGAGTACAAGGACAGATACACATGTCCGGTGTGCGGCCAAGGACGGTACAAGAGTGGGAAGGACAAGAAAGTTCCTCGAAAAGTGGTATGGTACTTTCCTATCACTCCCCGTCTGCAGCGGTATTTCGTAGACCCTAAGGAAGCAAAGCTCATGCAATGGCATGCGGAAAGGGAGAAGCCCCAAGAAGATCCGGAGAAGGGAAAGATCCTGACACACCCTTCAGATGCTAGCCAGTGGGAAGAATTGGACATGGCCTTCGAAAATTTTGGGGGCGACGCAAGGAACGTCAGGCTGGGTATGAGCACCGATGGACTCAATCCGTTCGGCAACCAGAGTAGCACCCATAGCACCTGGCCCGTATTTGTATGGCCTTACAACCTTCCCCCGTGGTTGTGCACGAAGCAAAGGTACATACACATGAGTATTCTCATTCAGGGGCCGAAACAACCAGGTATCGACATACATCTGTATCTCGGGCTGTTGAAAGAGGAGTTAGCCACGTTGTGGGAGACGCCAGCCCGTACGTGGGACGCCTACACAGCTGATTATTTTGATATGAGAGCCGCGTTGTTCACGACGGTGCAGGACTATCCTGGTTGCTCATATGTATCGGCCCAGGTAGGTCACGGATTTTGCGCATGTGTCAAGTGCATGGATAAGACCCCGCATCTCCAGCTACCAAGGGATCCCGGGTCTTCGAAAACCGTGTTCCCAGGGGCTCGAAGGTGGCTTCGCATGGATCACCCGTGGAGAAAACGCGGTGATTTGTTCAATGGTAAAGACGAGCCCGAAAGAGCCCCGTGCCCGAGGAGCGGCACAGAAATCGACGAGCTTTTGAAAAACTGGAAGGAGTGCCCAGCGCCGGGAAAGAAGCGACCGAAGGTAGATCCACTGCTGGGTGTATGGAAAGCGAGGTCTGTTTTCCACGACTTGGAGTACTGGAAGGTCCTCAAGACGCCACATAGCCTCGATATGATGCACATTACGAAGAATGTTACCGAGAGTCTGCTTGGCACACTTTGCCACATGTCGGATAAGACCAAGGATGGGACGAAAGCAAGATACGATCTGAAATGGCTTGGCATCAGGACAGAACTTCAGGCCCCCGATAGTGATGACGACGACGATGATGATGATGATCAGACAGAAGGGACTCAAGGTCGCCGCAAAAGGGCAAAGAAGAACACGGTGATGCTTCCCGCTGCCTGCTTCAGTATGAGTCCGGAGGAGCTCGAGCAGTTTTTCAGGTGCCTTCTAGGAGTCAAAGTTCCTCACGGTTACTCGGGGAAGATAAGCAGATATCTGGATGCAACAAAGAAGAGGTTCACCGGGATGAAGTCTCACGATTGTCACGTGCTGATGACACAGATACTTCCCGTTGCGATCCGAGGGTTAATGGATGAGCACGTCCGTGATACGTTGTCTGCCCTTTGCAACTTTATCGACGTCGTCAGCAGGAAGTCGATCGGCGTGAAGCAGCTCGACATGCTTGAGGAAGAGATCGTGGTGATACTATGCGAGCTCGAGATTTACTTCCCGCCCGCATTCATTGATATCTGCGTGCATCTCCTTCTCCATGTCGTTGATGACATCAGGCAGCTCGGTCCGACGTTCCTGCACTACATGATGCCGTTCGAAAGGCAGAACGGTGTCATGAAAGGATACGTTCGCAACAGGGCCCGTCCAGACGCAAGCATGGCCAAGGGATTTTTAACCTACGAGTGCATCTCCTTCTGCCAGAATTATCTAAGGACCGAGAACGAGGATGTCGGTCTGCCCACCAGGACACACCTCGGCAGGCTCGATGGAGTTGGTCACCACGACGGCTACCGCTCAATCTTTGTCGGCATTCATGGTAAAAAAGACGACCTCGACAGGGCTCACCGGGTCGCGCTACAACACTTAAAAGTGACCGAATATTTTGTGGAAGAGCACAAAATCTTAATCGAGCAGAATTACGTCGACATGAGACGACAGAGGAAGAAGGGAGACGTAATCAGAGAGCACAACTCCAGCTTGACGCGTTGGTTCAAGAAAAGGCAACTGCTTGAAGCAGAGAGCAGGAAGCCATCTACGGAAGAGGAAAAACTCATATTCTCCTTATCACAGGGCCCCGGGCAGAACGTAAAGACCTATCAGTCGTACGACATCGGCGGTTTCAGATTCTGCACCGAGGAAAAGGACAGGTATAGCGAATATCAAAACTCAGGAGTAACTATGCTATCCTACGCCGATGACGAGGCTACTGTCAAGGAAAGATTCTTCGGAAGGATCGAGGAGATATGGGAGCTCAACTACTGTGGAGAGTTGGTGCCAATGTTCCGTGTGAGATGGGCCAAGGACGTCGTCAAAGAAGACCGGTATTTTACCACCATGGTTATACCCGATGCCAAATCGAAGAACGCCTCCGCAAAAAATGAGCCATGGGTACTCGCTAGCCAAGTTGAGCAATGCTTCTTCATTACCGACCCGTCAAAGCCTAGCCGTGTTGTCGTGAGGAGGGGCAAGAGGAGCATCATCGGAATGGAAGGAGACACCACCGAGGAAGACTTGGACAACGAGCCAAAGATCGAGGAGGAATTCGACAAGTTCTTCGACATGCCTACTACTAGTACACAAAGAAGGAAGACCTCCCTACCTACTAAAGGTTGTCCGTTCACGCGAAGAAATCTCAAGGTGACCGGCCTAAAGTTTTCAACCGCGAAGAAGGGAAAGAAGAGAAGCTAGCTCGCGGAACCAAGACGAAGAATACTTTTTGGTGTATTTAATGTGTGTGTGTGTGTGTGTGTGACAATGGAAGCATATATATGTATGATCATGAATATGTACTAGACAATGCAAGTTTTTGAATATGTATGAGTCAATGAATTGAATATGTGTATGAATTGAATATACATTGTGTGTGAGACAATGCAAGTTTTTGAACCAAATTTTAAAGAAAAAAAGTTTAAAAAAAGTGAGTTTGCCAGGATTCGAACCTGGCTGTCCATTGAATATACATTGTGTGTGAGACCACTGGGCTGTGTTGCTGTTTGTGTCATCATTTCTGTGGCGCACCCCTCCAACGGTGCGCCACGGAATCCTGCCTTTCTGTGGCGCACCCTTCAACGGTGCGCCACAGAATTTTGTTGCGCCCACTTACACGTGGGTCCGCCAACGCGCCTCCCTCACTAGTGAAAACTGCCGCTCGAAAACTGCTAAGTCTCGCGCGCTCGACGACCACCGCGCCCTCGCCGCCGGCAGCTCCCGCCCGCGCGCTCGACGACCACCGCGTCCTCGCCGCCACTCCACCGCGCGCTCGACGACCACCGCGTCCTCGCCGCCACTCCACCGCGTCCTCGCCGCCCCTGGAGCGCCCGAGCCCGACGCCTCGCCACCCTGGAACACGCCCGACATCCTCGCCACCGGCCCGCCACCTCGACGCCGACGCCGCCGACGCCCTCGACATCCCCTCTCCCTCCCCTCCACCATCCCCTCCCCGAGGTGCTGCTCCTTCCATCCCCTCTCCCTCCCCTCCACACCTGCACACAAGGTGTTTGGTCAAATGCCAAACCCATATTTTTACAGAATTTGATTCATTTGGTTGTTGAGTGCTTGCTGCAAGTAGTTGCTAATGCTTCTAGTTGGTGCTAGTGGTGTTAGGAAAATTTTGGAGACCAAAAAAATTTAAAATTTTGCTAAGTTAAATATGGTCACTGTTTAAACATACCTACAAAAATGCCTTCAATTAAGGTTCTAGATGTATTCAAAAAATTATTTTTGGGTTAATTATGAAGTACTAACTTAGTACAAGAGATCCATGAGGGTTAATGTGAAATAGGATCAAGATTTGATGCTTTAGAAATGCTCCAAAGTTGGTACTTTTTAAAGGAAATGAAGATATATATGGATGTGAATTTTCTTATTTTTTTTCTTGTGCAGACCACCGGCTTCGACTACATCAACTATCTCCTCAACTACAGTTCCCCCTTTGGTGAGCTATTGGTTAACCCGGTGACCATGTGTTCTGTGCTACCACGACCATCGTGTCGTGGTTGTTTGTGTTCCGACCAGCGTGTCGTGTATGTGGATGTTGCCGGCCGTAGATACCGGCAACATGATTTGTGAAATCTATGCAGGTAACCATGAGGCCCTTGAGTTTGCCGGAACGTCGATTAACTTCCGTTCCGGCAAATTCGGATACTCCATATGTCCCTTTTTTAGCAAAGGTCATGCCGAATTTTTTCGTGAATTTTGGCATGACTTTGCTAAAAATAGGACACGTGGAGATGTGGATGTGGTATTGTGTTTGTTGTCAGCCGGCAGATGTGGATATGTGTTTGTTGTTGGCCGGCCGGAGATGCCGGCAACATGATTTGTGAAATGTCTGCAGGTACCCATGAGGCCCTTGAGTTTGCCGGAACGTCGATTAACTTCCGTTCCGGCAAATTCGGGTACTCCATATGTCCCTTTTTTAGCAAAGGTCATGCCGAAATTTTTCGTGAATTTTGGCATGGCTTTGCTAAAAACAAGACATATGGGGTATTGCGACTAATGCATGGGCCGGGTATCTTAGTACTTAATTAAGTGATTTTTTTCTTATATTTGGTGTACTAACTTTGATATTTTTTTCTTATAGGTGAGACGAACATGGCTGACAATAACGAGGCCGGGGGTTCTCGAACAGGAGGCGAGGAACCGAGAGAGGAAAATAGTATGATTCAGACAGTCATCACACAGGCAGTGACAACGACGTTCACGTCGATCTTTACTACCGTCTGTGAGTCTGTCAGGGTTTGGATTGAGGGAGGGAGAAAAGGGCCTCCCCCAGTGATCAACTTCGGCTCCAACAAGTACTCAATCAATGTGCCTACTACAGAAGATGCACCCCCGCATCCCCAGAAGTAAAGAAGAAGAAGCACAGGAAGAGAAGTAAGCCAGCTCCTAAGACGACTATCCGGGGGTATGAAGACATGGTATCACCCCGTGCGGATGGCTTGAGCCGAGTTCATGAAGCTGGTCAACCGATCCTGTCTCGGGAGCTGCTCCACCTCGCAGACGGATGCATGCTCTCTTTGCAAAATGCTATCTTGACGCGAGAGAGCAACCTTCTTAAAGAAGATAATCCAAATTACCCGGTGTTCACTGTCAAGGTGCCAAAAGACTTGGCCGAGTTCGTCCATGAAACCCCCGCGGATCTGTTTTTCATATCGTACGAGGACGTCTTCAAGCTGTTTCACTTTAGACGGCTGGACTATAACTTGGTCCGCCTATGCACGCTCAACCAAGCGATGAGGATCAGGAGAGATAATACCCCGTACATCAAGGTAGTAGATCCCTACTACATGCGTGACAGCCTGCTTGTGGAAGGATCAACGACACGGGCCAAGGCCACGAAGTTCCTCCAGAGAATCATGCTGAACAACAAGGATAAGAACAGCTTTCTTATGCCTTTCTTTTCCGAGTAAGTACACATCCGGTCGCCGCCGTCGTATCTTATGCTTTCTTATAGATTTCTTCCGTTGTTGATCCTTTCCAACATTCCGTTTCAATTGTGTGGAGCAGTGACGAGTACGCAGTACTCATCGTCGTAAGCCCGAGGTGGTCCGTTGCCACTTATTTCGACTCGGGGAGTCTTAAAGACTACACCAGAATAAAGGGTGTTCTCGATGAGGCTCTCGAGGGCTATGCCCAAAAGAGAGGCCACTTCCACAAAGAAAAGAATGGGGAACGTTTAACGAAGGACAACAAACACATTTTCTGGCATGGGACCGGGTTCCATTGCATCAAGCATGCGCCTGGCAGCGTGAAGGATGCCTTCTACGTCCTCCATCACATTAAAGGGCTTGTCCGGGATGTAGAGACAACGAGGTGGCCATCTAGTCTCCAAGAATGGAGCAAAAATGCGGGGGAAATCACCGATTCTGAGCTTAGAGAAGACTTCCATCGCATCCAGAGGCAGTTATCGCTAATCATTTTGGAAGATGTCATGGAAGCATGGGGGTCCTTACACAACGCCAGAGGTAGGATGTATTGTAAAAGAAAAGCCTTGCCTCACTCGATAGAAGTGCTTCTTTATTTTCTTTATTATAGACTTATCCACTTAATTAGATGAATAAATCATACTCTATTTATATTATTAATCAAATATATATCCCAATTCATCTCCAGGGTTGTCTAAGTGGGAGATCGAAGAACGCCTAGACAAGCAAAATGACATGAGGCCGTGGATGACGAAAGACTGCTATAAACCGTTCCCGGAGCCCATACACCAGAAGGCTCAATCCTACCAGTGGAGCTAGACATGTTCTCCGTCAGCGACCCAGCAAGAGACCCCAGCGGCGACTCAAGAAGAAGAGACTCCAGCGGCGACTCAAGAAGAGACGGTGAAATGGCACATCGTTGTATCCATCTCCAGGGTTGCATCAGAGGGAAATCGATGACAACTTTATTTGTACTATGACTTATGTGACATGAGATGAACTTTTGTACAATTAATTTGGCACTTAATTGTCACTATATATGTATGTATCTCGGGCTCTAAGTGGTGATGTACATATTTATCTGTCTGTTTTAATACTGTGTCAAAATATATTACTGTTTCTATTATTTTCTGTAAAAATTCTGTATACCTGTATTATTGTCAAATACAGCAAATAATCGATAATAAAGCAAATAATATACGGCAAATAATTTAGTGGCGCACGGTAAATAATTTTGTGGCGCACCATATTCTGTGGCGCACGAACAAAGTGCGCCACAGATACATTATTGTCAAATACAGTAAATAATCGACATTCTTTCTGTGGCGCATCGAAAATAATTTAGTGGCGCACTCTGGAGGTGCGCCACAGAATTGTATACTTTCTGTGGCGCACGGAACCATGCGCCACAGAAATAATATTTTTGTGGCGAGGATTCTGTGGCGCACCGACCATGCGCCACATAAACAGTTTTTGATGCGCCACAGAAAGGCACTTCCCTACTAGTGGGGTGACCACATGGTGGGAGCTCTGGGCGGTGGCGACCAGCGTGGCCGGATTCCTTTGTGGTGACGGCGTTGATCCATAACGGTGGCGGTGCATAGAACAAAAGAGTGGGGTTGCGGCGATCTGCACGGGGATGGCGAGGCCCCCGGCAGGCTGCGCTGGCGTTTAGTCTCGGTGGCGCGAGGAGGACCGGGATAGCGGGCGGTGGTTCGGTCGGGCTGCGAGCAGGAGCAGACTGGGAGGTCGGGGACAAACGAATGATCGAACAATGCGGATGGGATTGGTTGACAATTTCAGGGTGCCCTTTTCCATACGAAAATAACACACGGAAAAATAACATGAGCAACATCCTTAGGTCGAATACTTTGGAGATATGAGAAATATTTCTTTCTTGTTTTCCATAACTCCTAACTGATTGCAATAACATTCGTAACCACCATCTAATCAACGCTGGAGAAGGTAGCGACGCATTGCTGATATATAAACTTAAGAAAGAAACAGACACGTTCTTTTTCTCAAGAACACGTGCGAGTAACGCGTGTCTTTGTTATTAAGATAGAGAAGAAATTTGGCTACAATCGAAACACCCGAACCTCTGCCACAAGCGGCATGGCTTGCCCACACACCCACAGATTACTCAATCTCTCGTGCTCTCCCACCTAGGCCTGCCAACCTCCACAAGCTGAAATCATGCTTGATGCGATCGTAGACAACCGTCGGAAGCGATGCGACATTGTCAAACACCCTACTATTCTGCTCCAGCCAAATCGCACGCGCCGTGAGAATGATCAGAGCATTGATCTTCTTCCTGTCCCTTGTTGGCACTGCCGCGGAGACAGTGCTCCACCACGTCGAAGGTTCCGTGTTCGCCGTCGGCGTGAACCTGTGCAGGCACGCCCACCGAAGCGTGGTGAACCAAACTTCCCTCGCATAAACGCACTGCGCCAGAAGATGATCACCATCCTTAGGCTCTTGGCAGCACAACTGGCAATGGGGAGGGTGTTGTAGACCTCACCGCGCTAACCTGTCAGCCGTCCATAGCCGGTGCTTCAGGGCGAGCCACATGTGAATCTTGTGCTTCAGGGGCCGCCTGCCGACCAGAGATCCACAGCGCACGGCACTTCCATTCTACCAAAGGAAAACGCAGTATACGCTGACTTCGCCGTGTACTGCTGATATGTCTATTTTGCATCACTATTTTATATCAGAATTTACTGTTATTCATCGATATATTTCATATTAATACATGTTACTTATGTTATTTTATCTTATTTTGCATGCTTGATGATTATTGAGGATTTATCTGTCGGAGCCAGATTTCAGCTGGAAAAAGCACCGTCAGGCTAACGTATCTACGAAGCTCCAAACATCGCGAGACTTTTTCCGAAGTTCCTATTTTTCCAGAAGACGGAGCTAGCCAAAAGGGGAGCTCCAGGTGGGCTAGGTGGGCCCCACGCCACCCCTGGGCGCGGCCAGGAGGAGGGCGGCGCCGAGGCCTGGCGTGGCCACCTGGACCCACCTCTGGCGCTGCCCCTTCGCGTATATCTGCCCCCTAACCCTAAACATCGAGAGGTTCATCCACAAAATATTCCGCCGCCTCCACGGGACGGAAACCACAGAGAGAGAAAAGCTCTCCGGCAGGGAGAAATCTGCCGAGGAAATTCCTTCCCGGAGGGGGAAATCATCGCCATCGTCGTCGTCATCGTGCTGGACTTCATCAGGATCATCATCTTCATCATCCACCGCTCCACCATCATCATCTCCACTGCTCCACTCCGTTCCGCTGTAACATCTAAGGCTGCACCTTGTCTAGTTCATTGGGGAGACTCTCCCGGTGTTAATTACTCCTTGTTGTTGATGCTATTGAGTTTTATCGGTGAATTAAGGTTTATGTCCAGATTGTTATTCATCATTATATCACCTCTGATCATGATCCATATGATGTCTTGTGAGTAGTTCGTTTAGTTCTTGAGGACATGGGGAAAGTCTTGCTGCTAGTAGTGGAATAATGTTGAGTAATATTTAATGGTTTGATATTTAAGTTGTGGTGTCATTCTTCTAGTGGTGTCATGTGAACGTCGACTACATGATACTTCACCTTTATGGGCGTAGGGGAATGCATTGTGTATTTAGCTTGCTAATTGTGGGGTTGCCGGAGCGACAGAAACCTGAACCCCGTTGGTAAGTTAGTGCACAAGGGAGTGTAGGATCTGAGAGTTTAAGGCTGTGGTTAGATTTATCTTAATTACTTTCTTGTAGTTGCGGATGCTTGCAAGGGGTATAATCACAAGTACGTATTAGTCCTAGAAAGGGCAGTGCGTTAGCATAGATTCACCCACACAATACTTATCAAAACATTGAAGATTAATCAACTACATGAAACGAAAGCACTTGACGAAATTCCCATGTGTCCTCAGGAACGTTTGGTAATCATAAGTAACACAACCGGCTTGTCCTTTGCACTCAAAAGGATTGGGCCACTCGCTGCAATTATTATTGCTCTCATTTATTTACTCATACTGTATTTATCTGCTATATTGAAAACCCCCAAAAACTTGTCTGCTAGTGTTTACAGTGAATCCTTGATCAAAACTACATACCAGCACCTTCTGCTCCTCGTTGGGTTCAACACTCTTATTTATCGAAAGTACTACGATACACCCCCTATACTTGTGGGTCATCACCGCCATGTCACCCTATCCTCCTCAGAAGAGAAGACCTGCCCATGCGCGGCCTCCCAAAGACCCAAGTACTCCACCACCGCCTGGACCGATAGCGTACCTCGAAAGCCTCAAGCCCACCTATCGCCAAGCCTAGCGTCCTCCACCGTTAGACCCTTCTCGCGTGGCCTGACGAACTGCCATAGTGTGGGTGCAATTTGTTGCGCTGTTGATGCATGTAAAATGCATACATGAACTTTGCATTATATTACTTATATTTCAATCATATTTGCAGCATATAAGGGTTATATCATTGTTTTATATTGATTTTGGGAATATTTCACAGTTTCCCTATTTTTCTGGAATTAACCCTGCACTGGCAGAAAACCCTATTTTCTATATTTTGATGTTTCAGGGACCCAAACGACGTCCAAATGACCTAATATTTTGCGGGGATCATTTTTTGGAAGGAACAAAGCGTAGGAGCGAAGGAAGCGAAAAATGGAAACCCGAGGGCCAAAAGAGGTGGGCCCACGCGGCCAGATTCCTTGGCCGCGTGGGACCCCCTATCCTGGGCCTCGAGCCTCCGATGCCGTCGATCTTCGTCCCCGTGCCTTCGTCTTGACCTAAAAACGACTATAAAAATAGTCCCCCGACGGCTTTCGGAAGGGAGCGCCGCAGAAACACAAAACCACGAAACAGAAGACCTGGAGCTGCAGATTGGAGGGGGAAAACTCCGGCGGGGCGCTGCCGGGGTGGTCTCCATCTTCTCCAACATCTCCACCATCATCACCATGATGAAGGGGGAGTAGTCCACCCCCTGGACTTTGGGTTTGTGGTGGTAACTTGATCTAATCTCTCTATGTATGATCATTGTTGAAGTCCATATGATGTGCCTTGCATAAGTATGGATCTATCTATGTAATTCCTATGGTGGATATTGTGGTATGAGATGATATTTGTTATGCATTTACCGTTGTGTTGGATCTTTTATGACTTGTCATACTTTGGAGATATTCTATGATGCATGTGATGGTTCGATTTATGCATAATGCCTTGTTTATCCATGTCATGAGGTGATTGACACCACCAAGTGTAGATAGATGAGAGAGATGTGGTCATGCACACGAAATATGAATCATTGCACTAGTGTTTAGAATATTGTCCATTATGAAGTATGATGTATGTAGGTACGGGATGGCCGATGTGACAACGGCATATGTATTGAGTGACACAATACAGCCCAACATCCTTTATCTGGGGGTAAAAAGGAAGAAGTATGATGTGGGAGTGACAACAAACCACGCTAGCCTTACGAGGGTGACCTAGCAACACAAATGATTATTTTCTTTCAACTATGTGTTTTAGGACATGTAGCCGTCATAGAAGTTTACCATTAAAGCATGACAATTGTGTGTACTTTTTATCTATAACATGATAATCACCATAGATGGGAGAGAGGATTGAGTGAACCCATGAACCCATGTCCATTGTTCCTATAAGAGAAAACCTTTGTCTTGTCCTCTTGCATTGAAGAGGATTGGGACACTTTTACATTCTTGTTTTGTTACATTAAACTTCCATCCATTAAATCAACCATCTTGTTCTTTAAACTTGTTTAGTGCATAATCAACTAAAACTTGTGACACTTTAGTTGTAGGGAATAGATAACTTTTCCTTCTTGCTCCTGCGGATCGATACCCTACTTCCACATTGAGAGGTGCTACAGTGATCCCCTGCTCTTGGGGGTTATCAAGTACTTTTCTGGCGCCGTTGCCGGGGAGCGTAGCGCTTAAGTTTCTATTCTTGTGTGCACTAGACTTTAGATTTATTTTATCTTGTTTTATATCTTACAATCATCTAAGCTTGGGGAGGTTCCTTTAAACTTGTTTGGTTGTGAGTTTCTCATTAGCTTTACTTTTAGTTATGTATCAGTTTATACTCTCCTTATTTGAAAAACACAAAAAAATTAGTTCATTTGTTATGTTCGTGGAATGTATGAGTCACGTACTTATGCAACCCCCTATGGTTGGATCATGTTGATCAAAAAAGGTTTATAATGGAAGCATTAAATGTAATTGGCCATGGATTATGTGATAGGTATAATGTATCTTGCTGCATAGATCAATATCCTAAGCATCTTAATTTTCAATGCAAGCTTGAGAGTATGCCTATAATTGCCTCTTACCATAATAATGAAATTATGACCACTGATATGAAGGCAGCCGAGGAATTTACTATTGTAATGGGAATTCTTGAGATAGTTATGTTTAATATAGATAAAGCTCGTAGCCTCACACCAAGACTTGCTACAACACTTGAACAACTCTTGAAACTCTTTTGTAAGAATACCTATATCCTTGAATATTATAACAATCTTGTTGCTATCAAGGAGAGATCTAATGGCTTGCAGGAACAAGAAGAATATAGAGAAGAGGAAAAGGTATTAGAGGATTGCCCATATCCTTACTCACCATGCTATTTTGATTCTGATTCTGATGATGATCAACACATTCAAAATGATATTATTATTGATAATAGCTTTGAAAGTGATGAGGAATTTGGTTTAGATATTCTATATGATAATGCTTTAGATGATGGTCCTATTTGAGAGCTAGGATCAAACAATAGTGATTTGCTGTCCAGAAAACAGATTCCTAAGCTTCACTGCGAAGAATGTTAAAAATCACAGAAGAGGAATTTTGACCTGATATTTTACGACAGCAATATTCAGTTGTTATTACACATTTCATTAGTTCAAAGTTTTCTGATTTGAGCAACATAAGTGCCTCTAAAAATTCGCTCCTTTCAGGCTGTCCAGTTTTTGACAGATTCTGTTTTTATTTTGCATTAGTCTCATTACTATGTTTTGTGTGGTTCTTTTGATCAAAGAGCAAAACATAACCTTAGTAACAGTAGTTAATGTTTAGAATCAACTCATTATATGTCTTTGCTGTACCTATGAGGATTTAATTTATGGAGACACTAACCCCTCTAATCAAGTTTTATGTTGAGTTTTGTGTAAAGAGAATTTTCAAGTGGAAGAGTTGAGGGTGATGAACAAAGATCAAGAGAGACAAACACTCAAGCTTGGGGATGTTACCCCTAGACTCACCCAACATATATCAAATAAGGACAAGAATTCAAGCTTGGGGATGCCAAGCCACCTCACTCCAACCATCTTGATATCAAGTAAGAAGCCTAGCTACATGGCTATAAAGAAAGCGCTTTACGGGAGGCAACCCGGTTGTTTTTATTTTTGATTTTCTTTGTGTCCTCTTGCTGTAACAAGAGACTTAGTTTTTAATTTTGTTTCTGGAATTTTTAATAAAGTGCCAAGTTTTACCCGTTTTGGTTTGAAAAAGTTGCTATTTGTATTCGGAGATTTTATTCCAGCACGAATCTGTGCACGGTATGATTTTTCATTTCTATTCTGTAACTCCGAATGAGCTGAAATTTGAACTGTAATTGCAACTTTTCATCCTCTGTAAGCGTGAATTTTTCAGATTTTTTCGACATATTTAAGTAGGGTAGAAAAATGCGTTTTGCTGCTGCTGTTTTTCTGGACAGATTCTGTCCCATTTTGTTTGATGCATTCTTTGAACTTTTAACTTGAATCTTTTTGATCCAATTGAGTTTATAAGTAGGCATACAACATTATATACTTTCTGGACATGTTTCACATTTTTGTTTAAGGATTTTATGCAGCAAGCAATTCATTTGTCTATCACTACTAATGTCACCCCACAGAAAAGAGATGGGAGAAACGGTGTTTTGAAGTTTTTTCACAGGGATTAGAGGAGATGCACCAAGAGTTATCCAAGGATGGTGAAGACCATAAGCTTGGGGATGTGAAGACAACCCCATTGGACCAACACACTCTCGGTTTGCACACGTCTAACTTCTGTTTTTCGATCAATGCACTTTATCGCATAAACTTGGAGCGTCTTTTATTTTTGTTATTTCGGTTTGGTTTTTATTTGTGAGACCACCACTTTTCATTTATGTTATGAGAGAGCTACTGGAAATTTGGGTTGAATTAAGTTGGATGCTATTAAAAAGATTGGGAAAGGGATGTTTGAGTTGATTCAAAAAGATACATATAGTTGCATGATTCATGTGCTTTTTAATGAGTATTAATTTGCAAGTGTTTTATCAAGAGCTATCTTTTATTCATGTTTTGATGCTGAATGTTACTTTACTTTGTTTAACATGGATTGATTAGTTCTATGGACACTTATGCATGCATTTAGACGGTCAACTTTCTCCCTTTTGCTAGCCCAAAAATTCCAACAAGTAAAAACTTGTTTTCCAACACCTTCAACCAAAGTTTTCCAGTGAGTCCACCATATCTACCTATTAGCTTAATGCTATTCC
The DNA here is from genome assembly GCA_947311845.1 of Poa pratensis. Taxonomy (NCBI): domain Eukaryota; kingdom Viridiplantae; phylum Streptophyta; class Magnoliopsida; order Poales; family Poaceae; genus Poa; species Poa pratensis. The sequence continues at coordinate 17,003,069 of CAMZMU010000121.1, forward strand.
GAGTATGTTTATCATGTTATATTGTATTATCTATGTTTCCAAATTAAAATGCTTATGTTATTGATTGTTATGGGAAAGTTGGTTAAAAAGCTCTCACGAACTTGATGCACACTTTACTTTTATTGCACTTAATAAACATGAACCATTGTGATTAAAATTATGAAGTTGTATGCTTGACAAGAGTCTTGGTTGGGAGTTAGCTCATATGTGCTGTCACATGGCAAGCTTTCAACGTGCTCTTAATTATATTTAGTTGATATCATGTACTTTTGTTTATGGATGCTTATCATGGTGCCAAATAAATGCGGAAACTTAGTAAGTTTGAGGAGTTTGTATAAATGGCTAGAGAGACGCCTGGGCCGCTAACCTAAGCCATGCATCATTCATGGTGGAAATTTACAGCGTACCAAAGTGAACATTCAGTGATGCACGTCATAATAAAAAGCTATACAAATAGTAAATAAAAGAGTGCTGAGATTGTTCATTGTCTGTTTGTCTTGTCATTTTGACATGGGCTAGTTTCCATGTCCTGAGGCAAGAGGTACCCCAGTTGACGCTCTTGATGACGCTATTATATTACTTACAATGACTTTAACTTGAACTTGCTTTGTGGCCCGAGTTGAGTAACACCGTGGTGTAGGTACTCGTATTCACGGGGCATGAGGCATTCAACCCATACTTTGTCAAGCACACTACTCATATTTGCTTTCACTTTAAACTTTAACCATTCAAGATGCTATGATAGGGGTAATGAGAGCTCCACACCAATGGATACCACATTGCAAACATTAACTTAAGTAGAAGCATTTGGAAGCTAGATGAAACTTATTCATGTTTTACCTCTACTTATTTATATATCTTTCCAAAGTGTCCACCTTTTATATTCAGATTTACAAGAATACTCTATGACCATTATAGGATGTTTTTACTTTTTATTATGCATACATTTGGTCCATAGTACTTTCTTCTATGTTACACTTTGTGAATTATCATTGAACATCCTTACATTGAATATTTGATATCACTTCATAATCTATCTTGTATATTGCTATTCCTTTGAAGAATGAATCATTTGACTCTATGTAGCAATAGTAATCATCTTTGATATCCATTGATAGTATTAAAAAGCAAAGTCCATGTTAGTTTTATCACCTTCATACTCGAGGACGAGTATAGGTTAAGCTTGGGGATGTTGATGCATGTAAAATGCATACATGAACTTTGCATTATATTACTTATATTTCAATCATATTTGCATCATATAAGGGTTATATCATTGTTTTATATTGATTTTGGGAATATTTCACAGTTTCCCTATTTTTCTGGAATTAACCCTGCACTGGCAGAAAACCCTATTTTCTATATTTTGATGTTTCAGGGACCCAAACGACGTCCAAATGACCTAATATTTTGCGGGGATCATTTTTTGGAAGGAACAAAGCGTAGGAGCGAAGGAAGCGAAAAAATGGAAACCCGAGGGCCAAAAGAGGTGGGCCCACGCGGCCAGATTCCTTGGCCGCGTGGGACCCCCTATCCTGGGCCTCGAGCCTCCGATGCCGTCGATCTTCGTCCCCGTGCCTTCGTCTTGACCTAAAAACGACTATAAAAATAGTCCCCCGACGGCTTTCGGAAGGAGCGCCGCAGAAACACAAAACCACGAAACAGAAGACCTGGAGCTGCAGATTGGAGGGGAAAACTCCGGCGGGGCGCTGCCGGGGTGGTCTCCATCTTCTCCAACATCTCCACCATCATCACCATGATGAAGGGGGAGTAGTCCACCCCCTGGACTTTGGGTTTGTGGTGGTAACTTGATCTAATCTCTCTATGTATGATCATTGTTGAAGTCCATATGATGTGCCTTGCATAAGTATGGATCTATCTATGTAATTCCTATGGTGGATATTGTGGTATGAGATGATATTTGTTATGCATTTACCGTTGTGTTGGATCTTTTATGACTTGTCATACTTTGGAGATATTCTATGATGCATGTGATGGTTCGATTTATGCATAATGCCTTGTTTATCCATGTCATGAGGTGATTGACACCACCAAGTGTAGATAGATGAGAGAGATGTGGTCATGCACACGAAATATGAATCATTGCACTAGTGTTTAGAATATTGTCCATTATGAAGTATGATGTATGTAGGTACGGGATGGCCGATGTGACAACGGCATATGTATTGAGTGACACAATACAGCCCAACATCCTTTATCTGGGGGTAAAAAGGAAGAAGTATGATGTGGGAGTGACAACAAACCACGCTAGCCTTACGAGGGTGACCTAGCAACACAAATGATTATTTTCTTTCAACTATGTGTTTTAGGACATGTAGCCGTCATAGAAGTTTACCATTAAAGCATGACAATTGTGTGTACTTTTTATCTATAACATGATAATCACCATAGATGGGAGAGAGGATTGAGTGAACCCATGAACCCATGTCCATTGTTCCTATAAGAGAAAACCTTTGTCTTGTCCTCTTGCATTGAAGAGGATTGGGACACTTTTACATTCTTGTTTTGTTACATTAAACTTCCATCCATTAAATCAACCACCTTGTTCTTTAAACTTGTTTATTGCTGATGCACCTAAAATGCATCTACTTTTCCAAGCACTTTGCTTCATAATTTGCTCCGGAATCTTACCATATTTGAATAAACCTGCTGAATCTGACGCTGTTTTTAGCAAAGTCTCGTTTCTGGTTATTTTTGCAGGAAATTAAATCGAGGAAAAATACAACGTCATTTTTTATGGAAAAGGAGGACAACGTGCAAAGGATGGACACGAGGAAGCGCTCGAGGGCCAAAAGAGGGGGCCCACGCGGCCCCTGTACCTGGCCGTGTGGGCCCACCCCAATTGGGCCTCGGGCACCGCCTCGCCTTCGGTCTTCGACGTACCCCCTCGTATATACGAAAAAGTGGGTGCCCTAAGAGAGGGAGTTTTCGCGAAACACACCGCCGCCACCACCACGATCTTCGTTTTCGGAGACAGATTGATCCAGGATTTCTCCTCCGGTGGAGGGATCCGGAGACCGTCTTCACCGCCATCTTCACCGCCTTCATCTCCATCGACCATGAGCTCCCTCTCCATCACCATGTGTGAGTAGTCCGCTGTAGGCATGTGAGGTGGATGGGGATTGGATGAGATTGATCATGTAATGATACCCGTTGTTCGAGATCTTAGGGGTTTATCTTGAGGATATTTTTGTATTGTGTTGATGCACTTATGCTATGTTTAATGCTTGCTACTAGGGCCCGAGTGGCATGATTTCAGTACTGAACTTATTTTGCTTCATCATATAATTGAGTTTGGTATCTATCTGCAAAGTGTATCACCTGCTATTATGTTGAACCTGCGAACCCTAAAAGTGATAGTATAGGGAAAACAAGGGGGAGATGTTTTAGTTTGAGGATTCTATGTGTTCATGAAGTGTTAATGCGTTGTTCCGGGCTATTCGAAAGGGTAGACCTTAATTACCTGTAGTTCCAAGTTGGCCCCGGTGAAATGGGCAGGTAGGACAATAGATGTTGTGCAAATTCTCTTGGTTAGTACGCACAACTAATTATGGAACACATACCTACATATATCGGAGTTAGAGATAAGTCCCATTGCTATTATATCTTATTATATGATCAATCTTATTCATGCAACACCCCGCTATCACCTCATGCCTACGTTTTAAATCTCTGAGTTACACTTTCACTTTTCCGGTGAAAACTGGGAAACCCTTGTTCACTACTGCTGTTCTATTTGCTACTTGAATCATACTACTGCCATCACTATCACTGCTGCAAGTTTATTGATATACAGGTGTGGTTGAGAGTGACGCCTCAATTGCCAAAGTCTTATTGGTATTCTTGTGTTCCCATCGTGTCGAACTATAAATTTGGGTAATACTTCCCAACGAAGATTTCAGCGATCCCCTATACTTGTGGGCATCAAGACATTTTCTGGCGCCGTTGCCGGGGAACCTAGCTTTATTGGTAAGACAACTTGTTATCATTTATTTGCTGCACTTGCTTGTTCCCAACTATGGGAAAGGAAAAGAATACTCCGAAGGAAGTAAGGCCTTCAACTACTCGTAGAGGTACTGATTTGCCAAGTAGGCCAAACTTTTCACCTAATGTTGCTTCTGCTATTGTTGCTAAGAAGAAAGAAAAAGCTTTATCTAGTTCACCATTGTCTAAGATGTCTACTAGTATTGAAAATAATTTAATATGTGGTAGCGTAGACAAAGAAGTGACACCTGAAACATCTGAGATAACTGAAACACCTGAATCTGCTATTATTGAAAATGTTGAGTCTGAATTAGAAGATAATGAATATTGTGATGATGAACATGAAACTTCTTCTGAGGAAGAGGAGGCATTTATATGGCTTTTATGGATTCGAATTTTGATAAATTGGATAAACTTGATATCTATAAAAATTCTCCTCTTGATGATTATTTCCCTGTTACTGAGAAAATGAATGCTCCAGCTATTAAAATTAAAGACAAAGATTATGAGTTTAGTGTTGATCCTGAAATAATTGAAAAAGCTGAGAAGTATAAGTTTTATGGGAGAGACAATGAGTTCCCTTTTGAACACATTGCTGATTTGCATGATTTATCTGTGTTATTTGGTAAAGATGAAATCCACCAACGCTATTATTTCTTAAAGTTGTTTCCTTTTACTTTGGGAGGAAATGCTAAAACTTGGTATAATCGTTTAGAACCTGGATGTATTACTAGCAAGGAGGAATGCTTGCAGGTATTTTTAATAAATATTTCCCTGCTGATAAGATTCATGGTTTAACTATTGAGATTAGCAACTTTTCACAAACAGAGAAGGAGGATTTACCCCAAGCTTGGGGGAGGTACAGTAAGATGGTTAGGAAATGTCCTACCCATGGCTTCAAGAATAATGAAATACTTGATATATTTTACAATGGACTAACTGAAAATACAAGAGGCTATCTTGATAGTATTGCAGGTAGTGTTTTCAGGGAAAGGACCGTTGATGAAGCAATTGAGTTATTGGAAACTATCTCTAGAAACTATGAAGATTGGAATATTGAAATAATAGATGACAGAGAGATATTCCAGAGAAGAAAGGAGGTATTCTTGAATTAAACAATGAGGCAATGAAGGGAGCCTCCAAGGATATGAAAGAGAAGGGAATTAAAACCTCTCATCTTAAGGAATTATCTGAAATGGGTGTTAAACTTCCTATTGATCGACCATGTTTTCCAATCCCAGTCAATGCTATAAGCTCTTTGGAAGGTAATGAAAAGGTAACACCTCCTATTGATGTATCATATGTTAATGATTTTGCTTATCATAATAAACCTGAAGAGCATGATATTAGAATGAATATGATGGAAAACTCTCATAAAATTAAATTCCTTCGTGAAAATATAAATGCTAGTGTGGGAGAAGTTAGAAGAATTGTTAAACACTGTGAAATGATGAATAATCAAATTGAACAAATGGTTTCTCTTCAAAATCAATTGTATGAAAATCTTATTGAGAAGAAACAGGTTTGTGGGGTTAGTACTAGAGGTGGTGCAAGTACTCAGGACCCTGACTATCCTGAAAACCATCCCAAGAGAAAAGAGCAAGAGGCTCTCAAAAGGAAATCTTCTGCAGGAAAATCTCCCAATGGAAACAAAGGCATTGATGATTCTCAAGAACAAGACAATGATATTTCTATTTCTGATGCTGAGACCGAAGATGATAATGTTGAAGAAGAGGAATCATCTCCACCTGAAGAAGATCAACATGAAGTTGAAAATATTGCAGAACCTGAACCTCCTGAAAAGGAAGACCCTCAACCATCTACTGAGAAGAACAAAAAGAAGAATCATCCAAATCCACAAAAAGGTAAAGAGAGGGATCCATGGGTACAAAGACCCATACCATATCCCCAAGAGGTAATGAAATCTTTGGATGATGCTAGGTTTGAGAAATTTTTGAGTTGATTAAAAATTTATGTTTGCAAATTCCTCTTGTTGATGCTATTAAAATTCCTCCATACTCAAAATATATGAAAGATATTGTCACTAATAAAAGGAAGATACCTAATGATGCAATTACTGCTATGCTTGCTGATTATTCATTTGAAGGAAAATTGCCTGAAAAGCGTGGAGATCCTGGTATTCCGACTATTCCTTGTCGTATTAAAGAAACTTATGTGAAATATGCACTATGTGATTTAGGAGCTGGTGTTAGTGTTATGCCTTTTTCTTTATATAAGAAACTTAACCTAAACAAATTGGTTCCAACTGAAGTTTCATTGCAAATGGCTGATAAATCAACTGCTGTGCCTATAGGTATATGTGAGGATGTTCCTATCTCTATTGCTAATGTGTTAATTCCTACAGACTTTGTTATATTAGAAATGCCTGAGGATGATAATCTATCTATTATTCTTGGAAGACCCTTTTTAAACACTGCAGGAGCTGTGATAAATTGCACTGAGAGCAAAGTGACATTTAATGTAAAGGAAATGAGCATACTATCTATTTTCCCAAGAAGAATCCTGTTACAGTGATAAACAAGAGTGTGAATTCTATTCAAAGAAATACTATTATGATTGGAAGCTTTGAAATTGCACTACCACCTCCTGCACCAAAGTATGCTACCTTGATGATTGGAACTATTCCAATCAAATATGAGGTATCTTGAAACTCTTCTTTATATCTATAAAATAAGAATCATGTATTATATCTTTTGCATATTATTAATGAGACTTGATCAACCTCATTACTAATGTGGAAATGATGAAAACTTGATTCCCATAAAAATTTGTATTGCATTTTAATTTTATTTATCTTAGAATTTTAGAGTATATGCATAATCATAATTATTTCAGAGTTCAGAAATTCCAGAATATGAAGTTTGAAAAATTCTCTTTAGAAAATTGTCTCTGAAAATTCCAGAAAAATTTGGAGGTAAGTTATTTAACCAGAGGGACCATCTGCCAGAAGTGGGACACCAGGAGGCCACCAGGGACCAAAATGGGGTGTCCCACGCGGCCAGATTCCTTGGCCGCGTGGGACCCACCAACTTTGTCCCCAGGTGGTGTTAGGTGAGTGTCCTGTGCCCATCTCCTTCCCCTCGACAGAAAACCACTTCCAGGTATTTTTCCCAAATTTTCCCGAGCTCGTTCTTCCTGCTATCCTTGGATCTCCAAGTTTAGGGCAGATTTTTCAAATCTGTTTGGTGGGATTGCTCCTTGGTATGTGACTCCTCCACCCATCCAATTATTTTTTGTTCTTGTGCCTCATGTATGAAGTATTTTGCTGCACTAGGTGTCACCTAATATGCTTGAGAAATCCATGGATTTAAGTTTTCTAGTTGATATGGATGCATGATATTGATGTGGAGACTAGTTATGGATGGCTCAATGTTGTTTTAGAGTGCTACATCTTAATTTTTGTTGAATATTATTTATGGGCAGCAAGGTACCATGATGAACAAAGGCAAGGCATTGCTTGGGATGAGCTCAAGACCGAGGAGAAGACATCTAAAGTCTCCCTTAATTATGATGACAACCATCTTTGGGAGGATGATGCAGTTTTTGTGGGAGAGAAGCTGAAATCCATACAACTAGATGGCAAGACCCCATGTTCTTGAGCAGTGGGGGATAAAAGAAGACTTCGACACCTTCGCCAATGCAACTGGTTTGCTTGAGTTTGCCCAAAATCCACGAGGTACATACGAGGAACTCTCGCGAGAATTCCTCTCCACATTCAGGTTTGAGGGCCCTGAGATCTACAAGCACAGTAAGAAGAGTAAGGCACCCCTCCTACCTTTGTTTGTAAATTTACTATGAGGGGGGAGCGCCTTGTTATGTCTTTGGAGGAGTTTTGCAAAGCTATTGGTGTGGAAAACAGGGGTAGTTGGGATGAAACCCGTGCTGACTCCAACCAGGAGCTTGTTGCATTTTGGCACTCTATTTCTGTTAACTCTCATGATAGATTGAATAGGGGTAAATTTACTCATATACAGCACCCAAGTTTGAGATACTTTGCGTTGTTCCTTGCAAGAGGATTTCTTGCTAGAGACAACAATTCTGCTTGCACGGGACCAATGGTTTATTTACTTAAATGTGCAAAAGAAAACACCACATGTGAGTATAACTTGGGAGTCATTCTTGCTAGATCCTTGCATACGGCTGTGAGTAGAAATATTACTGATCAAACCCCTATTTATGCTGGTGCTATTGCTACTTTAGTGTATGAATACATTAAAGATGAAAGAGGTTATGGTGATAACATGGGTACTCCTGTGATGGAGTCCAATTTACTCGATTTTGCTTTGACTACCCGTATGGATATAAGTGTGATGCATGGGGATCATTATTGGTATAACTATTTGAGTACTAATGGACAAAGAGTGCCCATTAGGCTCCCCCGTGCTGACCTTTTTGACAGGAGTACCGGAAAATGGATTGTGGAAGAGATGCCGCCTCAAGAGGAGCCACAAGATCCAGGGATGCAAGGCTACCAACCTCGAGAGGAGCCCCAAGACTCAGGAATGCAAGGCTACCCATATGGTTACTTCCCTGGAGGTGGAAGTGGATACAACTACTACCCGGGATACTAGCTTGATCGCAAGCTTGGGGGAGTACCTCTCTCCCTTTCCATTCATTGTGTTATATCACTGTTATCTTGTTATGTTTTAGTTTCTTGTTCTAAAAATCACAAAAACACAAAAAGATTTCATTTGTTTCTTTTGTTTAGTTACTTCTGGACATTTACTTTATGCATCTTAAAACTAAAAAGAACAAAAACATTTTCGTTTTATTGAATCCAAAGTGAAAACGGAGGTGCAGGAATTGCTGAAATCTGCTCACTGTTCTATTTTTCATATTTTCTCTGTAACTCCGAATGAGCTAAAATTTTAACCACTACTGCAACTTTTCATAACCTACACACCCGTAAATTATGAGATTTTTCTGAAGTGTCTAGGTAGGGTAAAAACAGTACTGTATGCAGTAGCATTTTATGGCAGATTTGAGTTTTTATTGCGCAGTTCAAATTGGGAGAGGAGAACAACAATGATGAGTTGATGTGCGTGAAGTGGATGAAAGGTATGACACCTTTGCCCTGCTTATGTGGACTTTTTAATAACAGCAAGTACGCACATCATAGTTTCTTTAACATCTAGGGAAGTGGTAGCAAATGTTTATCTGCTCCGTGTTCTAGTATGTTATATTATGATGCAAGTGAGATAATATGTAGCGACAACACTTGGATGTGAGTTGAGTAATTGTGGCTCTAAACAAAGGTCTACGCATCCCATTGTGCTTGCTAAACTTGCCAACCAAAGAATAAAAGAATTTTTCAAATGATAAACATGAAGTCATATGCTTGACAAGCTTAGTGGTTGGGAGTTAACTTAAATGTGCTGACACATGGAAAGCTTTCAACATTGCACTAAATTATATTTAGTTGATATCATGTACCTTTGTTTATGGATGCTTATCATGTGCGAAATAAATGTGGAAACTTAGTAAGTTTGGGAGTAAGAATAATTGGCTAGAGAGACGCCTGGGCCGCCAACCTAAGCCATGCATCATTCATGGTGGAAATTTACAGCGTACCATAGTGAACATTCAGTGATGCACATCATAATAAAAAGCTATACAAATAGTAAATAAAAGAGTGCTGAGATTGTTCATTGTCTGTTTGTCTTGTCGTTTGGACATGGGCTTGTTCCATGTCTTGGGACAAGAGGTACCCCAGTTGACGCTCTTGATGACGCTTTTATTACTTGCAATGACTGAAAAACTCGAACTTGCCTAGTGACCAGAGTTGAGTAGCACATGGTGTAGGTACTCGTATTCACGGGGCATGAGACTTTCAACCTCTAGTTGGTCAAGCATATGAGTCATAATAGGGAACACCAAATGGTTTGATAAAACTGAGAGCAAGGTTGTAAGCACAATGAGTTCATTAGTCAATAAAAAAAGAATCAAAAGATCTCAAAAATCTTGTCTTGATTCAATTAAAAGCGATGCAAGAACCTTTGTTTATTTCTACAGTTGGGCAAACTCATCCAAGTATTGACACTTCATGATATTTCTCTTGCAACATGTATAAATGCTTTAACACTGATTAGATATACCTTTGCTAGCATTTTGTTATTTGTTATGGAAATTATGTTTGAATACTTGTTGGTATTAAACGGTGTTACATATGCAATGCAAAGTTCTTGTCAAAGTCTTTTTATCGCTTCTGCACTATGTTTGAGTTGTTCGAGGACAAACAACGAGCTAAGCTTGGGGGAGCTGATGCACCTAAAATGCATCTACTTTTCCAAGCACTTTGCTTCATAATTTGCTCCGGAATCTTCCCATATTTGAATAAACCTGCTGAATCTGACGCTGTTTTTAGCAAAGTCTCGTTTCTGGTTATTTTTGCAGGAAATTAAATCGGGAAAAATACCACGTCATTTTTTATGGAAAAGGAGGACAACGTGCAAAGGATGGACACGAGGAAGCGCTCGAGGGCCAAAAGAGGGGGCCCCACGCGGCCCTGTACCTGGCCGCGTGGGCCCACCCCAATTGGGCCTCGGGCACCGCCTCGCCTTCGGTCTTCGCGTACCCCCTCATATATACGAAAAAGTGGGTGCCCTAAGAGAGGGGAGCTTTCGCGAAACACACCGCCGCCACACCACGATCTTCGTTTTCGGAGACAGATTGATCCAGGATTTCTCCTCCGGTGGAGGGATCCGGAGACCGTCTTCACCGCCATCTTCACCGCCTTCATCTCCATCGACCATGAGCTCCCTCTCCATCACCATGTGTGAGTAGTCCGCTGTAGGCATGTGAGGTGGATGGGGATTGGATGAGATTGATCATGTAATGATACCCGTTGTTCGAGATCTTAGGGGTTTATCTTGAGGATATTTTTGTATTGTGTTGATGCACTTATGCTATGTTTAATGCTTGCTACTAGGGCCCGAGTGGCATGATTTCAGTACTGAACTTATTTTGCTTCATCATATAATTGAGTTTGGTATTTATCTGCAAAGTGTATCACCTGCTATTATGTTGAACCTGCGAACCCTAAAAGTGATAGTATAGGGAAAACAAGGGGGAGATGTTTTAGTTTGAGGATTCTATGTGTTCATGAAGTGTTAATGCGTTGTTCCGGGCTATTCGAAAGGGTAGACCTTAATTACCTGTAGTTCCAAGTTGGCCCCGGTGAAATGGGCAGGTAGGACAATAGATGTTGTGCAAATTCTCTTGGTTAGTACGCACAACTAATTATGGAACACATACCTACATATATCGGAGTTAGAGATAAGTCCCATTGCTACTTATATCTTATTATATGATCAATCTTATTCATGCAACACCCCGCTATCACCTCATGCCTACGTTTTAAATCTCTGAGTTACACTTTCACTTTTCCGGTGAAAACTGGAAACCCTTGTTCACTACTGCTGTTCTATTTGCTACTTGAATCATACTACTGCCATCACTATCACTGCTGCAAGTTTATTGATATACAGGTGTGGTTGAGAGTGACGCCTCAATTGCCAAAGTCTTATTGGTATTCTTGTGTTCCCATCGTGTCGAACTATAAATTTGGGTAATACTTCCCAATGAAGATTTCAGCGATCCCCTATACTTGTGGGCATCAAGTGCATAATCAACTAAAACTCGTGACACTTTAGTTGTAGGGAATAGATAACTTTTCCTTCTTGCTCCTGCGGATCGATACCCTACTTTCACATTGAGAGGTGCTACAGTGATCCCCTGTCTTGGGGGTTATCAGCTGTGCGACCCTCTAGCCAAGGGTCAATCTAGAATCGTAACCGCTTGTCGTTACTCGCAAAGCACTCCACCGCCGCCTGGAACATGGCCTCTGCATCGCGGGTAATCGAGAACTGCAACCTCTGCCAAGGCCTTCCGTCCTTTGCTAGCTCCAGCCACCTCCACCGTAAACGCAAAGCCAAATTCAGAACCTTCAGGTTCTTAACACCCAGCCCACCGAACTCCTTCGGTGTACAGACCGTTCTCCAGGCTACAGCACACTGACCACCTCTCGCCTCCAGGCTACAGACACGTTCTTTATATTCAAAATAGAAACACCTTCTACATGGCCCACTAGTAGTATATATGTAACACTGATTAATTATGCTAGCTGTGATGATCTTTAGGTGGAATACTTTGAAAATACAATTTGTATCTCGTTTCCATAAGAGCATCTCCACCGGGGCCTCCAATTGACCCTCCAAAGGCCCATTTGGGGTCCGGACGCCAAAATCGGCCACCAGCGGCACCCTCCAAAGGGTCGGCACGAGCAAAATCGTGTCCGGCACCCCCGAAAGGGCCCCCAAGTTTGTAGGCCCCCTCGGGGTGCCCGACATGGGGCGGACTGATGGCGTGTATGACACGTTCGCTGGGAACCCCAAGAGGAAGATATGATGTAGCATAGCAGCAATTTTTCCTTGATTACAAAACCAAGGTTTGTCAATCCAGTAGGACTTGGAGAAGGCTTCGGCTTGGTGTCAACGGCGCCGTTTACGATTATTGACGTGGACCTGCACACAGTCACAAACAAACTACTTTGCCCCAACGAAACGTAGAGGTTGTCAATCTCTCCGGCTTGCTGAACACAAAGAATTAAATGTATGTGTGTAAAATAATAAAAGAGCAAAAATGACCAGCGAGCAAATGTTTAGGAAAAGCTATGGGAACGGTTGTAAACAATATAGGAAAATAGGACCGGGGTACACAGTTCGCTAGTGGTGTCTCTCCAAAAGATAAACATGCATGATGGGTAAACAAATTACAGCGAGACAATTGACAAATATGGGCGCAACACAATACTATCATGACACAAAGTTCACCGTTTCATCTAATATGGGCATTACGTCAAAATACATAGACCGTTATCCAACTGCATCTATGAGTAATTATCCACCTCGGGATCGCAATCCAGCAAGTCACCCGAAAGTATTAATTTGCAAGCAACAGATAATTGTAATAAGCATGGTGCGTAATGTAAGCAATGGTTACAACATATAGCAATAAACACAGCTGTTTTACTCCTAGTAGTAACAACACATCTCAAGTCTTAATCGTTTCTGTCAACTCGAGCTCAGATAAGAGAGACATGAACCCACTATCTAGCATAAATACCCTCTCTAAAGCCACTAGCAATTACTTCGGCCAAAGCATCCACAAGCATCGGAGAGCATGCAAGATCATAAATAAAACATATGATAAATAAACTGAACAATAATGTCATAACTCCATAATTCATCGAATCGCCGCAAACACAACATGTAGCATTACAAATAGATGATCTTGATCATGTTAGGCAGCTCACAAGATCTAAACAATGGAGTACAAGAGAGACATACAACCATCTAGCTAGTGCCATGGACCCAAACACAAAGAAAACAAAAATAAATTGAGAGTAAAAATAATGGGTTGCATTCCATAAGCTCTTCTCTTTAACGTCTTTTAGCTAGGCACAATGGCAAAAGATCAAGGATTGTCAATATTAGCATTCAAATCATCACTTGATTTAGCAAAAGACCCAAAAGATGGCCTCATTCTCTTTCTAGGGAAATGTTCCATCCCTTTCTTAACAAAATGAAATTTAATATTTCCTTCTTTCATATCAATGATAGCACCAACGGTTTTAAGAAAAGGTCTCCCCAACACAATAGGACAAGAAAGTTTGCATTCAATATCCATGACAATAAAATCAACAGGGACATAATTACCATTAACCATAATAAGAACATCATCTATTTTTCCCACAGGTTTGTTCAAAGTAGAATCAAGATAATAAACACTCAAGGGACACTCTTCTAGTGGTTCCAAATCAAGAATGGCATACCACTTTTTAGGCATAATTGAAACACTAGCACCAAGATCACACATAGCATTGCACTCAAAATCATTAACTTTCATCTTAATAGTTGGTTCCCAAGCATCTCCTAATTTTCAAGGGATAGGAAATTCACACTTGATCTTTTCTTCCCTAACTTTCATCAAAGCATTTGTGATGTGTTGGGTAAAAGCAAGGTTTAATTTACTAGCATTAGGATTTTTTGCAAGTTTTTGTAAAAACTTAATGACTCCAGTAAGATTACAATTATTAAAATCAAGATCATTGTCATCAAAAATAACAGGAGCATTATCTCTAAAAGAATCATTATCACCAGGATTAATTTCAGCACTTCTTTTAGAGGCAGTTTTAGCACTATTGGAGAGCTTTCGATTTTTAATAGGTGCAATAGAAAATTTTCCTACTCCAATATTTGTACCATTAGCACATTTAGGTACTGTAGATGACTCATGAGCACTTGAAATTTTAATATCATCATCAGTAAAAATAGTGCAAACATTAGCAATCTTACTAGTTTCAGCAAGTTCAACTTCTTTTTTCTCTCTTTCCCACCTAGCATTTAATTCGGCCAACATCCTTATGTTGTTATCAATTTTAATTTGTATAGAATTCAAAGACTTATTTTCCTTAATATCAATAGGCAAAACTTTTGTTTTAAGCATCTCAACAGCATGAACAAGATTATCAACTTTAACACTAAGAATATCCAACTTTCATAGCTTCTCCTCAACAGTTTTATTGAAAGATTTTTGTGAAGTAATAAAATCTTTAAGCATGATTTCAAGATCAGAGGAAACATTTTTATTGTTGTTGTAGGAATTACCATAAGAATTACTACCACTTGGAGGATATGGCTTATAATTATTATTACTAAAGTTATTCCTATAAGCATTGTTGTTGAAATTATTTCTAATAAAATTCACATCAACTAGTTCTTCTTGAGCAACCAAAGAAGCCAAGGGAACATTATTAGGATAAATAGGAACTTGTTTACTTGCAAGTATAGACATAATCATATCAACCTTATCACTCAAAGAGGAGATTTCTTCAACAGAATTTACCTTCTTACCACTAGGAGCTCTCTCGGTGTGCCATTGCGAATAATTTGCCATCATATCATGCAAGAGCTTTGTTGCTGCACCCAATGTGGTGGACATGAAGGTACCTCCAGCAGCCGAATCCAACAAATTCCTGGAGGAAAAATTTAAACCTGCATAAAAAGTTTGGATGACCATCCAAGTAGTCAGTCCATGAGTGGGACAATTGTTAACCATAGATTTCATTCTTTCCCAAGCTTGAGAAACATGTTCATTATCAAATTGTTTAAAGTTCATAATGTTACTCCTCAATTGTATAATTTTTGCAGGTGGATAATAGTTCCCAATAAAAGCATCTTTGCATTTAGTCCAAGAATCAATACTATTTCTAGGCAAAGATAATAACCATTCTTTAGCACGTCCTCTCAAGGAGAAAGGGAAAAGTTTCAGTTTTATAATGTCACCCTCTACTTCTTTATATTTTTTCATATCACATAACTCAACAAAGTTATTTAAATGAGAGGCGGCATCATCAGAACTAGCACTAGAAAATTGCTCTTTCATGACAAGATTTAGTAAAGCAGGTTTTATCTCATAGAACATGGCTTGAGCAGACGGTGGAGCAATTGGTGTGCATATAAAATGATTTTTGTTTGTGCTAGTGAAGTCACACAACTTAGTGTTCTCAGCTGAACCCATTTTAGCAAAATAAAAACAAGATACTAAGCAAAACAAAAAGAAACTACTTGCAGGAATTTTTATTTCATTTGTATTTTTGAGTTTTAAGGCAAACGAAAAGCAAAACAAGACTAACAAAAAATATACTAAGCAAGACAATAACAAAGTAAAGTGTAAGGACGTGCGAAACTCCCCTCGCTGAAGATTCCAAGTCCCCGACAACGGCGCCAGAAAAGAGCTTGATATATAACGTGTATCACACGTTCGCTGGGAACCCCAAGAGGAAGGTACGTAGTGTAGCGGCAATTTTCCCTTGATTACAAAACCAAGATTTGTAGATCCAGTAGGACTTGGAGAAGACTTTGGCTTGGTGTCAACGGCACCATTTACGATTATTGACGTGGATCTGCACACAGTCACAAACAAACTACTTTGCCCCAACGAAACAGAGAGGTTGTCAATCTCTCCAGCTTGCTGAACACAAAGAATTAAATGTATGTGTGTAAAATAATAAAAGAGCAAAAATGACCAGCGAGCAAATGATTAGGGCAAGCTATGGGAACGGTTGTAAACAATATAGGAAAATAGGACCGGGGTCCACAGTTCACTAGTGGTGTCTCTCCAAAAGATAAACATGTTGGGTACACAAATTACAGCGAGGCAATTGACAAACATGGCGCAACACAATACTATCATGACACAAAGTTCACCGTTTCATCTAATATGGTCATTACGTCAAAATACATAGACTGTTATCCAACTGCATCTATGACTGCTAATTTTTTTTAAATAATACACGGAAATTATTTAATTCTGGAAATATTACGCAAAATTTATTTTTTTCAAAAATAGAATCCAGTCGGCGTTGCCGAAGCCGACAGGAGCTAATCGGTTCCGGCGAAGCCGAGTACGCGCTAATCGTCTTTGGCATAGCCGAGTACGGGTGGTTGTCGTTTTCGGCGAAGCCGACAAGCTGAATACTGCATGGCCATGCACGCGTCACGTCGCGCTCACGTCGCCACCGACGGAGCGACTAGTCGTCGTCGCCCACGCCGATAAGGTGGGCCTTGTCGGCTTCGGCGATGCCGACAAGGGCATGCGGAGCATCTCGCAGAGCCAGCACGCGCACCCTTCTGCCACCCTTTAGCCTCTTCTCTTTCCTTCACTTCCTCTCTAGCTAGCTCCTCTCTGCACTCATACGAGTTCTTCCTTTCCTCTCTGCACTCTCCACACAAACCAAATTAAACCAGCCATTTAGACCAATAATCTTCACGTTTGCCACCATTAATCGGTGCTAGAAGGTTGAGGGAGGCTAGGGCAACTCCGATCTCCTGATGGGATAGCTCGTGGTGGTGATGGTTGGCGGGTGGTGGTGGTGGTGATGGTTGGCGGGTGGTGGTGGTGGTGATGGTGGTGGTGGTGCTGGAGGGCTGCGTGGTGGTGCTGGAGGGCTGCATTGTGGTGGTGCTGCTCGTGTTGGTGCACCGGTGATTCGAGACCGCCGGACGCCGTCGCCTCTCACGCTTCTAGGGTATAATTCGATTTATCAAAATTCTAGGGTATGAACTTGTGTTGTTGAAAAATAGTTTGTGACGGTAGTAAAAATTGTAGCTATATTTGTAGGTTAATTTGAAAAAATGTAGCTATATTTTTTAGGACTTTATTAATGCGGAGTAATATTAACGATGGTAAAATAGTTTGTGACGGTAGTAAAAATTGTAGCTATATTTGTAGGTTAATTTGAAAAAATGTAGCTATATTTTTTAGGACTTTATTAATGCGGAGTAATATTAACGATGGTAAAATAGTTTGTGACGGTAGTAATAATTGTAGCTATATTTGTAGGTTAATTTGAAAAAATGTAGCTTTTTTTTGGACTTTATTAATGCGGAGTAATATTAACGATGGTAAAATAGTTTGTGACGGTAGTAAAAATTGTAGCTATATTTGTAGGTTAATTTGAAAAAATGTAGCTTTTTTTTAGGACTTTATTATGCGGAGTAATATTAACGATGGTAAAATAGTTTGTGACGGTAGCAATAATTGTAGCTATATTTGTAGGTTAATTTGAAAAAATGTAGCTTTTTTTTAGGACTTTATTATGCAGAGTAATATTAACGATGGTCAATATTTATTTATGTCAGCGGAGATGTCTGATTTAGTGAAGATCAGGTTTTTCTATGGTCCTGGTAGAGTCCAAATGTGTGATACGGGAGCTGATCTGAGTGAGTTTCAGTATATAGATGTCGACCTGCCAGCTGCTGAAACATGGTCTGTAAGTCAGGTAAAAGATTGGGTGGCGGGAAGTTTAGGGCTTGATAGTCAGACACAGACCGTCAGTGTTCATGCTTGGTGGAGTTATTCAAGGACAAATATTTACTTCGTTTTGAAACCACTAGAGTGTGATACTGATTGGGTGCGATGGTTAAAAGGCTGCGCAAAAAGGAATTGCTGTCCTTGTGCCCTAGTTCTTCCCGCCCTGAACGAGGTCACTGCCCCTGACGACGAGTTTAGTGCCCATGAAGGTGAGGGTGCTTATGATCCTGGACATGGAAGTGAAGAGATGGACATGTCTATGTCACATTATGGGTCTGATTTTGGTGGTGGTGGTAACGAGTCGGGGCAGAGCAGTCAAGTACATGGAGGGGACACTGAGGTATATGACAGTGCGGAGGCGGATGGCGACGAGGTAGACGGGCACATGCAGAACGAGATGGAAGATGAAGATGCAGATGGCTATAGTGCTGAAGGCGATGATTCCGATGAGTCAGACGGGGAAGAGAACGAAGATGAGGTACCTAATCCTGCAGCATGGAATCAGGACCACTCTTCGGCGATGACTATAAACGATGGTCATGATTCGGCATGGCAATATCATGAGAACAACATTGCGAAGGGTGCTTTGTATACTGACAAGCAAGCTTTGAGGGATGCAGTCGTTAAATGGGCATTGTCCACCCACAGGGTTATGAGAACTACCGTGTCAAGTCAAAAATATTTGACAATGGAATGCGAGACAATAACTTGTCCCGGCAGGGTGCATGGACATCTCCCAAAGAATGGCTATAGTTGGAGGATAAGTGACTTCGTACCTCACTCCTGTCGAATTGAAAATATCCCAGCAGAGCACCGTAATCTTTCTTCCACGCTTATAGCTCGGTTGCTGTACAGGGAGATAGTGTCCTGCGCATCGATGGAAGTGAGTGCCCTCCAGACAAAAGTGGCTGCCACATTTAAGTACGAAATATCATATGGCAAGGCTTGGAGGGCTAAGCATACGGCGCTTGAGAACAGATTTGGTTCATATTTGGACGCATATGACTCTGTTATCCGGCTGCTGCATACTCTGCAGTACCGGAATCCAGGCACCTATGTAGATATCCAAGATTTGTTCAGGCCAGAGTTCCCAACTGTGAGGGTGCTGCATCGAGTGTTTTTCTCATTCGGCGTATGCATCGAGGCTTTCAGACATTGCCGTCCGGTGATATGTGTAGATGGCACCTTTCTCACAGGCAAGTATAGGGGACAGATCCTGACTGCAATTGGTCAAGACGGTAACAATATGGTTGTGCCCCTCGCATTTGCTTTTGTGGAGAGCGAGAACATTGACAGTTGGACTTGGTTCTTCAGGCAACTGAAAATAGCAGTTGTGAAGGATAAGCCGAACGTGTGCATCCTTCATGACAGGCATGCAGGTATACTCAACGCGATAAAGACACTCACCAATCCTGTGCCTGAGGAACAGACTCCATGGCAGGACATGCAGAGCCGTTGGTGCATGCGCCATCTAGGTGCCAACTTCTTCTCACAGTTTAGAAATAAGGACCTGATGAACCTATTCAAGAAACTCTGCAAGCAGAACCAAGAATGGAAGTACACGAAGATACGTGAAAGACTTGATTTGTGCACGCAGAGACATGTTCGGACAGGAAGAGGGCACGAGCAGCAGCTGTTCTTGCACATGCAGAAGCTGTTGCTGCACAACTAGCTACCGGACCACCTGCCGAGGAGGACGAGCCTGTTGGTCTTTGCGACCTACCCGGATTTGACCCGCCAGGAACTAGGAGAAGAGGTGGGAGGACAATTAAAACTTTTCAGCAGTGGATAGAGCATGAACCTTTAGAGAGGTGGTCTTTGTTGCACGACACACATGGAGCAAGATACGGTGTCATGACAACGAACCTGGCTGAAACATACAACTTTGTCCTCAGAGGAAACCGTGCCTTGCCACTAACAGCCATCGTGGAGGGTATTTTCTATGGCACATTGAAATATTTCAGAGATAGACGTGAAAGAGCTGAGAAGCATAATGTGGACAACCCGACCTCGCCTTATTGTGAGAAGGTTACGAAGTACATGAATGAGAAGCTGGCAAAATGTTGCTCCCACAGTGTAACTGCCGTTGGGAATCAAGAAAGGAGATTTGAGGTCCGCTTAGCCCACAACAAGTTCGGATGTGCAAACGAGGTGAGGACGCATGAGGTGAAGATTGGTAATGAGGTTTGGCCAACTTGCGAGTGCACCTGCAACAAACCAAAATTGCTTCACCTTCCTTGCTCCCATGTCCTCGCTGCCTGCAGACAGTTACGGTTG
Organism: Poa pratensis; assembly: GCA_947311845.1. Lineage (NCBI taxonomy): Eukaryota > Viridiplantae > Streptophyta > Magnoliopsida > Poales > Poaceae > Poa > Poa pratensis. The sequence goes on from CAMZMU010000121.1 coordinate 17,023,247, forward strand.
AACGCAATCTCCTTCGTGTCTCCTATTATATGAAAGAGGCAGTTATCAATACTTGGACAGGTGAGATGATGGGATTTCGATCAATGGGTAACTTCAACACTGTAACCCCTGGTGAGAGGGTGTACATTCCAGCTCCTGAGCTATTGCGTGATGGGGTAGGCAGACGGCAGTGTCGTCGCATCAGGAATGATATGGATGAATCGAAGCCGGAGGCCCCAGGGTGCAATGCCTTCAATGCAACCAATTTGGCCATAGGGACCCTGATTGTCCCACTTTTCCTGGAGAGAGACCTCCCGTGCGTGCGCGGGGTAACGGGCGTGGGCGAGGACGAAGAGCGAGAGGAAGAAACTAGGTGGCACTATGTTCGAATTTGTATTAAGTGTGGCACTATGTTCGAATTTGTATTAAGTGTGGCACTATGTTCGAATTTGTATTAAGTGTGGAACTATGTTGAATTTGTATTAAGTGTGGAACTATGTTTGAATTTGTATTAAGTGTGGAACTATGTTTGAATTTGTATTAAATGTGTCACATTGTTTGAATTTGTATTAAATGTGTCACATTGTTTGAATTTGTATTAAATGTGATACTAACTCTGGGATTCTAATATGTGCAGTGATGGAGGGAATGTGGTTGCTTGATGCTACCATAGATCGTGGGCACCGTGCTAAGGCATTAGAGGGGAATCCAAGGAAACTTAAGCCCCTAATCACTCGCACGCCTAAGGAAAACTGGAGGATTCACCCGGCGTGGGTACAGAGGTATTGGTCGTATTTATTTATTTTATGGACGCATGTTTTCTATTGTTATGCTAGTGTGCTAAACTAGATTGTTATGTTCTTTTGGATACGCAGGTTGAAATGGGCCGGGCTCTTACCTTTCGCGCGTCTAGTAGAGGCCACTGAAGACTCTACGCGTATGAATATGGACGCATCTTTACTCAGCTGCTTGGTGGACCGATGGAGGCCGGAGACCCACACGTTCCACTTTCGCTGGGGAGAGATGGCTCCTACTCTACAGGATGTATCATTCTTGCTAGGTTTACCTTTGGCGGGTCAGCCTGTTGGACCTTTGGAGAGGCCGGTGAATTGGCAGGACGATTTGATAGCCCGTTTCCAGGGTATTGGTCCACCTTTACAGTATGATTCTCACGGACCCAAGCTTGATTGGTTGGTTGCCTTTCAGGTTAGTTAATGTGTCTCATAATCTGTTATTTCTCATTTGTTGTTATACTAATATTTTTTTTACCATGAATATAGGTCCACAAATTTCCAGGGTATCCAGATCATTTGACACCGATACAACTCAGTCGCGGCTTGGAGGCATACATCATGTGGCTTCTTGGTAAGGTGATGTTCACCGAGAACCATGTCGACACTATTACCGCGCGCTACCTCCCTTTCGCACGGGAGATCGCTGATGCTACTGAGCCAGCGCACATCAGACAGAGGAGTTGGGGTTCGGCTGTCTTAGCGGCTACGTACCGAGCTATGTGCAACGCTTGCATGCTGACTTCAGGTAAGTCAGCCATTCTCGGATGCCCTCTATTTCTGCAGCTGTGGTCGTGGGAGAGGTTCTCTATAGGACGGCCAGCCATATCTGAAGACCCTTTCCCATTGTGGGAGATCTTTGACGGTGACCACATCGACTTGCCTACTATTGCGACCGTGTATACACGCAACAAGGTACGTATCTTGTTATAATTTAATACATCGACAAACTTACTATTGCGACCGTGTATGAAAATAACTTGTGTTCTACGCAGAGACACTTTGCTACTGAGCAGACGAAGCAGTGCTACATTGCATTTAACGAGCAATTTGATATGTACACTTCGGTGATCTGGGAGCCGTACACGGAGGAGCTCATTACGCGAAGATACCCCGGAGGTATTTCTGCTCTCTGCAGACGTGACCAAGCGTATTGGATGACAAAATCGAAGATCATCTTCGATGTCTTCGTGGAGGAGATGTCTCAACAGAGGGTTATGAGGCAATTTGGTCTTCGACAGTTGGTAGAGCCTCCACCAGCAGAGCGTCCCCTCCAGATGCGCACCACAGGTATGTCGAACGTAGTTTTTGTCCTAAATTGTTCGCACTCAATCAATATTTACTGATAGAACACTCACCCAATTTTTAGGATCTCAAGGAAGGGGATTAGTCGGACCGCGGCAGAGTGGCTACGGAGGCTACAACCTTACGTTTCAGAGTGGGACACTGCGGCGACACGGCTTTGGGTCGAGCCTCTCGGGTTTGATATCACTCTATACAATACCTACTTGCAGAGGTACATGTCCGGAACACGGATACGTATCGTTCTGCACTCTGACCCGGAGGTTATACCTGCCCCTACTACGTGGGATACATACCCGATATATGACACTTCTGCGTCCAGACAGCACGCGGTAATATATTTTCACTAATTCATTTAACTGCTACATGCTTTGACGTATATATATGTAATACTTTTTATTTCTATTGTCAGGCCTATTTGACACAGGAGATTCAGAATGAGGCCGCTCAGTATGGACGTTCTCTTTCCACTGGCCCTCTTTTGGTACCACGGGAGCAGCCGATATCCTGGTTCAGGAGGCTGGAGGGGAAGCTACGGGACGTCTACGCGACACTCACGTGCACCCGCACAGAGGACGTTGTTCGCGACCCGGCAGGACAACGCCCCCCGCGCCCCCTGTCACGACGCCAGCAGCAACAGCGGCAGCAGCAGATGCATCAGGAGCAGCATCAGCACGAGGAGGAGGAGCAGCAGCACGACGACCAGCATCTCCTGCACCAGCACCACGAGCAGCAGCCGCATCACCGACATGAGCCGCGTCCACGTATGTCACCACAGCCCAGGCCACCTCCTCCTGACCAGGCAGGAGGTTCGGCGTGGCAAGGTTACGGTCCCACTTCCAGTTACGAGTATCGGCCACAGTCTCCTCCTGAGTACCGAGGTCCCGCCCCGGATTACGGTACGTATATTGTTTTCATATTTCAATTGGGAGTGCGTATTTCTTATGTACTAATGATTCCATCTGTAGGAGCCTATGGCTATCACACGGCTACGTCCGGACACCAGGCGTCAGGATCTGGATCAGGGTGGGGGAGTGACCAGGAGGCTCGGGCTCACGCGGGGGAGGAATTCTCCAACTGGATGAACATTTTCAGCACTCCAGAATTCCCCACGCAGCCGCACATTCAGCAGACTCCTCCACCATACCCCACACAGGGTACACAGGATGACGACGACTTGACAGTGCCTCGTCAAACCCGGGCACCAAACAGGTACGGGAGGACGCCGCCCGTCCAGCCCCCTCCTCGTGATCCTCGGCCACGCAGGCGTCAGTGATATCTTCGGGACATGTTCATATTTATATGTGAGACATATTCATATTTATGTTTGTATGAGACATATTATCTATGTACGAGACATATTCATATTTATGTTTGTATGAGACATATTATCTATGTATGAGACATATTATTATCTATGTACGAGACATATCAGAGGAAAATAAGTTGTACGAGACATATTATTAAACAAACATTGCAACTTACACAGACAGCAAGAAAAGTGGTAGTACCGACAACACAACATAAATTGAAAAAGAAAAGTCATCTACCATCGACACAGCCTCCCGCGTCACTCTTCCCCTTCGACGATGTTGCACCCTTGCCCTTCGACGACGCCGCACCCTTGCCCTTCGACGATGCTTCAGCCTTGCGTTTCGACGACGCTGCACCCTTGCCCTTCGACGCCGCCGCCGCTGCTGCAGCTCTCTTGCTCGCTTCAGTGGGCATGAAGATATCATCTTCGTCCTCGCTCTCCTCGACCCATAACATCGGATGATGAAAAGCATCCAACATATATGCTTCAGTGGGATATGTTAGCTTCTTCTTCTGCCACCTAGCATGCAGCCTCACGAGTTCCTTTTCTATTTCCTTGTAATTCCTCCATGGCCACCCATGCCTAGCTAGCTTCGCTGATAGCTCACGAAGATGAGGTGGATGACTAACAATATCTTCGAATGGGATCTCCTTATTGTCTACCTTGAACTCGGCCGTGAACTTCAAAAGGAGTGCCGACATTCCTGCCGGGAAACTACCATCTGAATTGTATCTCGACATGTTCGAGTGAGTGGACTATGCTTACCAACTCGACATCTCCTCCCGGGGTTTTTATAGGACGAGCACATACCAATTGGCGGGAGAAATAGGCGGGAGCAAGGCTGGCGGGAAAATACAAGGCGGGAGCAAGTTTGGCGGGAAAATTAGGCACGACAGAAAAATGGCGGGAGAAAAAAGGCGGGAACAAAATGGCGCGAGAACTATGGCGGGAGAAATATGGCGGGAGAGGAAGGGCGGAATAAAAGCCGGGAGCGCGAAACAAATTTGGATCAGCCAGGAGTTGAGTTGCGTGCACGTCGTAGGAGCTAATCGTCGTCGGCAAAGACGACTACCAGGTTATCGGCTTCGCCAACACCGACTACGAGCAAGGTCGTACTGGATACAGCAAGCATGGGCCCTGTCGGTGTCGGCAACGACGAGAAGTGCTAATCGGCTTCGGCGAAGCCGAGTAGCCCTTGTCGGCTTCGGCAACGCCGACTGGATTCTATTTTTGAAAAAAATAAAATTTGCGTAATATTTCCAGAATTAATTAATTTTCGTGTATTATTTTAAAAAAATAAGCTCTATGACTAATAATCCACGCCGGGATCGCTATCCAGCAAGTCACCCGAAAGTATTAAGTTGCAAGCAACAGATAATTGCAATAAGCATGGTGCGGAATGTAAGCAATGGTTACACCATATAGCAATAAACACCGATGTTTTACCCTAGTAGCAACAGCACATCTCAAGACTTAATCGTATCTGTCAACTCGAGCTCACACATGAGAGGCATGCACCCACTATCTATAGCATAAATACCCTCTCTAAAGACACTAATAATTACTTCGGCCAATGCATCCACAAGTATCAGAGAGCATGCAAGATCATAAATAAAACATATGATAAATAAACTGAACAATAATGTCATGACTCCATAATTCATCTGATCCCCGCAAATACAACATGTAGCATTACAAATAGATGATCTTGATCATGTTAGGCAGCTCACAAGATCTAAACAATGGAGTACAAGAGAGAGAGACAACCATCTAGCTACTGCCATGGACCCGTAGGGTGGACTACTCACGCATCACTCCGGAGGCAGGCATGGTGGTGTAGATGCCTCCGGTGACGATCTCCCCCTCCAGCAGGGTGCCGGGAAGAGCTTCAGAACCCTCCAGATCTAGGGTTGGCGATGGCGGTGGCCTCGGATGTTTTCTGAAAAAATATGATCGGGTATCGAGGGTTTTCGGGACGAAGTCAATTTGTAGGCGAAAGGGCAACTCGAGGAGACGCCGGAGGAGACCAGGTGGGCCCCAGCCGCGATCAACCCTTTGACCGTGCCTGGGGGTCGTCTGGGGCCTGTGGGGCCCCCTGCAGGTCTCCTCGTGGCACAGTCTTTGTTTCAATGTAAAAATAATTCCCGTAATTTTTCAGGCGATTCGGAGAAAATTTCCCGACTAGCTTTTCTGAAACAAAAAGACAGCAGAAAACAGGAACTGACACTAGGCATCTTGTCAATAGGTTAGTTCCATAAAATATGTCAAAATGATATAAAGACATTATAAATACATGTGGCAATGATATATAATAAGCATGGAACAATAAAAAATTATAGATACGTTCGAGTCGTATCACGGACATGCCCTCCGACAGGTCTAGCCCGCCCGTCATACACACAACGTCGATGCTCGTGCTAATTAGGGCTGTGCAGTAGGCCGTTTCGCCCGATTTTAATGGCGAGGCGACGAGACGGCGGCACGCCTGTCAGCACATGTCGCAATAACGCCGCACCCGTTCCCCTAGCGGGCGCAGAGCAAAGCGACGCGTCGCAATTACGTCGCGCCCATTTCCATATGGCAGACGGAAACGACGCCTCGAGTCGCGCCATCCACGTGTTGACGTCGCTGCGACTTCGAGCGACGGCGCCCTGCACACGCGTCGTCGACGTCAATGCTTGGCCAGGCAAACCGGTGCTCGCCGTTAATGCAGGCCACCCAACCCCGCTCCTCCGACCGCCTTTAAAACGCGGCGCGTCGCGGCCCTCCTCTTCCCACACCACCACTTCTCCCTCTCCCAACCCCGCCACCAGCAGATCAGCCACAAAGCATGGTGGTGGACAGCCGCGAGACGCCGGAGGAGCGCGAGCTTCGGCGTCATCGTGACTTCCTCTCGAAGGAACGTGCTCGCCGCTGCAACGAGCGCCGCAGCCAGCAACGGCGCCACGAGCATCTGGAGGAACGACGCCGCCACAACGAGGAGGCGAAGATGGCCAAGGAGTTTAAACGCGAGATGTGGCACGAAGAGGCAGCCAACGCGCCGACGTATGTGCTGTCGCTGGAGACCGCGCGGTTGTGCAACCGCCACAGTGTGCCGGTGGAGTACTATGCCACCCTACCGGAGGGGTGGGCGAGGAACGCCGTCAACGTGCCGGTGGTGCCACGTCTCAGCGGGCAGGAGCGCGTCGACTTCGTCAAGCGGAAGTGGATGGAGATGTCGTACGAGGAAAAGCTCGACCCCAAGTACTCCATTTCGGCGTCCTATTGGCACGCCGTGGTGGACACGGAGTACGAGGCGCGTCTCAGCAGCGTCTTCATCCCTACCGGCGCGCGGGGGCCAACGTCGGAGTTGTCTGCTTCGGACGACGAGCGTGCCCGCTCTGACGACGAGGACGACGACCCCGAGCTTCCCGATCTTCCGTTACCACCGGCGTCAGCAAGTGCAGGCGCATATTGGTCAGCAGCGTCGCGGTCACCGGACAAGGGGGCGCAGGATCAAGCCGGCGAGGCTTCCGATCAGGCGCGCCGCAGCATGCAATGGCGGTAGATCAAATCCCACCACGCGCCAGCCGCAAAACCAGAAGCCTCAGCCTCAGCCTCAGCCGAGGCTACGTTTCTAAAGGCCGTAGCCGACGGCAATAACAGATGAAAGTTCCGGCACCGGATCATCAAGGCATGCAAGTCTGTTGATGATTCCGGAGCTGGTTCACATCTTCTTCCCCGGCGAGGGCATGTGGAAGAGGCATTTTCCTTGACGCCGGTGCGTGTAGTGGTTTGCTAGACGCTATAGTGTGTAGCAGGTAACGGCATAGTTTTAGTTTAGTTTGTTAAATCTCGTTTATATTTGAAATTGTAAGTTTGTTAAATCTCGTTTAAACTACGCCGGAATTGTTATGAACGAATGTTAAAAAATAAATATTGGAGTCCCTGTTTAGGATGCGCCGCTGTGGGCTACACCATTCACGTGGCCGGACACATATCCGGCACCCCCAATTAAACCTCAATTGGAGGATGCCGGACACCCCATTGGAGGGTGCCGGTGGAGATGCTCTCATGGCCAACAGATTGACCACCTTCTATCAACGCGAGAGAAAGTAGCAAAACATTTTGATCCCATCCAATAGCAGGTTTGTGAGTACTATAGACCACCAACCCACCTATTTTGATAGCTAGCCAGAAACGCCTACTACATGGCCCACTAGTAGTATGTAATGCTGATTAATTATGCTGTGATGATCTGTTGAACGTTTAATTTGTTCTGTGTATCATCGATGGCCTGGACGCCTGGTGGTGGAGGTCGACTACTTACTAGTAGTAGGAGAAAAGTATTTGACAACAGTGTGACTTTGATTTGTACAAAGCTGCCGCGCGCTCCACTTCTTCTCGTCAGCACCAGCAGTAGCGATGAAGCCCTTATCGTGGAGCACCACCGATCTGGGAGCCGCCCGGCCGACCCCGCGGACATTCTACTTCGCGGTGCTCCTCTTCATCCTTTTCCTCTTGTGGGCCTTCGTATTCTACTCCACCAGCTTGCAGTCCGGCGACGCTCTCAAGCCGCCAGCCTTCTTCAACTCGTTCCGCTTGGGTCGGCCGGACCGGTGCGCCGGCCGGTTTGTGTACATGTACGACCTGCCGCCCCGCTTCAACGCCGACCTCGTCCACGACTGTCGCAGGTTCTCGGCCTCCACCGACATGTGCAGGTACGTGGCCAACGACGGATTCGGCCTGCCGATCGAAGGTGGCGGCGATGGCGACGACTCGCTCCCGGAGAGGGGAGCCTACGACACCGACCAGTTCATGCTGTTGGTGGAAGCGATACCCCTGATGGGGGGTTCGGTTACGTGTTTATAGAAGTGGGAAAGCCCCCACTAGGTGGCATTTACAGATGATTACAAGTGGAATAGGAAGGAGAAGATAAGGAATACGAAGGAGAAGGAGTACTACTCCTGGTCCGTACGTATGGTTACAATGAATTCCAACACCCCCCTTAATCTAAACTTGGGAAAGATCTGGACAAGCAATGTTTTGGTGAATCCATCAGCTATCTGATCCTTGCTAGAAATAAACTTGATGTCCAGTTGTTTATTTGCGACCCTCTCACGAACAAAATGAAAATCAATCTCAATGTGTTTAGTACGGGCATGGAAAACTGGATTTGCGGAGAGATATGTGGCTCCAAGATTGTCACACCAAAGACATGGTTTGTCGTGAAGAGAGATGCCAAGCTCCGAAGAAGTTCTTCAACCCAAATCAACTCTGTTGTAGCATTGGCCAAAGCTTTATACTCAGCTTCAGTACTAAAGCGTGATACTGTGGCTTGTTTTCTGGCGCTCCAAGATATTAAATTTGGACCAAAAAATATAGCAAAACCACCTGTATAGCGTCTATCATCAAGACAGCCAGCCCAGTCCGCATCTAAAAAAGCACTAAAGAGTGTCGAAGGAGATTTCTGAAAAGTGAGCCCAACTTGAATTGTACCTTTGATGTATCTTAAAATTCTCTTTGCTGCTGACCAATGTGTAGTGGTTGGTGCATGAAGGAAGTGACATACTTTATTGACAGAAAAGGATATATCAGGCCGTGTCAATGTTAAGTATTGAAGTGCACCAAGGATACTCCTGTAATGAGTAGTATCTTCAGCACTAAGAGGTGCTCCTTCATTTAGTGTTAATTTGTCAGTTGTAGATAATGGTGTGGGACAAGGTGCGCATTTGCTCATGCCAACACGAGCAAGCAAATCAGCAGCATATTTTTCCTGAGTTAGGATCAGCCCATTTGATGTTTTCTTGACTTTAATGCACAAAAAGAAATTTAAGTCTCCAAGATCTTTGATAGCAAAGTTGGTACTCAAGTCATGAAGTAAGGCAGAGATAGCCTTGTCCGAAGAGCTGGTTACAATGATGTCATCTACATAGATCAGAATAAATATGATGATACCACCCTTGTTATAGAGAAAGAGCGACGTGTCCGCCTTAGATGGTGTAAAACCAAGATCATGTAACTTGGAACTAAGGCGAGAGTACCATGCACGGGGGGGCTTGTTTCAAGCCATATAGAGCCTTCTCAAGTTTACAAACAAACTTGGGAGTGTTTGGATTTTCAAACCCAGGTGGTTGTTTTATGTAAACCTCTTCTTCGAGAACACCATGTAAAAAAGTGTTCTTGACATCAAGCTGTCGCAATTTCCATCCCTTGGAGACTGAGATAGCAAGAACAAGTCTAATGGTGGCTGCTTTGACAACAGGGCTAAAAGTATCTTCATAATCTATACCATAGCGTTGTTTGAATCCCTTTGCAGCAAGTCTAGCCTTATACCTGTCAATGGTGCCATCAGCATTTTTCTTGATGCGGTATACCCATTTGCAGTCAATAATTGTTTTATTGGAATTTGAAGGAACTAGATGCCATGTTTTATTTTGCATTAAGGCATCATATTCTTCTTGCATGGCTTTGCTCCAATTATTGTCTGACATTGCTTCACTTAGATTTCTTGGTTCTCCTGTAGATAATAGCATGCCATATCTAACTGTACCATCAGTAATTATCCATGGTTTACGAGTACCATTTTGTGAGCGGGTACAATGTGGATATATATTAGGTGTAGCAGCACCTGATGCTGTAGAGCCAGAAGATGCAGAAGATCCCGAAGACAGAGAAGATTCTGCTGACGTAGCAGGCTCGTGCGCAGAAGATCCTGTGGCACTGGGCGAACTGGAGCCAGCCACAGAAGATCCACCGGGAGACTGTGCGCTGATGGAGACAGCGGGGGACCGGCGCGATGTGTCCTCGCTTGATTGGTGCAGAGGCGTGCGACCGCGTTGGCCAGCGTCAGATCCCGAGAGATCAGACTGTCACGGGTGCTCTTGGGAATCTGCTCCTGTCGGATGCACATGGGGAGACAAGCTCGACGTGGCAGACCCTGGCTGGTCCGCATATGGTGCATGATCCGAGGCTGATGCTGCTCCAGAATCAGCAGAAGAATTATTGTGAAAATCAGCGGCGGTCTTGGATTGTTCTGTATTTGCTGTTTCAGTGCTTGTTTCTTCATTTAATGTAGTATTTTCAGCGGTATTTTGAGAATAATCCATAGAAGTTGTGTCCGGCATCACCTGCGGATGGTTAGCAAGAGGCACAATATGCATATATGGTTATCAATATTGTGTACACCCCCATTATTTGATGTTGGAGATGTCAAATTTGGAGGAAGTAGAAGTAGTTCTTCACGAAGGCGAGAGCCAGCATTGGGATGAAGTGATGCAAAAGGAAAAACACCTTCATCAAATACAACATCACGAGAAATATAGACGCGGCCAGTGGTAATATCAAGGCATTTTACACCTTTATGAAGAGGACTATAGCCTAAAAAGACACACCGTTTGGACCGCAAGGCGAGTTTGCGTTTGTTGTATGGACGAAGGTTTGGCCGACATGCACACCCAAAAACACGAAGAGAATTGTAATTGGGCTTAATTTGGAGAAGTTTTTCCATGGGAGTTTCAAAATTCAATACTTTGGTAGGAAGCATGTTAATAAGAAAAGTGGCAGTGAGAAAAGCTTCATCCCAAAAATTTAATGGCATGGAGGCATTAGCAAGCAAAGCAAGACCAACTTCAACTATATGACAATGTTTGCGCTCAGCCGAACCATTTTGTTGATGAGCATGAGGACAAGAAACATGATGTGTGATGCCAATTTTTTGAAAGAAACCATGTAGTTTTTCATATTCACCACCCCAATCAGTTTGCATGGTGATAATTTTGCGACCAAATTTACGTTCAACAAGTTACTGGAAATTAAGAAAAACTTGATAAACATCAGAACGTTTTTTAAGCAGATAGATCCACGTGAATTTGCTATAATCATCAATGAAGTTTACATAGTAAAGATGTTTTACAACAGAGGCAGGGGCAGGACCCCATACATCAGAAAATATTTGTTCCAAAGGAACAGTGGATACACTTGTGGACACATGATATGGAAGCTGATGACTCTTCGCTTGTAGACATGGATCACATATGTAAGCATTTATTTCAGGAGAGTGTGACAATTTATTTCTCCTAAGCACTTGTTGAACGATAAACGACGATGGATGCCCTAGACGACAATGCCAGGTGGTCGATGAAGGTTTTATTGTGATGAAGGCGTGCTTGTGCGATCCTGTGGGAATGGGCACAAGAGGGTAGAGACCTCCACAACAAGGACCTTTAAATATGATTTGCTTCGTGGCCAGATCCTTAATGAAAAAGAAAGATGGATGAAATTCAATGAAGGTATTATTGTCTAGAGCAAGACGATGAACAGATAATAATTTTTTTGATGCACTAGGAACATGTAACATGTTATTTAGACGAATGGAATTATGGGGGGTACGTAATATTGACTGACCAACATGCTTAATTGGCATACCTATACCACCGGCGTTGTGAACCTGATCATGTCCTTTATAAGTGTCATGGGTTGTCAATTTCTGTAGCTCAATCGTGATGTGATTTGTGGCTCCACTATCAATATGCCAGTTTGTGTCAACACCGTATGCACCCTTCTATTCAGTATAGGAATCATCATCATCATCGTTGTCAGAATAATGCCACCAACATTCACTAGCGGGATGACCAAATTTCTTGCAAATCTGACATGTGACATCTTGAGGTTGTGAAGGAATGCGTCCGCGGACACGACCACGGCCACGTCCCCTATTTGAAGGCTGGCGACGGCCTTGACAACGGTACAACCCATTAGGATGGCCACGGTACTGACCATTAGAACGACCATGCTGACGACCTTGGCCACCACTATTGTTGCAAGGGCGGTAACTAGAACCGGAGCCACGAGAGGCAGTGTTAGCCGAGGATGTGAAAGAGCCAATATTTTGTCCCTGTTCAGAGAGCATTTTCTGCCAAAAGTCATAGGCAGTAAGCTAGGCGCACATGTCGTTGAGAGTAGTGTTAGGATTCGCATTGATAGAGACGACCAAGGAGTTATACTCTCCATCAAGACCAGTCAGAATAAAATCCCGGAGTTCATCATCATCCACATGTTTGCCGGCGGCGATGAGTTCCGCTGCAAAACCCTTCATCTGTCCAATAAACTGATCCGCTGTCTTATCAAGTTTCTTGGTGTTGGACAAGGCACCGCGAAGGAAAGTGATCCAAGACTTGGACTGCGAGGAGTAGAGACCAGTGAGCACAGCCCATACCTCAGCAGCATGCTCGAGCCCCAGTACATGGGCATTCACTTCCCGGGAGAGGGATTTCACAAGATATCCGAGAACAATTTGATCCCGGGAAATCCAATTAGCATAGGCAGGATTGGGAACAGTTCTTGTATTATCTCCATCTGCAACCTCCAGAGTTTTTGGTGGAGCTAGGTCGGATCCATCTAGCAGATCCATGACCTGAGCGCCACGAAAGGCGGGCAGCACTTGCGACCTCCAAAAGAGGTAGTTGTCGCGGTTGAGTTTTTCCGTGGGCGGGGAGCCAAGGGCCCCGGCCAGGGACAGTGTTGCTGCAGATGAAGACGCCATGGGAGGGAGGGAGGGATTTGGTTTTTGTTTGTAGATCGATCAAAGATCGATGGGCTTTTTGGTTCCTGGAACGACAGCCTAACGAAGGAAGAAGAAGGCTCTCGATACCATGTTGGTGGAAGCGATACCCCTGATAGGGGGTTCGGTTACGTGTTTATAGAAGTGGGAAAAGCCCCCACTAGGTGGCATTTACAGATGATTACAAGTGGAATAGGAAGGAGAAGAGAAGGAATACGAAGGAGAAGGAGTACTACTCGTATGGTTACAATAAAGTCCAACACATGCTCGGCATCATCTTCCACGCCCGGATGAGACGGTACGAGTGCCTCACGGCCGACCCGGCCGCCGCCACCGCGGTCTACGTCCCGTTCAACGCCGGGTTCGACGCGATGATGAATGTGGACATCAGCAACCTGTCGCCGCGCCGCGGGACGCACATTGTGAACTGGCTGGTGCGGTGGCCCGAGTGGCGCGCCATGGGGGGCGCGACTACTTCATGGTAGCCGAGCGGTGCACGTGGGACTTCCTCCGCACCCAGGACGACGGCTGGGGCAACGCCCTTATGACCTACCCGGGCATCCGCAACATGACGGTTCTCTCCTTTGAGGCCAGCCCGTTTCATGGAAACGACTTCGCCGTGCCGTACCCGTCGCACTTCCACCCCTCCTCCGACGCCCAAGTCGTCGGCTGGCAGGGCCGCATGCGCCGGCTGGAGCGCCAGTGGCTCTGGTGCTTCGCCGGCTGGCCCCGCCACAGCGGAAGCGGGACCACGCGCACCGAGATCATAGAGCAGTGTGGCAGCTCGAGCCGCTGCGGCATGTTCGGCAAAGCAGGGACGACGACGACGGGGCGACGGGCCATGCCATGCGGCTCCTCGAGAGCGCCGAGTTCTGCATACAGCCGTGCGGAGACTCGTACACGCGAAAGTCCACCTTCAAGACCATCCTCGCCGGCTGCATCCCTGTGTTCTTACACCCGCTGTCGGCGTACGTCCAGTACACGTGGTACCTGCCCAGGGACTACAGAAGCTACTCGGTGTTCATCCCCATGGCGACGTGGACAGCCGAAACGCGAGTATCGAGGAGGTTCTGAGGAAGATACCGCCGGTGAAGGTGGCGCAGATGCGTGAGGAGGTCATCCGGCTCATCCCCACCGTGATGTACAGGGACCCGGCGGCAGAAGGCATGGAGTTCAAGGATGCGTTCGACATCGCCGTCGAAAGGGTCATCCGCTGGGTGGCGAAGCGCCGCCGCGCCGCGGCCGAGGACCGGGAACTGCAGGACAGTGTCTGACGGATACTAGTACTATAGCTGGAAGTACGACTTGCTTGAGGATGGCCAGACAGAAATAGGCCCGCACGAGTTTGATCCATACATCTAGCAAAACTGTAGATTACTTGCGGGTCGAGAGTGAGTATCCGTATGAATCACTCGCTTAACATTGTTACTTCTAGCCCCGTGTTTCGCTGAAAAAGTAGCGGAAACTTTCCCCATAGCTATAGGGTTTTCCTATATACGTACATCATAGTATAAATTACGGGCATGCCATCTTGTTATAAAACAAGCAAATAAAATAACAATATATAAAGAACACAATATACGGGTCTTATCGCATTGTACAAATACAAATTACATATTCCCATAAACTATATCTATTTTGTCTTATGCATCGCTCATGGAGTATCTGACTTAGAAGATTGTGTGGTTCAATGATTTCCAGTGCTTTTTTGCAAGCATCCGGTTAATTACATCCACAGGGTAAAACCCGCGGAATACCTCCGATTAAGCTGCGCTGATGGTCGTTGTAATGTTTGGATTGCTCATCCATATGGATTGTGATGTTTGTGAATATATTATGTGGGTGGCTTTGTTTCGCCGATACCCGGTCACGTGTACTATCGCCATGTTGGTATGACCAACAGGATTGTGTTGATGAAGAGGATGACTTTCGCCTTGTTGGTGCCTAGTCATGTAACGCCCTGATTTCATCAGACGTGGACATGTGTGTTGATATCGCCTCGTCGGTGCCCAACAACGATGTGTCCGATCCTGTAGGTTTGAGACATGTAGATAGATGTGTGACCCGGCCTTGTCGGCACTTGGCCATGGTTTCGTCTAGCCTCGTCGGCACTGGACGTATGAACGAAATAATTGGTATAGCTTTTGTCTCAATCGACATTCGGCAAAGATATCGATGTAACAAATATCACTTTGCATGGTGGATGAATGCTTGTCAAACATATCAATCTTGCTTCCTTGAGATCAATGTTGTGTATATGATTTTCGCCTCCTTGTGAGGAGCGGTGTATAGGTAGATATGATCAATCATGCCTCTACGTGAGGGGCAATATGAATATGATGATTCGACTCCTTCGCACTGCACTAGCCGCGTACGCTCGTCATAGTTTATGTATATTGACTCCCTCGTATTTGGCCTTAGCCGCATACGCTCGTCATCCCTCATATTTGGCCTTAGCTGCACACGCTCGTCATGAACTATACAAAGCCGCAGTTGACTACCCTCGTAGGGAACGTCCCGCCCACGCTCATGTAGTTTGGCCATCAATCTCATCTCATCGGGAAACCATGAATTCAAGCATCACTTCGACGGTAAAACTTTTAGTCACGTGGACAATAGATCAGATTGATAGATTCACACGCTGCAGAATAATTCTGTCAAGAAAGAAGATCAAACATAGATCAGAATTTGACACGGTCACTTACCGGCGAAGAAGCTCCTTGCACATGGCGTCATGGCCATCATAAGATATGTTTGGGTGGATGGTCTCTCTTGCGATCGTCGCATCTAACGAATCGACCCAAGACAAGAGGTGTGTTTTGTGATAACGCGGCGATGAGGTCTCGCGGAGATGAGTTCTCGCGTTCTTCTCCGAGAATACCCGATGTGCGTGTGCCTGGGCTCCTTGGCGTACGTGCGTGTCTCCATGGCCGACGTTGATGAAGCGGTCGTGCCATGATTGTACAGATTCATACATGGCCGACTTTGATGAGGCGGTCGTACCATCGTTATGAAGATTCACACATGACTGACGTTGATGAGGCAGTCGTGTCATGGTTGTGAAAATTCATGGTTGCTTCCACATGGCCGAAGTTGATGAAGCGGCCGTGCCATGTTTGTAAAGATGCATACATGGCTGACGTTAATGAGGCAGTCGGTCCATGGTTGTGAATATCGACACATGACCGACGTTGATGAGGCAGCCATGTCATGGTTGTGAAAATTCACGGTGGCTTCCACACATGGCCGAGGATGATGAGGCGGTCGTACCATGGTTGTAAAAGATCATACATGTCCGACGTTGGTGAGGCGGTCGGCACATGGTGATAGATATTCACGGAGTAGCATATTGAGATTATTACTCCTTTCCCCATCACACAAATCCATCACACAAAGACCAATGATACGATCCCATCTTAATATATCTTACCATGAGGACACGATACGAGATGAGGCGGCATGCCGGCGATGCGTGGCCTCCGGCGCTGTGGTTGTGGCATGATGGTTTGGTGTATGCGTCACGGAGCAAGGCGGCCATGAGGTCTCGCTTACTCCGTACGCGTGTGTGGGCACTCACGGCGTTGGCTTGTGGTATTCCTCTTGCTCTATGGCCGGCCTCCGTATTTTCTTCTATGTAGAGCACCGCAGCCTGGCGGCCATGCGGGCGTGCCTCCTCCTCTCGAGCAAGGGATTGTTGCCCTTTATATAGGCGTTGCTCCAAGCCTTGCTGATCATGTCCCGGTTTGTTGTTGTCGCTTGGACATTTAAACCTAAGGGCATGTTTGATTCGTAGGATAGGAAAATCGTAGAAATAGGAAAATCGTAGGATTCCAATGTCGTGCACACTCCAATCCTATAGGATTTTGTATTCATCAAAGTTTGTTTGATTCCACCAAAAGAATTGTAAAATGAGATTTGAGTGAATGTTAGATTTCCTATGAGAAGTAGTACAATGATTCCTATAGGAATTTTTCCTAAAGGATCCAATCCTACAAATCAAATGACCATGATAGGAAAAATTTTCTATAGGATTCATTCCTCCACAAATTTTTTGCGATTCCTTTAAATTAAATGAGCCCTAAGTCAATCTCCACCAGGTTGTTGTGTACATGACGTCAACCATGAGCTCAGCCGTATAAAATAAAATATGGGCGTAAACGCCAGAGACTCGGCGACATGCAATCTCTCCATTCCATGCCACGTTGGACCGTGCCTGATCTTTTCAGTTTTGTGTACAGCAAGTATGGCATCGTATCAGCATGGGTTTGCTGGCGTGAGGCAAACTATCAGAAACTTGCTATCTCATTTGTACGTGTATGATTCAATACTTTCAAAGACCATATTTCTTAAACGGCAAGTCGAAATATCAATCTGTTTACACCGTTGTGACGTGGATGATGAACTCTATTAAGTGAGTCCAATATCATACGTATATTCTTTCACAAATATTTTGCACCTCGTAGGTCCCACTCGTCATAGACAAGGGCTTTAAGAATTTATATCTAAATTATGAATTTTCGGTACAAAAATTCATCAAACACCCCGATCGTCTTTCCTCCATCCGAAAAGAATAGAAAGGGTTTCTCGATCACGCGTCCTCCTAGCTCCCTCTTCCGCGATAGATTCTCAGCCGTGCCGTATCGTCGGCTCTGAACATGGGTCTCCGTTGGGTCGGCCAGCCCCAGTCTGCAATTACTACAGGTGCCATCCGATGTTATTCTCCGTGTATAAACCTGATGAATATATAAGCAAATTACTATCAGATTTAATACATGAAAAACAATTCATGACTGAAATAATGATTAGCGAACTAATCATGCAATCTACTAAAACAATAGATAAACTGAAGAAATCTAAAGCACATATTACAAACAAGAATTCTAGCAATATCTCAAATAGGAAAGACATGAACACGTACGGTGCAACTGGAGCGGAACCCTTGGCGTTCACGTTGTCACCCATGTTGTCGATGAAGAGGTTGCCGATGTCGGGGAAGAAGTCGTCGTTGGGGAAATAGTCACTGCCAGTAGTCGTGCGAGCGCGCTCCCCAAAAATTTGATCGCCCCTCTCCCGTATAGGATCACAAGAGGCATGGTTCTAGAGTCCCATTGTCCCTCATAGCGGTGCACGCCGGAAGAAGGGATGGAGAAGACTTGGTCGGCGGTGCAATGTTCTGGAACCAGATGGAACCATATGTTGTCAGACGGCGGCTAGGGTTTAGTCTGCCTGTTTTTATAGTGCGGATGAGGTGAGACGTGGGAAGTAATCCCTCGTTCGAGACGGTAAACTGCTAAGTAATTAATACATCCATTAATTATTAATTAACAACTCATTAATATTTCCCGAACAGCAAAAATATAAACAATATGCATAGCTTTGTCCTAGGCTCAATACTCAACCCGACGCGGTGCATCATGACGAAGCGACGGACGGAGGAGGAGCGCGTGTGTGGCTCTCCTCTTCTCATTATAATACAAGTGATAGAAGAGTTCAGGTTATAAGGTGGTGTAACTCTTTCCAAACTAGCAGTGTGGGATTGAACTTTAGTCCCACTCACAACCATACATAAACGGGCCAATGAGAATTTTCAGAATTTTAGTTGGGTCTTGGGCCTAAGGCCAACTAGCGAAAAATAGTAAAATTCCCACAAAGTTTCACAGGCACATCGCATCATTTAGTTCCGAAACATTGTTTATATACCGATACTAAGCGGAGACTGTTAAGTTGAACATTGTTCCGAAACATTGTTTCACAGGCACTCCGGGGCGCTCCGCTCTCCTTCGTCACAAGTTGGCCTTCATCAGTATAGAATTTGGATCATCATAAAACAACAGCTATGAGTGTGGCCGACTGTCATCCAAGAGAGTGTGTGCGTGCAACAATGAGCTGGGAGGATTGGAGGATGGAACGTCGTTGGGTAGGGAGAGGAAACATGAGCGTTGGGGCAAGGATGGTGGATTAGAAGGGGAACGTGGGCAGGGGTATGCGGCCGCGGCGGCGAAAGCTGGGTCGGAGGAGTCGCGGAAGCTAGCCTACCCGCTGAATTAGCTGATTTATGGCCGGTATTTGACCCACTCTTGTTAGCAAGCATGTGAATTTGTTCTGCTGATATCCCGTTGCTTTTGTTCCTCACATGTTATTTCGTTGTAACATGTTAACTTTTAAATTAGGCTGATGTGTAACTTCATGTGTGGTGCTAACATGTTTTCGATCTCAAGGGCAGTAACTTACACCGAATTACCTATTATGGCAACTACTTAGCTACTTCTATTTCCAGTCTCCTAATGTAAAAACATGTTAGTTAGGTTGCATTTTAGAAGGAGAGTTAGCCCGATTGAAATATACAATAATAATAAAAATATTGAACTCCTACTTTTTGTCAAAATTTGAGTTAAACAGTAGAATTGAATTTAACATTTATGAGTTGATTCGATGGATATAAATATATCATCGTGTGGTAAGTTTCACATAAAACAGGTGTACAATACTAAGTACTGTGTCATCATTTCGGACCAATTAGTTTTTTCGAAATGGAGGTTGAAACCCCGGGCCTCTGCATCAAAACAATGCATATGGCTTTTATTAAAATCAGACCAACTAGTACATCTTCACCCCATATTGCGATCTACTTTGGTGCATTAAAGAGGAGGAGTAGGATTCAGAAATGCTTCAAACTAAGAGATGAACCATCAATTGAGGGCAATCCAGCGCTTTTGCTACGGTAGGCTTGGAAGCAGTTGGAAGGCACCAGGAGTTCTTGCATTTCCAAAATAACTCCTCACTGCTGTACTTCCCCATTTTGAATTCTGAAATTTCTGACAAAAGTCATCTTAACTCCCGTGGACGCATTTGCCGCGTTCTACCCTCGTCTGTGACAATGGTGGTGACGGACCTGCTAGTCTGTCATGCTGCGTCGGTTCGACCATCGTCCAGGAGAGCGTATGCGCATTGGCATTGCATGTAAAGTCTTCTGAGATGTACCGAGTGGTTGAGACTTGAGACATGGGGCAGAGGAATCTGGCTCTATTAGCTGGCTAGTGAGATACTGAGATGTACCGTAGTCCGTCGTATCTTGCTTAAATGACTAGACTCTGAAGATTTTTTATCTTCGCTGCTCGGCATCCCCTAGTTCGTCTCCTTCTCATCACGGCCCCTTCCTGCAACCTGTTAACATAGATCTAGGCAGATGAGGGAAACATGTGGCAAGGTCAGATCTTCGGTTTAGTGTAGCTTTGATGTATATTTTGGTTCGCTAGAGAAAACTTTGTATTCTTTGATGGTTTCGTTTCAGAAAAATGGAACACATGGAACTCCCTACGTGGTGCTAACATGTTTTCGCCCCATAGTACATGCGCAAGGGCGATGGCAGTTTTCCTCTCCTACTGTGCGTACGACAATTTTCAGTCCGATGTTTGTCCTATGGCTTAAATGAACAGACTCTGAAGCATTTTGTTCTCTTCGCTGCTCGGCATGCCCGAGTTGGTCTCCTCTGTCCTCATCACAGCCCCTTCCTGCAATTCTTTGAACAAAGACAACACGATGGCGAATGCAGAGCATATTTTTGGCAGATGACAGAAACATGTAGCGAGGTCAGATCTTTAGTTTAGTGTAGCTTGACGAATCACTGCATTAGATTAGGTGTTCAGAAAATTCTAAGCTTCAAAGACCCTGATGAGATGGCACACCGGCCGCAGTTGTACATAAGATGATGACAAAATGTGTTGCCTAATTTAGATGCTTATCTGAACGTGATGATCTCTTGGAGCCAATAGCCATCACCCTCTTCGGCCATCTATGAGGCGGCGGTACATGCATCCATCGCCATCAACATCAGGACTGTACAAAATTAATTAGCACACTGGTATTTCAGATAGGCCAAATGGGTGATAGCAACATGACTCCTGAAAAATTGCACACCAAGATGCTCTTTCATTCAAAACCATTAAATTTTGTAACGCTCGAACATGGGACCACTAACACCCGGTGCCACATATGGACCTACATTTTGGCAAGCGTCGCGGAAATATCTTGAAAAGTTGTCGCTTATGGTGTGCAGGTCATGGGAAATAATTTCACAATAACAATTAACCAAAATTTTGAATTAAAATTTCGAATTATATCCTCATGTCTTGCCTACTTTCATGATATCGGTAAAATCAGAAAGCATGATGTTTTTCATTTTCCTGCTGCATGCTGCAGATACACCCACATGTCAAGATGCTATATAGAGCTCGGTGCTATATATGCGGATGCCAGCCAGCTGTCAGTTTGGATCTTCTGGATATATTTTTATTTATTTTTGCGCTTGATGCCATATACAATTGTTGACTTGAGAACAGAAGCTTAATTTTGGGGGAGGCAAAGAGTTGCTGTCGGTTCATGTCGCTGGCAAGAATCTATTGGAGAATGGCGAGGTGTATGGCCACCTTTCCTTATCTCCCTTTGTGTGCATCCCGTAATTCAGCATGTGAGCTTCTAGATGTTGCTTCATAGAGCAGGCCTCTTGTGAATACCACACCCACACACATTATTAATTACAGGAGCTTCAACTCTTATATGTATCTGAATGAATGCTACATGCGCATATTGCATCTTTTTATGTAGTGGGGCAAATGACACCACTTTTCGACAGAATTAGGATCAGATGCAATGGATCACAAAGCTAGTGTTTTAAAACCGGTAGGCAACACATGTCATGGTGTCCTCTACTTGCATCAATCATGCATGTGAGCAATGAACATGTGCTTGTATATATGGTACAGAACTACAGATACAGCTGCTGCTAGATCTAGCAACAGTATTATTATTTTTGTCTTCGTTCAGAGTCAACTTTCCAGGTTCAGATCTCTGGAAACTAGTGGAAGAATATTTTTCCAGTGAGCTTTAAATTCCTCTTCAGTTATCTTTTAACATCGTTGTTTCTCGTGGTAATAGAAGCATGTGTTCGTGTGTCCAGTCTTTGAACCACTGACATTGTTATCTCTGCTCCAGTTTCAACGCCGATTACTCGTGGCATTGTCCAGAATTATAGCTCACGTTGTTATCCGCGATACTGCATATCATCATCATCAAGGACGACGGTAGGCACGCTGGCACCAAAGGCTTAATTGACAACCCGGAGGTTTTGCGCCACGAAGTTCTGGAACTTTTGATCCATCTTTCGTCATGCATGAGCACCAACTTACGTGGAGAAAAGAAAACTTGTGTGGAGAACGATTCACAAACTATTACAATCAGTTACATGGGATAGATAAGAAGCTTAGAACGGTTATTAGGGTGGGAGCGATTGCCGTTATATGTGCTAAAATTGGGCCCATTAGTGGGCAGCCCAATAGCAATTTCAGAAATCTCAAAAGCCCACATTTATGGCAGCACACATGGGAGTGGAGTGGGAGCTAAAGTTTAGTCCCACATTGCTAGTTGGAGGAGGCAAACACCACCTTATAAGGTGGAGTGTTGTGACACTTGGTAAGCTTGTGAGAACAAGAGGCTCTCTCGTGCGCACTCCTCCTCCTCCGCCGCCGCTCGCACGCACGCCCCGCCCCGCCCCGCCCGTCACGACGCGACGCGACGCGACGCGCCGCGCCGCGGGTTGCGGGTTGCGGGTTGCGGGAATCTCGCCGAGCCGGTCCGGGAAAACGGTTTGGACGGACGCGTCACTGCAAAGACACCGAACCAATCTAGGTTTTGCCAATCTGTGGTTGCGATCTCTGAAAGTGTTCGAGACTAGTGAGAGTTTACAGATGCCAAAGAGCTCTGGGAGGCACTGAACGTTAAGTTCGGAGTAGCAGATGCTGGCAGTGAACTGTACATCATGGAGAGCTTCCATGATTTCAGGATGGCTAACAACCGTTCTGTAGTCGAACAGGCTCATGAGATACAGTGCATTGCTAAGGAGCTTGAGCACGCTAAGTGTGCCTTACCTGACAAGTTTGTGGCTGGATGCATTATTGCAAAGTTGCCCTCTTCATGGAGGAACTTCGCCACAACTCTCAAACACAAGAGACAGGAGATATCGGTTGAAAACCTGATAGCGTCTCTTGATGTTGAGGAGAAGGCTCGGGCTAAGGACACTGCTGAGAGAGGTGGTGAAGGTCAGTCTAGCGCCAACATGGTGCAGAAGAACTTTCACCATGGCAAGAGCAAGGCAAAGAGCAAGCCTTCCTTCAACATGCCTACCAAGACTACTTCTTTCAAGAAGAAGAAGAAGATGCTGAACAAATCTGAGCTAAAGTGCTACACTTGTGGAGAGCCCGGACACTTCTCTGTGGACTGCCCAGATCGTGCAGACAAGAAAGGGAAGGCGAAAGCATGTCAACGTCGTGACCGCTAGCAATGCTGATGGGTACGGTAATTTACCGATTGTGCTTTCAGTATTTCAATCTCCATGTTGGTGGATTGATACGGGTGCTAATGTTCATGTATGTGCTGACATCTCTATGTTCACTTCTTATCAGGTCGCAGATTCAAGCGTCTTAATGGGGAATGGATCACATGCTTCTGTTCGTGGTGTTGGCACGGTAGATCTGAAGTTTACTTCGGGGAAGATCGTGCAGCTGAGGAACGTGCAGCATGTCCCTACTATGAACAAGAATCTTGTTAGCGGCTCCCTTCTATGCAGAGATGGGTTTAAATTAGTCTTGGAGTCCAATAAAGTAGTTGTGTCAAAGTTTGGACAATTTATTGGTAAAGGGTATGAGTGCGGAGGCTTGTTCCGCTTTTCATTATCGGATTTTTGTAATAAGTCAGTAAACCATATTTGTGGCAGTGTGGATTCGGATGCTAATGTTTGGCACTCTCGTTTATGTCATGTTAATTTTGGTTTAATGAGTAGACTTTCCAGTTTGAGTTTAATTCCTACTTTCACCATTGCCAAAGGTTCTAAGTGCCATAGCTGTGTGCAATCTAAGCAACCTCGAAAGCCTCACAAGGCAGCCGAGGAGAGAAACTTGGCACCTCTAGAACTCGTACATTCGGATCTATGTGAGATGAATGGCGTGTTGACAAAAGGTGATAAGAGATATTTCATGACTTTAATCGATGATGCTACTAGGTTCTGTTATGTATATTTGTTGCACACTAAAGATGAAGCTTTAGACTACTTTAAAATCTATAAAGCTGAAGTAGAAAATCAATTAGAGAGAAAGATCAAACGTCTTAGGTCAGATCGTGGTGGCGAGTATTTCTCCAACGTATTTGATGAATTCTGTGAGGAACATGGTATTATTCATGAGAGGACGCCTCCCTATTCGCCCCAATCAAACGGGGTTGCCGAGAGGAAAAACCGCACGCTGACCGACTTGGTGAACGCCATGTTGGACACTGCTGGTTTATCTAAGGCATGGTGGGGGGAGGCTTTGTTGACTTCGTGTCATGTCCTGAATAGAGTTCCTAACAAGGATAAAGAGAAGACACCTTACGAGGAGTGGTCTGGGAGAAAACCATCACTTTCTTATTTTCGTACTTGGGGATGTTTGGCGAAAGTCAATGTTCCAATTCCTAAGAAACGAAAACTTGGACCGAAGACAGTGGATTGTGTCTTTCTAGGTTATGCTCAGCGGAGCATTTGCTATAGATTTTTAGTGGTTAAATCTGAGATACCTGATATGCATGTTGATACTATTTTGGAATCTCGTGATGCAACATTTTTTGAGAACACGTTTCCTATGAAGGATATGCATAGCATTGCTAGAATTTCTTCTGAGATATTTGCTGAACCTAGTACATCTGTTGATCATTCTGAACAACCACATGTTGAGGAAGTCCTTGAGAAGGATGACAATGAATCAGCTCCCAAGAGGAGCAAGAGACAGAGGACTGAAAAATCCTTTGGTGATGATTTCATTGTGTACCTTGTGGACAATACTCCCACGTCCATTGCAGAGGCATTTGCATCTCCTGATGCTGATGACTGGAAAGAAGCTGTCCATAATGAGATGGACTCGATTCTTTCTAATGGAACTTGGGAATTATCTGAACGACCCTACGGCTGCAAACCTGTGGGTTGTAAGTGGGTGTTCAAGAAGAAGCTAAGGCCTGATGGTACTATTGAGAAGTACAAGGCACGGCTTGTAGCCAAGGGCTACACCCAGCGCGAAGGCGAAGATTACTTTGACACCTATTCACCTGTTGCTAGACTCACCACCATTCGAGTACTACTTTCCCTGGCTGCCTCCTATGGTCTTATCGTTCATCAAATGGACGTAAAGACAGCTTTCCTTAACGGAGAGTTGGAAGAGGAAATCTATATGGATCAGCCTGATGGGTTTGTAGTAAAAGGTGAAGAGAGAAAGGTGTGCAAATTGTTAAAATCTTTGTATGGGCTGAAGCAAGCACCTAAGCAATGGCATGAGAAGTTTGACAGAACTTTAACTTCTGCAGGCTTTGCCATTAATGAGGCTGATAGGTGTGTATATTATCGCCATGGTGGGGGCGATAGTGTTATATTATGCTTGTATGTTGATGACATACTATTTTCGGTACAAGCATGATAGTGATAAATGAGGTCAAGTCTTTCTGTCAAAGAGCTTTGATATGAAAGATCTGGGACAAGCTGATGTGATCCTGAACATTAAGCTGATTAGGGATGAGAGTGGGATTACGTTAACGCAATCACACTATGTTGAGAAGGTCTTGAGCCGCTTTGGTTATATAGACAGCAAGCCTTCTCCAACACCCTATGATCCCAGTGTGACACTCAGAAAGAACAAAAAGGAAACGAGAGATCAATTAAGATATTCTCAAGTGATCGGTTCACTCATGTACCTTGCGAGCGCGACGAGACCTGATATCTCTTTTGCTGTGAGCAAGTTGAGCAGGTTCATGTCTAACCCGGGTATTGATCATTGGCATGCACTTGAAAGGGTCATGCGCTATCTGAACGGTACAATGAGTTATGGGATTCACTATTCAGGGCACCCTGCGGTGCTTGAGGGATACTGTGATGCGAACTGGATCTCAGATGTTGATGAGCTCTACGCCACAAGTGGATATGCATTTATTCTTGGAGGTGGCGCAGTGTCATGGAGGTCTTGCAAACAGACCATTTTGACGAGGTCAACCATGGAAGCAGAACTTGCTGCTTTAGATACAGCTTCTGTTGAGGCAGAATGGCTGCGTGAGCTCTTGATGGACTTGCCGGTGGTTGAGAAACCATTACCGGCCATCCTTATGAACTGTGACAACCAAACGGTTATTACGAAAGTGAACAGTGCTAAGGATAATGCGAAGTCATCAAGACACGTCAAAGACGCTTGAAGTCTGTCAGGAAAATGAGAAACTCCGGAGTAATAACTGTTAGTTATATTCAAACAGACAAAAACCTGGCAGATCCCTTTACGAAGGGACTATCACGTAATGTGATAGATAGTGCATCGAGGGAGATGGGGTTGAGACCCGTGAGCGTTACACCATAGTGGTAACCCAACCTATGTGATCGGAGATCCCGTGAATTAGGACCTGGGAAGAACAAGCTAGTGGTTTAACTGAGGAGAGTTATTTTATAACCCTCTCCGTGGGAAGATGCATAACTCTCACATTCTGTAAGGCAGGTTGGCAATATGCCTTAATGTGTTTCTGTTGGCTATTCGTAGCAAAGGTGCTATCCTACAGAGCGACCTTGAAAGAACACA
Organism: Poa pratensis; assembly: GCA_947311845.1. Taxonomy (NCBI): domain Eukaryota; kingdom Viridiplantae; phylum Streptophyta; class Magnoliopsida; order Poales; family Poaceae; genus Poa; species Poa pratensis. The sequence continues at coordinate 17,049,806 of CAMZMU010000121.1, forward strand.
CCTATATGAGTCCGACTGTTAAACGTCGCAGTCTATGAGATTTGGGTGATCTCTAGTAAGCTCATGAAGAGACCAGGGAGTATGACGCATATGCTCCACCCGCGGGGTAGGCTACTGGCAGCCACGTACTGGTTATGACTTTGAGTGAAGTCTATTGGCACCAAACTTGCAATTCAAGGTTCGTCCATTGTTCAAGTTGCTGGTAGATGTAGCTTGAAGCTCTAGGCGGAAGTTCAACTTAACAGTCTCTGCTGAAACACTGGTATATAAACAAGAAACGAGGTTTGGCAAAATCTCTAAATGGGAATTTGAGATCTGGTGGGGGATTGTTAGAATTTGGGCCCATTTGGGCAGCCCAATAAGCAATTTCAAAATCTCAAAGCCCATTTATGGCAGCACACATGGGAGTGGAGTGGGAGCTAAAGTTTAGTCCCACATTGCTAGTTGGAGGAGACAAACACCACCTTATAAGGTGGAGTGTTGTACACTTGGTAAGCTTGTGAGAACAAGAGGCTCTCTCGTGCGCACTCCTCCTCCTCCTCCGCCGCCGCTCGCACGCACCGCACCGCCCCCGCCCGTCACGACGCGCCGCGCGCGGGTTGCGGGAATCTCGCCGAGCCGAGCTTTATTTTTGCAGTCCGGGAAAACGGTTTGGACGGACGCGTCACAGTTAGTCGGTTCGGGTCGCTCCCGGATCGTGGGCTACTGTAACCGACCTAAAACGTGCGCGACGTGGACTTGGCCCACGTTGTACCCGTTAGGGTTTTCCCGAGCCGCACTATATAAAGTCGTGCACTGCGTGCGCTGCAAAACACCGAACCAATCTAGGTTTTGCCAATCTCGTGCCTTGCGCCGCCACCGTAGTCTACTCCATCCCGTGCGCCGGCGTGCACCGGCGAACGGGACAGCAGGTCTCCGGAACCGCTCGTCCTTGTGATCCTGTACGGGAGAGGGCGAATAAGGTTTTTGGGAAGCGCTCCGCGCGACTGCTTTCAAGTTCTTCATCACGGCTCGACTTCCTGGACGATCTCCGGGTCCGCGGGCGACTCGTCTCCAACGTCGTCTTCTTCGAGCTGCTAGTCGCCGCTCAAGCTGCTGCCGTCGCTGCTCCAACGACTACTTCATCTACAATCGTTCGTACGTTGTCACGTTCCGATGGCTGTGTTTGTAGATGTCTGGCTGCTGTTCATGTTAATTAATACGTCTAGTATTTTCGAGTTTAACATGTTAGTAGCTGTTGCGATCATGTTTTACTATTCTGAAATTAATCATGAAATTATGCACTTAATAATCCAACAATATGTCGCTTTGGCTTAGTAGAAATGACAAGGTTTTCAATAACAAAGATGTTTCTCTCTTGCAAGGTACTCTACCGATGCATAAGTACTCTCCGTACGTGGTCCACCTATAAGCGCGTGGGACATCGAGACCTCTTTACGGAGGCGTGTGCTCGCTTGGAGGAGGTGGCAAGGACATTTTATCACAACATGGGTGGCCGCTCTTGATCGTCGGATTGGTCCTCCATAGGCTGATGAGCTTTGCCATGTCATAGGCGTTTTGCATTACTCTGATGATTGTTAATTCGTCTATTCTCGCACTTCGTTTATTTAATCGTTTGGATTGCGGCTGTGTGCATTTGTTATGCAGAGGCCGGGTGTAATACTTCAAACTTTTGAGTAATAAAGCCCTTTATCAAAAAAAAAAAGAGTAGCCATACTGATACTGGTGTCATGTCTGAACTTTTCACTGTACAAGAGTAAATTACAATGCGATACCACCACTTCTGCAACGATTCATGCAAATCTCCTAGCTACCCAACAGCTCTTCATTGGACTTGACCAGTAGTGAGCATATGCTCTGTATGTGATTTAACCTGTCACTATGGAGGTTAGTTTTTTTTAGATAAAGTAGTATTATTAATATCGCGGAGATACCAATTACATCCACCTCTGCAACAACGCATTGCCCTAGGCGCTTTACGGATGACACACAACCAAAAATAAAAGAAGAACTACAAAAAACAAACGTCCTGCCGCAGCGATCTATTCTTGAAACAGCTGCACTAACACCACCATGACAAACCAGAAGTCCAGTTTCTCCATAAGCGATGCCTCCATGAAGGAAACAGTGCACACACACCGTCGTCACCCGATAATAAATCATAGTTTTCACCTGAGAAAGTCTTTAAACTCAAAACAATACCTCAACAAGGTCATTGCCAGGCACAACCAATTAAGACTAGACCTTGGATCTTCACCCTGAGGCATTAAGACATTGGACTTCTCCTGTTCAGTTGCCCCCACTTACAAACCGCTGCTCCAAGTCACGAATCACCAGCCATTCATCGCCACGAAGACACAAACCACCATTGCTAGTTCCCAGATCCCGCCTTTCATGACATTCTCCGCCAGCACCATGGACGAGAAAGCGTTGCTCCATAGTATTAACAGCTATCAGAGATTCAAAGCGCTCCCTCTGAAACCAAAACGGTCAGATATGTTGGCGCAGCATCTCGCTGCGCCTCTCTCTCTTCTTCTTCACCTCTGAAACTCTCTCTTCCTCTCACAGGAACTCTCTATTTTCTTGTCTCAAGAACACACACGCACCCAGGCCACAGAAGAACAAGAAGGAGTGCTACATTTTTCCTCTTCTCATTAACACAACCAGACGATTACACTGCTTAAATAGCACCCACACACACAGGCGGTCGACACACTCGGCCACTAATAGCACTAACTATGCCACTAACGCACGCACAAAGCTAGTTGCTTGCATGCAGCTACACCCCACGCATGCACTAACTGACTCCTTGACCTACTCTTCTGCTGCGCCTCGCGCGCATGCAACACTTCAACAAACTGACAAGATTAACATATAACAAGATAAAAACATGGGTGCGTCCGGACCGAATACCACCCGATCCAGCAATCTCCAGGCATGAATCGCCATGGAAGTTCGCCGGCGGAGCCTTCCGGAACACGACCGTCCAGCAAGTTCGATGGGGACCGACATCCGGTAGATCTTCATCTTGGCGCGAAGAAGAACCAAGGACCACCACCTTATTCAAAGTCGCGCCAGCGGCCCCCACGCCACCGGCGGCAACAGAGAAGAAGACGAACTCAAGATGCCAAAAACAGGGGCAGGCAGCCGCATGGCGGCAAACACCACGCAGCACCGAGGCAAGCCCATACTGGGTCACGATCGGCCCGCCCCGCCTCTAGCGCCGCGCCGCCGCCGGCCACCGCTGCCGGCGCGCCGCTCGCACCCTCCTTCATCCGCTCCTCCGCGAAGCCCAAGACCCGCTGAAGTCGTACCCCACCGCTCAAGGAGACCAGCCGTGCGAGCCCTCTCCTGCCCTCTGCCTTCGGCGAAAAGGGCGCCGCACCGCCGTCGGCGTCGGTGGCGGCAGCAGCGGCCTGGCGGGGCTGGAGGCGAAGGCGCTAGGGCGGCGGCGGCTGGGGGCCTCCGGGATCGCCCGAGCGGGGGCGACCCGGGTGGAACCACTACAGAAAGAAGGAATGGAAGCAAAACAACCTTCAACCGAGTATAAACATCTTTTAGAAAAGGACAAAAAAAATGCTGAAGGTGACACGGCCTTTTCTTCTGGAAGAAAAGCACCACTCATAGCAACAGGATTCGCTGTCAGACGGCCACGCCAAGAATCTCGCCGCGGTCACCAAAAATATGACACACTCAGGTCCGGCGCGGCCGGGTCTGGAGGAGGGGGCGCGACCTGGCCGTGCCCGTTCAGCGTTCTTGTTCCCACTGCGGTGGGTGGATTCTGCGGTCGTCAACAAAGTTGGAGGTTCTCCCTTGTCCAGGTTTTGCGGTGGTTTGCTTTCTTCCTGTCGACGGCAGTTGTTTGGAGGAGGGCGTCGTGGTGGTCTGCAGTTTCTTCAGCGTTCTGCTGCTGTTCTTGGTGCTCTGTCTTTAGTCTGTAGCGTGTGTGCGTTCGTGCTTGTATTCTGAATCTTGTTGTACGCATGCAGCTGCTGCTCCTTTCAAAAAAAAAAAAAAAAATCCCTACCCGTCAACGTTCGCCTCAGCGATTACCGGCAAGATTGCCATCGCTTTAGGGATAGACAAGCAAATGCTCCACGCCACACCCGCCATGCTACTAGCTTAGCCTCGCCGGATCGGATGATCATTTGGCTCTAATCGACAACACAAGAGTTGCGAGTTCTGCTTTGTCATCATGATCGACCTCCGATCTCATGCCGTCATGCGGCGTCTGTGCCAATGTCATAACACACGACACGAGAGAGTAATCACATCGATCGGCCTTGCGATAATCGTCAACAATTCTTGGGATTTGACCCCATATATCGTTTCTCCATTCCAAACGATCGCGGCTCGAATTAAGATGTCATGTTGTTATCCTTAGTACTGCATATTCATCGAGGACTCGAGGACCGTTGACAGTCCAGAGCTTTTACACCACAAGGTTCTGAATCTTTTGATCAACTTTATGTGTGGAGAATGGCGTAGATACTTTTTTCTCGAAGTTTAAATGCGCGCACGGTATGCGAAAAATATCTCATAGAGTATAGAGCTAGTGTATATTTTGTGCAGCCCTTTGTTTCACACTACGGCCGCAGCGAGAGGTGAGAGCAGGTAACACTCAGAAAAGAAAAAAGTTCGTGTATGTTTTGTGCTCGACGACTCGTCGTCCGATTTGGACTTGCAAAGGGTGAGGACCTTTCTACTGTTGCTTGGCGTGAAACCTGACTCGAAAGACAACATAACCTCCCCTTTCGCGCGCGCGACCATCCCCTCTCTGCGTCCGCCGCGGCCTACCGCTTGCCGCGAGCGCGCCTCGCCGGCCCGCCCTCTCAAATTCACCACTCCGCCGGTCCGCCGCCGCCACGGACCATCCCTCTAAGCCCCCCCCCCCCCCCCCCGATATCGTCGCTGGCGAACCCCACCCCCACCGTTAAGTGAAAACTACTAGCCAAATTAATTTGGCTGATCATATAAAACTACTAGCCAAATTACACCATGAACACTTTCGCTGTCGAAGGACGAGGAATCGTGCGCTGTTCGCTGCAGTATACGTGTAGGCTCTATGCTGCCAAGATCCAAAATACCTACATAGCAGAGCAATCACCTTAATCTTGTCAGGATATAGAAATAATCGATGCAAAACGCCCCAACGATTGGGGCTCCTCCTTTTGCTCTCGATTTCGATTGAGGGCGGAGACCCCAACATGACGATGGAGGCAATGAGGGCACAACAGTGAAGAGACGAGTAACGATAGCGATGTAGCGGACATGAGAGATACTACTCGAGACCATGGTCTAAAATTCATAGATTTTGTAATCGAAATTCACTAAATTTAGTGATTTTAGTAGACACGAAATAATTTACCTTTTGATCAAAATTTCTCACACTTTCAGTACTACACTTCAATTCAAAAAACTATTTAACCTTTTTTATTTTTTTTTTATTTAAATGAATTTTAGAAGAAAATTTCGCATTTGGCTGAAAGGAAAACCGAAATCACTGAGCCAAAAAATTCTGAAACTGAAATTTGAAACCTTGCTGGAGACTCGTCTTTCTTACTCCATGACCTGTCCGAAGAGCTTGAATTTGATTTCTATCATCGTGCACGTTCATCATCGATCAGAATTAGAGCTGGCAATGCTTTTTGTGTAAACACATGGAACTTTACGTCGTTGTACATCGATGTTACCACTTGTTGCGTGGAACGATATCAATTGGAGCCTAAACACATTTTGGGGTCAAGGGTCGAGGAGCTACCGGCCGGGTCGGGTCGCCGGTCCAAAACTTTGACCAGGTTCATCGAAGGGGGATGGGAGCCATGAAATCTGCATATATGCTCTATAGTACGTAGGCTCTCATGAAATAAAGAAATCGTCCTGGAAAGGGATTGACGCTAGCTAACTTGGATCATCCTAGATGCTTCAGTGGACGGACGGCATATATTGCTAACCAGTGCCGATATTATAGGCAGCGAGAAGCGCTGCAGGCACATGGAGATGGAGTTTTACGCGTGTCATAAAAATGAAGACGAATGGTGGAGCATTAGTTAATTTATATGGACGTTTACAGCGCAGATTACTAAAAAATTGACCTGTACGTCAGCCTCTAAGACTAGCCATAATGGGGTAACATAGGTAGTATCATGCATGCCACGTTGGCAAAAAGATGACGTGTCACTGCAATTAATGAAGAGAGAGGTGATAGTGGTATCATAGGTATGATACCGTAACATTAACGGATTTTCAAGACAAAATGAGTGTATAAGCTAATAAATACACTACTATATGATACCACATATTGTTACTCTCCACTATGAAAGTAGTAACATAGGCAAGTATCATATGCATGATACTAGTGTATGATACTCCCACTATGGCTAGTCTAAGGAATTATTAGGCGTTCTCGTATTATTCACTACTGTCGATCTGAAGAAAACTCAATTATTGAGGAAGAAAGGGATAAGGATGGAACAGCGGTGCAGCGTCTCTAGACACCTCAATATCACAGCATAATAATTCAAGATGTAACCCAGACGACGTACATATCCACGGGCTCATCACCATTAATTTGTGCTAGTAGCTCAGATTACTCGGTCAAACCGCGCGCATAGGAAATCAGTTTTTTGGCGCTCATTGAATTTCAGAAGCACCATCGCTGGACAGTTGACACAACACCAACGGTCCCATCAATGTGCCTTGGTCTTTGTTAGCAACTGCGGCGGACGAGCTGCAGAACTGAGCCGGTGTGTGACACCGCTGGGGGAAAACTTTACGGTATTCGTAGGATGATGTTTGCCTCATGTTAAAATTTTCTTCACTAAATTTTGGGAGCCTTTAATATTTCTTGGCTTCTTAGCTACATGTTGATTGACAAAAGAAATTCATGAAAAATATGGTAGATGATCTTACACTGTACACTAACCAATCTGTCCAGAAGGGTCACACCGGTTTGTGGCATGATACTTATTCTCACGCGGTGGGTGAAAATTTATAAATTGCTCTTTTCAAGTAAAATTCAGGGTCGAGCCCCTACTTTGGTGATTGTTTTTTTTAACATCGTTGCCAAATGGAAAACAGTGATTAGGGAAACGGCAGTTCAGAAGTGCAATTGCACTTTTCTGGGTAGAAATGTGCAACTGAACGAGTTGCACTTTTCTGTTTAGAATAGTGCAATTGCACTTTTCTCTAAACTACGTTGCACTTTTCTGAAAAGTGACTGAGACTAAAGAAAAAAACAATCGACTGAGACTTAGCAAATCCGATTTATTATACATGCAAGTTATATGAGTTATGGAAATTTAATTGCTTAGTTTGCTAAGAGGCTTGGAGTGAACTATTTCATCACGGCTACCATGCAATTTATAATTAGATTCAATGATATCCAAACGGAATTTCTATAGAAATATTGTCGATGTTTTCCCGCAACCTTTTGAGCAGGCAACATGATGGCGAATGCAGTACATATTCTAGGCAGATGGCAGAAAACATGTGGCAAGGTCAGATCTTCAGTTTAGTGCAGCTTTGATGAATGACTTCATTAGATTAGGGTCAGAAATTATGAACTTCAGAGACCTTATGAGACGCAGACCGGCAGTTGTACATAAGGTGATGACAAAATGTGTTGCTAGTTTAGATTCTTATCTCAATCGTGATGATCTCTTGGAGCCAATAGCCATCAGCCCATCACCCTCTTCGGCCATCAACATCAGGAGTGTACAAAATTAGTTAGCACACTGGTATTTTAGATAGGTCAAATGGGTGAGAGAAACATGACTCTACACAAAATTGTATCCAGATGCATCGTCGTCACATTAAATTTAGTAACACTCGAACACGGGATTATAACACCCGCCACATATCGGACCCACATTCTGGCAAGTGTCACCGAAAATCTCCAGTCATGGAAGCTATCACTTATGGTGTGCAGTCAATGGAAATAGTTACACAAACAGGATTCCATAAAATTTTAATTAGATAGTAAATTTATCATCAGATCCGCGGATTTTCGTGATATCCAGCAATGGAAAAAATTCAGGTGGCAAGAATTTTAATTTTCCTGATGAAGATGCACCCAAATGTCAAGAGATGTCTGAACGAGAAGGCTCGGTGCTATCCTGATGCTACCTAGCTCTCAGTTTCGATCAACTGGATATTATTTTTTCTGCTTCATGCCATTTGCAATTGTTTGACTTGAGAACAGAAGATTTGTGGGAAGGCAAGAGTTGTGTCGGTTCATGTCGCTGGCAAGAATCTATTAGAATTGCGAGATGTATAGCCACCTCTCCTTATCTCCCTTTGTCTCCATTCCGTAATTCAGCACGTGAGCTTCTAGATGTTGCTTGACAGAGAAGGCCTCTTGTGAAGACCACATCCACACACACGTTACTGCAGGAGTTTCAACTCTTATCTGAATCTGAATGAACGCTGAATGCTTATATTGCATCTTTTTTTATAGTGGGGGAAATGTCAGCACTTTTTGACAGAATTAGTACCAGATGCAATGGATTCAGAGAGCTAGTGTTTAATACCGGTAGGCAACTCATGTCATGGTGTCCTCTACTTCAATCAATCATGCATGTGAGCAATGAACATGTGCTGGTATATGTGGTACGAAACTAAAAATACACAGCTGCCGCAAGAATGCTAGATCTAGCATGAGTATTATTATTTTTGTCCTCGCCTAGAGTCAACTTTCCAAGTTCAGATCTCTGGATGCTAGTGGAAGCATAATTTTTCCGGTGATCTAATCTTTGAACATCTTTTTCTACTGCTTGAACGTCGTGAAGGACGACGGTAGGCACGCTGGCACGAAAGGCTTAATTGACAACCCGGAGGTTTTGCACCACGAAGTTGTGGATAGTTTGATCCGTTTTTCGGCAAGCATGAGCACCAGCTTATGTGGAGAATAGGAGTCCAAAAAAAAATTGTGTGGAGAAACGCATCACAGACTATTACTATCAGTTGTGTTTATACGAGTAGCCATAATGGTGTCATGCCTGAACTTTTCTGTGTACAACAACAGTAAGATACAATGATACACCACCACTTCTGCAACGATTCATTGCAACCTCCTGCCCACCAGCTGTTAATGGGACTTGAAAAGAAGTGGACATGCTCACTGTATGTGATTTAACCTGTCCACTGCGGATATGTCAGTGGTTTTGGTGTGAAAACTTGTGTGGAGAACGCATCACATAGTATTATCAGTTATGGTAAGAGTACAACAGTAAAGTTCAATGAGACACATCGCCACTTCTCCAACGATTTATGGCAAGTCTCCTGTTAATTGGGCTTTCGAGCAAAAGTCAGCATGCCTCTGTATGTGATTTAACTTGTCCACTGTCGATATATTAGTGTCAAATTTGAAATCCTAAACTTTAAAGTGGTCATGACTCGAAAGACAAAACAACCTTCAAGCCAGTAGAAAAATCTTAGAAAGGACAAAAAAATGAGGAAGTTGACACGCCCTTTTCTTCCGGAAGACAAGCACCACTCAAAGCTACAGAATTCGCTGTGGTCGTCACCGAAAATATGACACAACAGGCCATGAATTCCCTCCGCGTCACCGTTCACCTCAGCGATTACCGGCAAGATGGCCATCGCTTTAGGGATAGGAAAGCAAATGCTCCACGCCACACCACACTCCTAGCTTAGCCTAGCCTAGCCGGATGATCATTTGGCTCAAATCAACTCAAGAGTGCGAGTTCTTGCTTCTCATGAAGGACCTCACATCGCTCTCGATTGAAGTCGATCGATCGCGCTTGAATTAAGACGTCATGTTCTCATCCTCAGTACTGCATATCATCATCGAGTACTGTGGGCACGCACTCTAGATAGCACAAAAGGCTTGGTTAACAATCAGGCCGGAGATTTTACACCACAAGGTTTTCGCCACTTCTCGCCATGCGTGAGCACCAACTTGTGTTGACCATGCGTGAGCACCAACTTGTGTTGACAATGCCTCAAACATCTTTTGTTTTCATAGCCCCACAGGTGCCATGACTGAACTTTAAAATATGCACGGTATGAGAAAAATTCTCCTGACTAAAAAAACACTAAAGCTAGTGTATTTTTGTGCATATCTGTTTTGTTTCACACTACGCGGAGACCAGGTACGCTCAGAAAAGAAAAGGGATTGTGTAAATATCAGTCCACTTAGATTTAATTGAATCTCAGCCAGTTGCACACAATTCAATATCATGTGTAATTCTGAGTTTAGCACCCATCAAGGTGCAAATGTAATGGCTAAGAAGTCGACTAAAAAATTAACTAAATCTCAGTCAGTTGCACAATTTGCAATCATCTGCAACTTTCAGACCATCATGAATCACGATAGAAAATCCAACTGCTAAGAGCGACCGAGATTTAGTTAATTCTCAATCGACTTAGACTTAGCAAAACTGAGAAAGAAGGGGGTGCTCGTCAACTTGTCATCTGACTTGGACTCGCAAAAATGAGAGACCTTTCCACTGTTGGTTAGCGCGAAACCACAAGTGGTCGTGACTCGAAAGACCAAACAAGTTCCAACCTAGTAGTAGGGAACCTGAAGGTGACCCTTTTTCAGAAGAAAACCACCACTCAAAGCTAAATTAGTCGCTATAGACCGTCACGAATCATAACGGTCGCACAAAATATGACCCACCCACGGTGCCTCCACATGAAGCAATAGTATTCCCCGTCACTGCTTTCCTTGACAATTAGCCGCAAGATTACCATCGCCTGACAGAACGAGACTGCCATTCATAGCAGAGTAGGCTAACCTGCTAAGTGTAAACGTATATATAGTTCATCATCGATCACTTGTGGTTTTTGCAAGTTCATCATCGATCATAACTACAGCAATGTTTTTGCGTAGACACTTGGAACGTTTGCCCAAGTTTGTTCACAACCGAACTGTTCTCTCTATAAATCGCTTTGCATTTGAGAGATAGACATGTACTCCTATAAACACAATTAAGCGTCATCGATCGCGCATATTGATGCATATTACTACATATACCTGTCGGCATACAGACTGTGCATACGAGGCGTTGTACGTCGTTGTTACCGCTTGTTGCGTGGACGATATGGATTGGAGCAAAACACATCTGGGTCAAGGCGTTACCGGTCCAAAACTTTGACCATCAGGTTCAGTGAAGGGAATGTGAGCCATCATATCTGCATAATACGCTATATAGGCTCCTGAAATAAAGAAATCATCCTGGGAAAGGGATGGGCGCTAACTAGCTTGGATCATCCTAGCTGCTTCAGTGGACGGACGGCATATTCTAATAATCGTAGTGGCGATAATATATATAGGCAGCGCAGCACTGTTAGCATATTTAGCTTGTTCTTTCCCATGCTTCGACGTATCCGTGGAAACGGTCGGTTGGTAAATACTTAAAATGTAAGATATTATAACCATTTTTTTGGCTCACACTTATCTAGATTTGTTTTAGTTCAATATTGAATCTCGCACTAAAACATGTATATATACATGTGGACCCAAAAAAGGCTAAAACATCTTACAATTAGAAATGGAAGGATTAGTGAGTAATCATCCGTGATGCTAGATGGCAGTGGGCGCGCAGCCACGGCAACCACATGGAGAGAATGGAGCACTTTGCAAAAATTCTATTAGCTGAGTATGATTTTGGCCGTCTATAAAGATTGATCATGTGGTGAGAAACTTTTTTGTAAAATATTTACTCTTTGTCAAAATCAACTTGCATTCATCTCAGAGGCGGCCCGGATGGCAAGCGCGCAGCCGCGGCACATGGAGATGGAGTATTACGTGCCAAAAAAGATGGTGGATCAATTTAGTTATATGGACGTCTGGAACGAAGATTAAAAAAAATTAATTGACATGTGCTCCCTCTGTTTTTAATATACTTCCTCCGTCTACCAAAGGATGTCTCAACCTATCCCAAATTTGTATACAAATTTGGGATAGGTTGAGACATCTTTTTAGACATCATTTATAGACGGAGGAAGTAAGATTATAGCATTTGTCCACATTCACATATATCTAGATGTATGTAGAATATTTTAGTGTGTATGTGCACTCATACTAGTATGCTTATAAACAACATGTTATATAGCTAAAACTTATTATATTTATGCACGGAGGGAGTACGTCTCTAAGAAGTACTGAGGAAGAAAAGAACAGGATGGAACAGCGGTGCAGCGTCTCTGACTGGACATCCTAATATCATCATAGCAATAATAATTTCAGATGTAACCCGGACGTTCATATCCATGGACTCATCACCATTAATTCGTGCTAGCACCTCCGATTACTCGGTCAAACCGCATAGGAATACCGCTCGACAGTTGACACGCACATGGTCCCATGCATGTGTCTTTGTCTTTGTCAGCAACTCAGCCGGAGTGTGAGACACCGCCGGGGAAAAACTTTACAAATGAAATGAAATGATGAGATTTTTTATTTTTGTAAAATGAAATGAAACGATGGGGCCAAACGAGCCCACGGTATTCATAAAGCCTTGTTTACTACTATGGTATTGGGAGTGTATTCTAGCGGATTGGAGAGGATAATCGGATCTGGAAAATTTCCAATACTCCGTTTACTAATTCGGTTTTGGAAGGGATAATTCCTATATATCTCCCACCAATCACTTCATTTTTCCTAAATTAAAAACTCTAAATCATGCTAGTGTATTCAGGGGAAATAGTATTTGGGGGATTTGTAGTGATTGGGTGAAAGTAAGAATTTCACCAAATCCTCTCCCATCACTAAACCCCTTGGGGATAAAAATACAGCACTAGTAAACAAGGCCTAAGGGTGATACTTGGCTCGTGCTAAAATTTTCTTTGTGCAAATGTTGGCAGCCTATAATATTTTTAGCCTTCTACTCCTTTGTTGGTTGACAGCAAAATAACTGTTCTCTATGAAAATTCTCAATCTCTCCTGACATTCACTTCACTTCAAGGCTCCTGTCAAACAGGAAAAAACATTAGTGAACCTACAAATCCATTGTTCTATATGTGAATTGTACATGAGTACCAATTTAGTTTCTTTGTTTTTCGAGAGAATCAGAATTTGTAGACTAATTTTATCCCAGCTTTTGCTCACTTTATAATTAGACACATTGGTACGTAAAAGGGATTTAAAAATAATAATTTGGATACCCGCCCCGCACCCAACCCCCCCCCCCCCCCCCCCCCCCCAATCCATTTAAGAAACCACATAAAAGAAAGTAAAAAAATGTGATATCCAAAGGTATTTGCCATCTACCTTGTGCTTTAATGTTGAAATTTAAAAGCTGAACTGAATTGTTAGAACATCTCCACTGGCGGCCACCAAAGCACCCTAAAAAGTCCCATTGGGGCGCTGGACACGAAAATCTTCCCCACCGGCATCCCCCAACGGTCTGGCCTGGCCCAAATTTTGTCCGGCACCCCGACCAGGCCCCCAACTTTGGATGGCCTATCGGAGGTGCCGAACAGTGGCCGCACATGTCCACCTTGGTTCACAGACAGATGGGTCCCACGTGTCATCCACACACTAGTCATTTCGCCGGTTTAATGGCGGAGCAGCCTTCCCACCGGTGCTGCCAGGCTAGTGCGGCGGAGACACGTCGCCGGCATTAAATCGTCGCGTCGCATCACCACCCATCCGCCATGATGTTGCCCGAGCTGGGGATGGTGCCGCAGCCGCAGCCACAACCGGAGGTGGAGATGGTGCCGCAGCCGGAAGAGCAGCCAGAACCTCCGCTGTGGCCGGAGTAGGTCGCCACGATAAACTCCCTCCTCACTGTGCACTCCGACGAGTTATACCGCCAGGCGCACGCCATGTTTGCCGCCGCGGGCGCCGCTGCAGAGGTGCTCGCGATGCAGCGGTCCGTGGAGACCACGACGGAGGAGGAGCATGCCCGCTCCTTCATCGCTACCGAGAGGGCGGCACACGACAAGCTATACGCCATGCGGGCGGCTCGCCTCGCTCGCAAGGCTTGCCGCTTCGGCGTGGTGGGCGCCCAACGTCGCCGGGTGGAAGCAGATTTCCAGCGGCCGACGAAGCACGGGCGCTAGAGATGGCGTGTTGGGAGACCGAGGCGTGGGAGATGGCGGAGAGACACGTGAAGGAGCTGGCAGATCAGGAGAGGCTGCATGTCCGCGTTGTGGAGAGCGTGAGCCGCCTACAAAGGTGCATGCATGCACGCGCAACGCAGCGGCGGAGGCACACGCCAAGATGGTGCGCGGCAGGTCGGAGAGGCGCTGGCTGGCGGCCTCCCCTACTACACCGAGGATGGGGCGAACGACGACGAGGCCGGCCCCTCTCACGCGGCGATGGACGAGGACGACGCTGGCCCTGCTCCCGGGGTCTAGATTAGTTAGTTTAGTTGTAGTTTAAGTCTAGGTTAACTGTAGTTTAATTTTTAGTTTAAATTTCGTTTGTAATGCATGTAATTTCAATGAAAATTGTTTTGTTCGTAATTGGCAAAATTCGGTCAAATATGAGTTCTTGATTTGGAGGGTGCCGGTGGGAGAGGCGGCCTTGAACTGGCCGGAAATGTGTCCCGCACCACCCAAATGGTGTCCGCTTTGGGTGGTGCCGGACCATATTTGGGAGCAGCCGGTGGAGATGCTCTTACCTATCCAAGGGCATTTACCATTTACAGTTTCAGCTAAAAGAATATATACGTGTACGTGATGTTGTAAGTTGCACATTAAATTATGGTGCATGTACTCAATAATTGAATGGATCTCAATATTTTCATCTGTATTGGTCCATAAAAGAGCATGTGAAGCCTTCCGAAATTTATAAGTTGAGAGATGAGAGGTTCATGGAGGGCACCCAAGTACCTTCACTACGGCAGGCTTGGAAGACATCGGGAGCTCTTGTGTTGCATATTTGCATGAGACAACAAGCAAGCGTTTGTTTCACCATTTTCGAGTTTCTGATGAAAGTTGTATTCAACACTGTGGGCGCACATTGAAAGTAGCTCCATCTACAAAACTGTGGTAATATAGCAGAAAACATTACTTCATTACTGAGGAAGAAAAGGACAGGATGGAAGGCGGTGCAGCGTCTCTGGACATCCTAATATCATAGCATAATAATTCAAGATGTAACCCGGACGTACATATCCATGGGGTCATCACTCTTGATTCGTGCTAGTAGCTCCAATTACTCGGTCAAACAGCACAGAAAAATCAGTTTGTTGGCGCTCATTCAATTGCTAAAGCATTATCGCTCGACAGTTGACACACACCCGTTATCCCGTGCCGTCCTTGTCGTTGGTAGGAACTGCGGCGGACGCGCTGCAAAACTCAGCCGGAGTGTGACACGGCCGGAGAAAAACTTTACGGTACTAGTAAGGGTGATGTTGGGATCATGTTAAAATTTTCTTTGCGAAATGTTGGCTGACTATAATATTTCTTGGCTTCTACTTGTTGATTGAGAAATGAATTTCTTGAAAAAATATTCGGTCTAAAAGGGTCCTGCCGGTTTGTGGCGTACCTATTGTCATGTCTTGCGTGATCAAAATCTTATAAACTTGTTCTTTTAAAGTAAAATTCAGGTGGGAGCCTCCACTCTGGTGATTGTATTTTTTAAGACATTCACTTACAGTTTCTACCAAATCGAAAACAAAGATTAGTGAACCTATCAATTAATTATATACGCAAGTGTTGTTTGTACATGACTGATGACAATTTAGTTGTTAAGTTTGCGCAGGGACTTGGAATTTGCAGATTAATTTGATCTCAACTTCTAAAAATAATATTGGTGTTCCGCCAGCAATTTTCATTAAAGAAACCACCCAAATAAAACTTTTGAAAAAATGATCCCAATTCCGGAAGGCATATGTCGTCTACCCTCTACTTTAGTGTCGAAATTTGAAAGCTAGAGTGAATAGTTATATACCATGTGCATTTGTCAACTGCGTCGTCAACTAAGAGAATATATGTGTATGCCCATGAGTTGCAAGTTCCACATTGAACTGGACTCCATGTCCTCAATAATTGTATGGATGTAGTACATCCTCACCCAATATTTCAATTTATTCTTATCTATAAAATAACAAGTGAAGCATTCGTAAGTTCCGAAAGTTCAGAGATGAATAGTTCATGGAGGGCACCCTAGTGCTTCGCTAGGCTTGGAAGGCATCAGGAGCTCTTGTGTTGCATCGAGCAAAAATGTTGCCTTTGTTTCACTACTTTTGGTTTCTGTAGTTTATGATGTAAGTTGTATTAAACACATTGGATGCACTTCGCTTTATGATTCATCTTTAAACTAATACACTTAGATGTACGAAACATCCAAGAATTGAAAAATTATGGATTAATTTGGCCCTACCTTTTGCTCACTCCCCAATTAGATTTGATAATATGCCAAACGAAATTATTTTTTAAAGATTATCGGTATTTCCCCCTAACACTAATTTTCATTTTCATTTTCATTTTCATTAAAGAAACCACCGCAATGAAACCTTTTGAAATAATGATATCCTTATCTGCGCTGGTAGCAACTGCGGCGGACGCGCTACAAAACTCAGTCGGAGTGTAACTTTGTCAGGCAAAATCTTTACGGTATTTGTAAGGGTGATGTTTGATTCGTGCTATAATATTTCTTGGCTTCTACTTGTTGATTGACAACATAAATTCATGATAAGAAAATTTGGTAGATGATTTACACTTTCCGGTAACCCTCGATGTAAGGATTCGGTCCAAGAGGTCACGCCGATCAGGCGTGACTAGATCCTTATGCCATCCAAGATCAAAACCTTATAAAATTACCCTTTTTGAAGTAGAATTTAGGTGGAGAGTCTTTCCAGGTGATTGTTTCAAGAAAAAAGACATTCACATTCTTGCCAAATGGGAACGAAAGATTAGCGAACCTGACAATTAATTATAAATGCAAGTGCTGTTTTCACATGAGTGATGACAATTTAGTTATTGAGTTTGCCGAGAGACTTGGAATTTGCGGACTATTTTGATATCAATTTTTAAATAATATTGGTGTCTCGACACAAAAGTTTTGAAATAATGTTCCGAATTTTGGAAGGCATATGCCATCTACTCTCTACTTTAGTGTCAAAATTGGAAAGCTAGACTAATTAGGTTTCTACTCAAAGGAATTTGCAGTTATATATGTCCATAAGTCGTAAGTTCTACATTGAATTAGACTGCATGTCCTCAGTAATTGTATGGATCAACTAGTACATCTTCACTCAATATTTCACCATTTCTGGTTTATGTAGTTTATTATGTAAGTTGTATTAAACACTTTTGGACACTTCGCTTTCTGGTTCATCTTTGAACTAATACATGTAGATGTACGAAACATTCAAGAATTCAGAACTCGTGGACTAATTTGGCCCTACTTTTTGCTCACTTCCCAATTAGACTCGATAATATGCAAACATAATTTATTTTCGAAATAATATTGGTGTTCCCCCCTAATACTAATTTTCATTTTCGTTAAAAAATCCACCCAACGTAACCTTTTGAAACCATGATACCCAAAGGTATTTGCCATCTATATTCTACTTTACTGTAAAACTGAAAGTTGAGCTAAATAGTTGACTAGAAATTTTACGCCTTGAACTGCAAAGGATAATTGCATGGAATTGCGAGTAGGGTGCTCAATAATTGCATGGATAAACTAGTACATCCTCACTCAAACTCAAAGAGAGCCAAACTGCGGGGCAAACACTTCATGGTGGTGAGGATAATGTTTGGTTTATCTTTCTATTTGCTTATAAGAAAATTGGCAGCTTACTTTTTTTGCTTCTACTTGTTGGTTAATAAGAAGAAAAAAAAGATGAAAACTCTTCCGCCATACCCGCATTCACTTCACGTTCCTGCCAAATGGATAAAATATTAGTGAACCTAAATGGGATGCCGTAGCTATCCGATCCAAAGCGCAAGGTATATATACACCTGACGGAAGTACCGGCCAATGACGTGAAGCTAGCGCAACGGAAGAAGGGGTTTGATACACAGTGCACCGTAACAGTGCAACGCGCCCGACGCAATAAACAACTAAAGAACACCGACCAAGCACACGGACAGAAAATGAATAAAGAACCGAAGAACAAAGATAAAAGGACGGCAACAAAACCCAAACCGATGTAAGAAAAACCGAAAAGGAAAAAACAACATACCGCAAAACCGACGGTCAACAAAAAACAAGAACAGTGGACCAAAAAAGAAAAAACTACATGAATGCACCACGGAAGCAACGAAACAACTAAAGAACACGGATCTAGCACACGAGCACAGGGCGAAGAAAAACGAAGAACACAAAGAAGAACACGGCAACAAAACCAAACCCGATCTCAACCAAAACTAACCTTACCCAACAAGATGGCAGACCAGTAAGCCTACGACCTGCAAACAAACAAAGCAACCAACAAAAAAGTAAGAAAAAAGAAAAATATAAATAGAACAAACATCAAAAGCAGCACGGATTGACCAGACGAATGGCAACACAAACAAAGCACGAAGAACGGACAGAAAAACACGGTAAGAAAACACAAGCCGATCTCAGAAGAACGAACCTTGACGGAAATAACAGCAGACCAGTAAGCCGACGACCTGCAAAGAAACAAAACAACCAACCAAAATAAGAAGTAAATAAACCCAGAATAGAAAAAAGAACAAACCGCAAAAGCAACGAACAACACAAGAACACGGATCCAACACAGAAGCAGGAAGATAAACGAAAAACAGGGAGAAAAACACGGCAACTAAACCCAACCGATCTCAAAGGAACTGACCTTAAACGGAAAGACAGCAAACAGTAAGCATCCGACCTGCAAACAAACAAAACAACCAACCGAAAATAATGTAAAAATAAATAGAAATAAAAAACCGCAAAAGCAACAAACAACTAAAAGGACACAGATCCAGCACACATGCAACAACATGAACTAAAAACGAAGAACAAAAAAAAGCACGGAAAAGAAAACACAGCCGAAGGTCAACGGGACTACCTTAACTAGAACCACAGCAGGAGGAATCCATGGAGCACCGCAGAGGTCGAGGAACGAGCGACGAGGCGAGGAGGAAGAAACCAGGATGAATCTAAATCTGCACGAAAAGAACAATCGAGAGCTGCGAGGGAAAAGAAATGCGAGAACCGATTTGGGGAAAAATAAAATGGGGACGAGAGGAAGTAAACAGAGGATGGTATATATAAAGACGTGTTCCCACACAGTACAACGATAAGAGCAACGCACAGTAACGGCGACGTGGAAGAAATGTGGCCTGCCCACACAGTGCAACGCGCAAACAAAGAGTGCAACGCACAGTGCAACGCGCATGTGCCATGTACCCGTCGACCAATGGCGAGGCGCCAGCGAGCGGAGAGGAAGGGGAGCCTGAACTCTCTGCTGCCGACGCAACGTGAAATGTTGAACGTGCCCCCAAGATATTGTAGAAAATACGCAGCAGAAACACACGAAGGGCACATAACCTCGACGCCACGAGAAGGGCGACCGACATGTGGGCCGTGAAAGATACGGGGCACACCGTTCAGGGAGAGGGTGGAGCGAGGAAGCGGTACGACAATAAACATCACAGAGGGGCACGCAATAAATGGGCCAAAACCCATATCGGTAAAAGAACAAAATCAGCCAATGGGAGGCCTCTGCTGGGAATCTCTCCGGTCTGCCACACCGATTAAACGCGAGGCGTGAGGCTGACAGGTGGGCCAGCGGGCAGAAATAATGGTGCGGGGAGGGCGTCAGCGAGACTAGGTGCACGAAGCCGGGTGCGCGCAGGATTATGTCGAATCGCTGTTCATGCCGGGGATGTGGAGCCGGCAGGATCGGACGGTGCGGCGGGGCACGGAGGACGAGATCGGACGGTCAGAAAGCTCAAATCGCTGTAGTGCTCTGAAATAGTCCCACCGTTTATATCTTTAGATTATATATGCAAGTGCTAATATTACACGAGTCATAGCAATTTAGTTGCTTAGTTTGCTGAGAGGCTCGTAATTAGTGAAATATTTTATCCCGACTTTTGTTCAACTTATAATTAGATTCAATTATACCCTAAAGTAATTTCTTATTGAAATAATGTTGATGTTTTGCATAATCAATTTCCATTAGAAAAACCATTGAAATTAAACTCTTGCAATAAAATATATCCGAAGAGTTTGCAATACTTCTAGTTTAGTGTCCAAATTTGGTAGCTGGACTGAATAGTTAACTAGGACATTTACAGTTTCAACTAGAAGGATATATATGTGTACATGATGTTTTAAGTGCCACACTGGAGTGGATTGCAGATGCCCAGTGCAGTAATTGCATGGAACACGTAGTACATCCTCACTTAATATTTCAATCTACTTTAGTCCATAAAAGAGCACATGAAGCATTCAAGAAATTCTTCAAGTTGAGACATGAAATGTTTATGGAGGGCACCCCAGGGCCTTTGCTACGATAGGCTTGAAAGGCATCGGGAGCTCTTGTGTTGCATGAATCCAGCAGTGATCGATAGTTTGTTTCATTTTTTGAAATGGAGAGCGGGGCCCCAGCCTCTGCATCAATTGATGCACACGGATTTTTATTGCAAAGTATCAAAAGTATAACTTACTACAGTTCAAGGATCACAGAGTGTGGAAACAAAATCAACCACCAAAACAAATAAAAAGTTTGTCGTGTTCTAAGTATCTTGAATTCTTCTAGAAAGCTTCGAGCCACCCCGGTTGAAGACATGCCAAGCGACCGTCTGGAGCCGTGTGCATCTGAAATCCATAGACGGCCTCTGTTTCTCGGGTAATATGCAGGCCCAAGTTTGCATCCAAAAAAACCATATGTATAACATGTAAAAAAAATGATTATTTGTCTCGTTTATTAAACACAACATTTCTGCAGGTCCAAATAGCCCAAACCATAGCACAAACCCCAACTCGAATTTGTGCCTTAGTGACTTTAGCGATCTCATTCAACCAATTACCAAACATTTTTGTTATATTGGCAGGGGGAGAAACATTGAAAGAAAATTGTACAATCATCCATATAATTCTAGCAAAAGGGCATGTAATAAAAAGATGATGAACAGACTCCTCTAAGCCACAAAAAACACATTTCGTACATTCAGTCCAATTACATTTCGCCAAACGGTCTTTTGTCAAGATAACCTTTTTGTATAAGAACCACATAAAGATCTTGATCTTAAGTGGTACTTTCAGTTTCCAAATATATTTACGAAGAAAAGTCGTAGGCCCATTCATAAAATCCACATACATAGACTTGACTATAAAAGAACCCGAAGATGTAAGCTTCCATACAAACACATCCTGTTGATCAATTAGTTCAACGTTGAGTAACCTTTCAACCAAATGCAGTCATCTCTCCCATTTATTACCCGTGAGTGGTCTTCTAAAATCAATATTGAGACTCGGGAGGGATAAAACTGTTGCTACAAAAACTTCTTTCCTCCTAGCAATGTTGTATAGTGATGAGTATTGTTGTGATAATGGGGAATCTCCCAGCCACACATCTTCCCAAAAGCTAATATTAGTTCCACTCCCTAAGTTAAATCTGCCTATTTTGAAAAAGTCCTCTGTAATACTCATGAGTCCCTTCAAAAATTGAGAATCCGTAGGTTTTGCTTGCACTTGAGACAACGTTTTGTCTGGAAAGTACTTATTTCTATGCCATTCTTACCAAACTCTGTACTCGTGTAATAATATAAAAAGCCATTAACTAAGCAAGCACCAATTTTTAATCTCAAGAACCTTGACCCAAGGCCATCTTGGTCTTAGGGTCTACAGATAATGTTCCATTTTGTGAGCCTATACTTACGTTTAAGATGGTCACTTTGCCAAAAAAACACCGAGGTCTATAGAAGTCCAATCTTTTCCATACCCCTTTAGGTATTTCAAGAAAAGACAACATAAACATCGGCAAGCTAGTTAAAACTGAATTAATAAGAACAAGCCTA
The DNA here is from genome assembly GCA_947311845.1 of Poa pratensis. NCBI lineage: Eukaryota > Viridiplantae > Streptophyta > Magnoliopsida > Poales > Poaceae > Poa > Poa pratensis. The sequence goes on from CAMZMU010000121.1 coordinate 17,071,709, forward strand.
TCACCATATGATAAAAGCTTGCCCTGCGAACATCCCAATTTTGCTACAAACGATGCTCCACTGGATTCCACTCCTTATTGAGCAGTCTCCTATAATGAATTGGAATCCCGAGATAACGAGAAGGTAAAGAACCCGCCTCACAACCGATACTGGTCCTCGGACTCCTTAGCTTTACCGAAACAAAATATCTCACTCTTAGGAAAGTTTATTTTTAGACCAGATAGTTGTTCAAAGATGCAAAGAATGAGCTTCATATTTACAACTTTCTGTAGATCATGCTCCATGAATAGTATCATCCGCATATTGCAATATTGAAACCCCTCCTTCTACCAGATGAGGTATTAAACCTCCAACTTGTTCGTCTACCTTAGCCCTTTCCATGAGAATAGCTAACATATTAGCTAGTATAATATTAAAAAGGATAGGGGATAGCGGGTCACCCTGTCAAAGACCTTTTCTTGTTTGAAAATAATGTCCAGTGTCGTCATTAACCTTTATCCCCATGGACCCTCGTTGAACAAAACTAGCAATCAATTTACACCATTCTTCCATAAAACCCTTCATTCTCATAGTTTGTTGAAGAAAAGGCCATTTTACCTTGTCATATGCCTTTTGAAAATGTATTTAAAAAGGACACCATCCATCTTTTTCTTGTGCAACTCATGAATTGTTTCATGTAGCACAGTTACTCCTTCCAGAATATTATGACCCGGCATAAAAGAAGTTTGGGTAGGTCTAATGACTTTTTTAGCGCCACAGAAATTCTATTAGCACCTACCTTAGTAAAAAAATTGAAACTAACATTAAGTAGCCAAATGGGTCTATACTGCTGAATCTGTACCGCCTCTTTCTTTTTGGGCAGCAGCGTTATAATCCCAAAATTCAGTTTATAAAAAGGCAACTCGTTTAGTTGTAATTGTTTAGACATCTCCATCATGTCATTTTTAATTATAAGCCAACCCTTTTGATAAAATTTTGTAGGAAACCCATCTGGTTCTGGAGCTTTATTATGTTCCATTTGAGAAACCACGTCAAACACTTATTTCTCTGTAAAAACCGACGTGCGGATAGTGTTCTCCTCTGCATTTAGTTGGGGGTCATCAATAAAATTCTCTCGCAATTTGATATTATTTTTAATGGGTTCTCTGAATAGCCTCTTGTAATACTCATCAATGTATACTTTAAGGTTATCCTCACCGACAATAGTCCCTTCCTCCTGTTCTAGCTGAAAGATTTTCTTTTTTCATATGCTTGCCATTAGCAATTAGGTGAAAATACTTCGTATTATTTTCACTCTGTTGCACATGTTTGACCTTTGCCCGTTGAGCCCATTTGGCTTCTTCATCACGCCTAAGCTTAGCTAGCTTGTCATTTGCATCTCTCAAGACTTCTCTTTCGGGCTCAGTTAACGGATGCGTCTCCGCCTTTAGATGTAAATCATCAATAATTAACAAAAGTCTATCTTTTTCCTGTTTATAAACTCCACTACGGTTACGAGCCCTTCCCCGAAGATATCTTCTAAGGTGTCTATTTTTATTTTGCCACCTTTCAATTGGAGTATTTCCAACAGTATAGGCGTTCCATTATGTTGAAATTAGCTCATAGAAACCAACTTCTCCAGACCATTCTAGCTCAAAACAAAATTCTGCCTTGCTTCCAAGGTGAGCTTGCTCACCGAAGTCAACAAGAAGAGGGGCGTGGTCTGAGCCCGTCCTTGTTAAAGCATGAATCGTTGTAAGGGGAATTTTGGCTCCGTGTCCACACTAGTAATAAAAGTTACAAGCAATATTGCATACACACAAAAAGTTGTGCCAAGCAATATTACCTTCTCTCTCCTCCGTGCTTTGAGAGTCCCTCGTGAGATCCCGTCTCTGCACCCTGCTCCTCGATGCGCTGCCATTCAGTGTGGGCATGGGTAGCCAGAGCGGGCCGTAGAGAGTAGCTATAGGTTTTGTGTTTGGGTTGCTTGCCCCGTAGCTTGGAGCGGGATTCCAGTTCTCGGCTGCCAAATCTAGAACAACAAGCTAGGGTTCTTCCTCGGGCGTTCTTGCTCCTCTTGTCAGGGCTATGAGACATAGAGAGGACCACCGCTTCCTCTGTGACTCGTCGTTGTTGCATGTTCGTGTTTAGACGATATGAGGGGACGCTTCCTCTGGTCGTGCCCGGCGGAGTTGCTACTGCCCATGCCTCGAGGTGGACGGCAAGCTGCGGTGAAGATGAAGACGAAGGCCTTGATTGCTTTTTCTTGTTTCGTTCTGGGAGCCTAGGTCAAAAGTGTAAGAATAAGTGTATGTTTTTAGGGCACATTTGATTCATATGATAGGAAAAGTGTATAAATAAAAATTCTATAGGATTATACTGGCATGGCTAATTGAATCCTATGGGAAGGGCAAGTTCTTTTGACTGTGGTGAAGGAATTTTTCCATGAGATTGGACCTCATGTTATTTTATATAAAATTTATGGCCTCTTTGGTTCAAAGCAATTTCGTAGGATTCCAATCCATAGGAATTTTTGCTATGAAATCCATTTGGTTCAAAGAAATGAATCCTCCAAAATTGCTATGGAATGCTTTCCTACACTACAATCCCATAGGAATTTTAGCAAGAGGTTGGACCTCATGGAAAAATACTTATGATTTTATGATAACTATGATTTGTACCCAACTCCATAGGAAATTTCGGTGTTTTTCCCATGGTGCAACCAAACAAACAACTGGTGTGACTGGTTTCTGTGTTTTCAGTTACTATAGGATTCCACATGTCTTTCTATGTTTTTCCTATTCCTGTGATTTCCAACTATTGTGAACCAAAGAGGCCTTTCACTACAAGATTCATATAGGATTTTTTGCTATATGATTTGATCCTATGAATCAAACGACATCCAAAGGAAAATTCCCATAATATTTCAATCCTACACAAATCTTTTACAAATAGTATTCTTCGGGTTCTTTTTGTAAATGTAATCTCACTGCTAATGAAAGCTTCAAGGCCCTTCGAGGCCTTTTCCCGTTAAAGAAACACCCATATGCGTGCATGGTTGCCAGACCTGACATGCTTAATTGGGTCAGGCCAGCTGATCAGGGATTTTTTTTACAAATATAACCCCTACCCAATGCAATTGTCAAAAATTGTCCCCTCCGATTTTTTTTTGTCAAAAGTGACCCTGGCGCGAAGACAGCGAAGTGACATGTGTCCTCCCACCATCTGGGATGGGGAGAAGTCTCCTGCGGCGACACGTGGCACATTCCCCCGGCTCAAGTTGCGGGAGGTGGTGGGGTCAGCACGACGAGGTGCAGACTGGTGCTCAGTGCCAAGGGACTTCCCGCCACTTGGTACGACAGGAGGAGCCTTTCCGCCACTTGGTATGGCGGGAAGAGACTTCCCGGAGGTTGGAATGGTGGGATGACACGTGTCGCTTCGCTGTTTTCTCGTCAGGGTCATTTTTGACAATTTTTTTGGAGGGGTCATTTTTGACAATTGCATTTGGCACGGGTTATAAAACAACTGGTGATCAGGTCTACTACCCTCTATTATCCTCGTGTAGACACGGCGGAGCCCACCGGCGGTGTCAGTGAGCCACTGAAGCTTACCGGCGGCCCTTCACCGCAAACGAGCAAATTGCACATAACACCACATGTTGGTGCGGCTGTTGCACAGAACCACAACTACAACTTTGTTTTACACAAAACACCAGTTTTTGACTTAATTAGTTGCACAGACCACAGATGGCCTCATTAGCGCCCTAACAGCCCATTAGTCGGTAGGGCCCATTGTCAGGACCAGCCACGGACGCTCCATAACCCCTGCACTGCTCTGTTCGTTCCTCATTCTCGATACACTCGATAGAGCCCGACGGCGACATGGAGACCGGCCATGGCGGCGGGGCTGGCGGCGCGCCGGTGGTCGGGATGGGGGAGAGAGCTCTGGGGGAGACGGAAGAATGCGAGCCAGACCTCAACGGGTTCAGAGAGAATGGAGGTGACCGCGACCCTGAATTGGCTTCCAAGCGACCCGGCGCCGGCGGTGGGGGCAGCGGCGCGCCGGCTCCAATGACGGCGGCCATGGATTCAGATGATCCCGGCCAATTCAGTGGGTATGATTCATCCGCAAAGCTTCTTTTTTTCTGGATTTTATTCTTTGGGTCGGGGGTTTGACCGGAGGAAGAACCCTAGTTAGGCGGCAGAAATTGGACATAATAATAACAATTGGTCGTCTTTCTTTAGGTTGTGGTTCGATTGGCCCATCCTTGATGATGAATCTGTACAAATTGGAGCACACGTTGAAGAAAATGCTCTATGGTGGCGCAGCATGGACTCCTAGAAGGGCAATAGAAGGAGTTCTAGAGGAACAGAGCATGGAATTCAGTGATCAAGCAAGTGATGACTGCAGGGAGTTAAGTGATTCCAGCAATGATGATGGAGCTGTGGATGTAAAGGATGTGTCCATAACAAAGAGGAAGAGCAGATCAAAGAAGCTACTAAAGAGAACTTATTATGATGAATCAAATCCTGTTGCACATGATCCTGTTGCAGGGATTCAAGCAAGGATGTGTCCATACACGAAGGAACTAAGGAAGAAAGATTGATGCCGTGTGAGCTCAGGTCGTGGATTCCCCATCGAATAGCCGCAGCCACAACCACCACGGCGGCAACACCCATCGGATCAACGCCGGCGACACGTCAACGCGCTCGGCACCAGCGCAGCATGGAGTCCTCGCCGCCGGATTCCATAACCGCCCGCGAGCAAGGGCGCTGTCCATGGTGGCGCAGCATGGACTCCTCGCCGCCGGCACCCCGGCGCGCCGCCGCTCCGGCCGTTGTCGCCGGGTCTAGCGCCGCCGCCGCCGTCGTCTCCATGGCAGAGGTCTCGTGCCTGGACGAACTGGTCAGACAGATCGATTACTTGTCCACTTAACCCAGAATCGCTAATTGTCTATTTGGGTTGTTAATACCTACCTGTGTGGTCTGTGCAACTAATTAAGTCAAAAACTGGTGTTTTGTGCAAAACAAAGTTGTAGTTGTGGTTCTGTGCAACAGCTGCACCAACATGTGGTGTTATGTGCAATTTGCTCACCGCAAACGGTTGACCCTCTTCCACTATCACCAAGCTGCCGTGCCGCACTCTCCCGCCTCCTATAAACTCTTCCCCACCTCCTCCGCCTCCGCGACCAAACGCCGCCCCCCTCCTCCTCCACTCCCCCCATGGCGGTGGCGACCTCTCACTTGCCCGACTAAACAGATAACCGAGCTCACGCAAGCACGCACCCAGCCCGCGCCAAGAAGTCAAGAAGATAAGGAAGAGGGGTCGAGACAACCGAGCTCACGCAAGCGGGCCATGGACCCAGGGCGGATCCTGTTCGACCAGCTCGCCGGCGACGCCGTGAAGGAGCTGCTGCGCGCGGTGACGGGCACCTTCCTCTGCCGCTCCACCGCCGAGCGCCTGCGCCGCACCGTCGAGCCGCTGCTGCCGCTCGTGCAGCAGGGCGGCCGCCACGCGCTCCGCAGCAACGCCGAGCTCGGCGAGCTCGCCGCGCAGCTCAGGGAGGCGCTCGACCTCGCGCGCCGCGCCGCCGCCGCCCCGCGCTGGAACGTCTACCGCGCCGCGCAGCTCGCGCGCAGGATGGAGGCCGCCGACCAGGGCATCGCGCGCCACGCGCCCGCCAACGTGCTCGACGGCATGCGCCGCCTCCGCGAGGAGGCCGACGCGCGCATCGGCCGCCTCGAGCGACGCGTCGAGGAGGTCTCCGCTGCCATGCACGCGACCGCGGGCCCGCCTGCCATGTCCCTCCCCGTCGCTCTGCCGTCCAAGGGCATGGCGATGGCGGTCGACGTGCCGCCACCGTCCAAGTGCATGGTTACGCCCATGGAGATGGCGCCGCCGCCAAAGTGCATGGGCACGCCCATGGATCTGGAGCTCCCGGAGGAGGAATTCGACAAGGGCGGCCGCGGGGTGGTCGGAAGCGGCGTCAAGGTCGGCAAGGAGAAGGTCAAGGAGATGGTGATGAGCGGCGGCGCCGGCTGGGAGGTCGTCGGCATCTGCGGCATGGGGGGCAGCGGCAAGACAACGCTCGCCATGGAGATCTACAAGGATCAAAAGGTCCAAGGTAAGAAAGCATCAAATCCCAAACCATCTTGTCTCATACGAATTCTTCCTTAAATTCTTTTTCTTAGGTTAATCTTTGTGCGCAATCATTCTCCGATTCTTTGTACCTCGTGTTGAATTGTGGAGTAAATAAGATTTAAAATTTCGAGGAATCTTTTGTGGTTGATTGGCGTGTTTCATTAGGTAAAGTTGAGGCTGATGGTTACGTTTTCCTCCTCACCACTTATTTGGTCAAAATTGGCGCTTTGACCGAACTTGTGCAGAGCGTGCGTATATGGCTCTGATAGGATTGGGTTGCTGATGGGAGCACTACAACCACTCCCGGCTGCCGAACTTATCAGATAATATTGTGAACATATTGTGCGATCATGATAGTACAGTAACATTTTTGTTTTGAATCAAAGTACGATTACCACTTATCCAATTGCTCATTATACTAGACAGATCTAGTAATATTTAATTAGTGGATACCCCTAAACAACTGAATGATAGTAGTTCAGATCCAAATAAATCTTCCAAAAGTTTAATATCGATTATCAACCCAAATTATTTTTGTCATGGTGTTGTACAAATCTGATTTTACCATCTGTGTTTCTTTGTTTAGGGATATTTCTTCTCTACATAGTGCTAACAAATGTGTTTCTTTGTTTAGGCTACTTCAACACTAGGATCTTCTTTGAGACGATCTCACAATCTGCAAATTTGGAGACCATCAAGATGAAGCTGTGGGAGCAGATCAGCAGCAACATCGTGCTTGGTACATATAACCAGATCCCGGAATGGCAGCTCAAGTTAGGGCCAAGGGATAAAGGACCAGTCCTTGTTATACTTGATGATGTTTGGTCTCTCTCACAGCTCGAGGAGCTCGTCTTCAAGTTCCCTGGGTGCAAGACTCTTGTCGTATCAAGGTTGAAGTTCCCTATGCTAGTCACCCGGACTTACGAAATGAAATTACTCGGCGAAGAGGAGGCTTTGTCTGTTTTCTGCAGTGCTGCCTTCGATCAGGAGTCTGTTCCTCAGACTGCTGACAAGAAGCTGGTTAAGCAGGTAGCTGCTGAGTGCAGAGGACTTCCGCTTGCTCTGAAGGTTATCGGTGCATCTTTGCGTGATCAGCCCCCTATGATATGGTTGAGCGCAAAGAACCGCTTGTCACGAGGGAGTCTATATCTGACTCTCATGAGACCAAACTCCTGGAGAGAATGGCAGCAAGCGTTGAGTGCTTATCAGGAAAGGTTAGAGAATGTTTCCTTGATCTGGGTTGCTTCCCAGAGGATAAGAAGATCCCTCTTGATGTGTTAATCAACATTTGGATGGAGATACACGATCTTGATGAGCCAGATGCTTTCGCTATCCTAATGGAGCTATCGAACAAGAACCTGCTTACCCTTGTTAATGATGCACAGTAAGTTGCCACATATGTCTTGAAATCATTTGAGAATTCATATACTGCAAGAACAGCTTTTTGACTCTTTTACGCTCTATATGTAGGAACAAAGCTGGAGATTTGTACAGTAGCTATCATGACTACTCAGTGACGCAACATGATGTGTTGCGTGATCTGGCACTTCACATGAGCGGTCGGGATTCTCTGAACAAACGGGGGCGGTTAGTGATGCCAAGAAGAGAAGAGTCACTTCCGAGAGATTGGCAAAGGAATAAGGACATTCCTTTTGAAGCCCAGATAGTTTCAATTCACACAGGTGATATATCTGTTCACTCCCTATTTGTCGACTTGGCTGTTTCTTGCATTTTATTTCCATACCTTCTGCGCATCCATTCCAAATGTTGTTATTACTGAAGTTGAGATGTCAATGAAGTACAAATACATGATGGTGGTACTAAACTGATGTTTAGTTCATGGTTCTTAAATTACCTTGCATGGTTTTGACATCATATTCTGATGGTTCTTAATTAGTACTTCAGCATTATTTTCTTCATGAATAAAGTATTTCAGTATCACAGTAACATGCATCTATAGTTTATTGTCCTCCTCTCATTGAGTTCTAGAAGTACAAATTGATCTGACCAATTAATTTCAAACTTCAGATGAGATGAAAGAATCTGACTGGTTCCAGATGAGCTTCCCTAAGGCAGAAGTTCTTATCCTCAACTTCTCGTCAAGTGTGTACTACCTCCCGCCATTCATCGCAACCATGCAGAACCTGAAGGCCCTGGTGCTGATCAACTATGGTACTACCAGCGCGTCCCTCGACAACTTATCTGCCTTCACCACGCTCAGTGACCTGAGGAGCCTCTGGCTGGAGAAGATCATACTCCCGCCACTGCCAAAAAGCACAATTCCGCTGAAGAACCTGCGCAAGATATCTCTCGTCCTATGCGAGCTGAACAACAGTCTGAGAGGATCCACGATGGACCTTTCGGTGACGTTCCCGCGCCTATCCAACCTCACGATCGACCATTGTGTGGATCTGAAGGCGCTGCCACCGAGTATATGCGAAATCAGCTCCCTGGAAAGCATCTCCATCTCGAACTGCCATGACCTGACGGAGCTGCCATACGAGCTGGGCAAGCTGCACTGCCTGAGCATCCTGCGCGTGTACGCCTGCCCGGCGCTGTGGAAGCTTCCACCGTCGGTATGCAGCCTGAAGAGGCTGAAATACCTCGACATATCCCAGTGCATCAACCTGACAGACCTTCCAGAGGAGCTCGGTCACCTGACTAACCTAGAGAAGATCGACATGCGGGAGTGCTCACGGCTGAGGAGCCTCCCGAGGTCCTCGTCGTCGCTCAAGTCCCTTGGGCACGTCGTGTGCGACGAGGAAGCGGCAATGCTGTGGCGGGAGGCCGAGCAGGTCATCCCGGACCTCCGTGTGCAGGTTGCAGAGGAGTGTTATAATCTGGACTGGCTTGTAGACTGATGTCTTCTGGACGCTCACCATGTACATATGATGTGTATATGTTTCCCTGCTTAATGCAGGATGGGTAGTCAATACACTGTTCAGTTTTGACATGTTCAGTGTTCACGTAGTTGAGTCCTTGAAGTGATGGACTTTAGTAGAAATGTGCACAAAAATTAGAATTACAGGGCTAACAGAGAAGTTATGTTGCTGTTGGCACAGCTTACACTTCCATGTGTATAAAAAAAGATTGCTCTTTCTTCTCGCAAAAAAAAAAAAGACTACACTTCCATGTAGTATATGATGCACGAGAGGAGATTTTGTGCTCTCGAGCTACAGTGATCCTGCTGGTTTAAAATAACGAAAAAAATATTTATGAGTTTCAAAAAAATCTGAAAAAAATCCTGGATGTAACCAAACGTGTATTCAACGAACGTGCAAAAAATCACAGTCAAATACTTTGTATGCTGTGCTACATAAAAATGACAAAAGTGGGAATCTGAATATGCATATTTTCAAATCTCCAAATTTATCCGATTTTATCATTTTTGTGTAGTCCAGAATATATAGTATTTGAAGGTGAAATTTGGCACGTTCATTGAATACACTACTAGCTACCTCCCGGATTTTTTTTTTTTGAAACTTATAAATATTTTTTTCGATTTTTTGAAACTGCCAGAATCACTGGAGCTCAGGTGCACAAAACACTTTCCGATGATGTACAGACAACACAACATTGTTCTAAAGATCCATCGATTTCAGGAAAATACTCTGTTTTCGACAACAAAAAATGCCTTGTATAAGGCAGTTCGCTGCACATACCAAAACAAAAAACATGAGAACCACTGTCATTGGCTCTGCCCTCGCCACTAGGAAGGGTTTATCGCCGTGAGATTCTTATTCTTCCGTGACGCCGTCTCCACAATCAAAACGTTGTCACCGCCAATACATAAACCTACAATCGAAGAAAATTAATTTGCAGTGCCTCTTGGCGTCGGATTGGTCGCCAAACCAATGCCAAATGTCTCTCCCTCCCTTCTTGCAGTACTGAACTTCTTTCGTGCCTACTGTTATTGAATGCTGATGTAAATTCCTAGGATTGAAAAATTACTCCTCCGTTCGGAAATAGATGTCTTCCATTTGTCCAAATTCGGATATATGTGCACACTAAACATGTCTACATACATCCTAATTTAGACAAATCCAAGATATCTATTTCCGAACGAAGGGAGTATAAGCTTATGGGTACATAAATCCAAACCAATCTGTTCGTGCGCAAAGACTTTTGATGATTCGTGTGTAAATACCATAAATTTCATAGGCGTTGGTAGAACATCGTTCAGGTTCAACATCAGATATCTAGCAGACCGTGTTCAGGTTCAACATCGGATTTCTAACAGACCTACAGACATCTTCAGGATAAATTTCCTGATGGGAAAGTTGTGGAAGCATTCAGAAGTTCAATAAAAAGTACTCCTTCTGTTTCAATATCCGTCCTTCAGGGTCGTGACATGGTTGCCAATGAGCCATTTTTTAGATAAAGAGTATATATTAATATCGCGGAGATACAAATTACACCCGGGCTCTGCAACAACACAATAGTCAAAGCCATTACGGATACACACAGCCAAAAGACAATAAGAAGAAGAAATAAAAAGAAAAGTCCCGCTACAGAGTTACAGTCCTTGCAGCAGCCGCACAACCACCACCAAGACACCACCTGATATCCAAATCTTCAAAAGCAACGCCTTCAAGAAGAACAGTGCCAGGCACAACCAATTAAGGCTAGACCTTGGGTTTTCACCCTGAAGATAGTCCCGCTCTCAAAACAATGTCTTCAGCAAGACCATTGCCAGGCACAACCAATCAAGACCAGACCTTGGATTTTCACCCTGAAAGGTAGGACTTCGAACTTCACATGTGATGTTGCCCCCACTAACATGCCGCTGCTCCGCCTCCTGCAACTCCAAGCAAGTAACTCATCGCCGCAAAGCCTCCAATCGTCATATGCTAGTCCTTTAATCTCAGCTTTCATGACATTCCCCGCCTCTGACTACACCATGGATTTGCCCATGATGGCACAGAAACAGAGCTTCACGCCGCTCCCTCCGGCGCGACCGAATCCCTCCGATCCAGCAATCTCTAGAAATTAGCCCATGAAAGATCACCGGCGGAACCTTCCGAAACTCGACACTCATGCCAGATCAAGGTACCGGCGTCAAGCAGATCTTCGTCTTCACGCGATTTGGAACCCTAGGACCACCACCTTTATTCAAGCCAAGCAAGAACCCCCTCGCCTGCCGCCGGCAACCTGCGGAATCTGCCTCACCGAGCAACCGAGGGCCAAGACCATCGGTGCGTAAGGAGCGGCAGCGCAGGGACGATCCACCACCGGAGCCGGCCGAGACACCGCGGACAGGAGATGGGCTGACGAGGTTATACTCTACGGGTACCCCAGCATAAGGGTACCTGGTGCACGTGATGATCAAAGAAGCCCAAGGATTAATCGAAGCCCACGAAGAAAGGCCCAAGACGAAGAGTGTTTTCCAAGTTAGATCAAATAATAGTCGGTTAAGACTTTCCATACATGTAACCTTGGTCGGTTGTGTTTCCCGAGACCTAGCCTCCTATATAAAGGCTGGGAGGGTGATCGATCAAGGACAAGCAATCCATAGCCACCAAAACCTCGACGAGATCTACTGTCGTCGAACCCTTGTAACCTCCATATTCAAATCATAAACACAGACAAGCAGGAAGTAGGGGTTTTACCTCACTCGAGGGCCCTGAACCTGGGTAAATCCAGCTTGTCAGCCGTCGATTCCACCAATACTACGCGTTCTCTACCACACAATCAACCCTAGGTATAGCAACCATGGGAATTGCCGAGGGCACACCTCGACAATTGGCGCCGTCTGTGGGAAAGGTAGTATTGGGCTCACGGTTTCGCCGGTTTCATCATCAAGCGGCCACCCGACGATCGCATCTGCACAAGGTAACTCGCCTACTGCATCATCAAAAAGCAAATCACCAACCACCGTTGCAAACAGCAACTCGCCGGCAAGATCCACCAGCATCAATTCAAAAAGCGATCACTCGCCAAAATCTCCAAGGAGGCTCACGCCGCACTCGATGGAAGCTCAACAAGCCTTCGCCGGACTCGAATCAGGTTTGGATATTACGGTTGGAAAATTTAACTTCTTTGTCGATAAAGATGGTGTGCAGGACCTGTTAGATCCACTCGACGTGGAGACACTCGACATGGAGACAATCGACAACGCTTCGACTGCAACACCATCCATCTTGGGCGCACATCGTCACAGATCGTCCCGATCCAATCGCCAAGCGACTCTGCACGTCCATGACCTCGCAAGAGTTCCGTGACGAGGTGGCAAAAAGATTTGGAAGAAGCGAGATCGAATCTGCGTACCGCCCAAACAACTCAATCGAGTCACTCGACGACATCGTCGACTGCAAACGTCGCGGGGAACGAAGAGAACATAGACGACAACATATATCTCGCCGATCTAAACGGCCCAGAAATCCGTGCTAGCCACGAGATATTCACCTGCGACGCAGACAGCCTGGACAAAGCACTCGAAGATATACTCGATTGTGGCGGAAACCCCAACAAGCAAAGCAACTCCAACATGAGCCTGGACGACGACGCCGAATCCATAAACGCATCAGCAACACATGGATGGAGGATCGGGTGGTACCGTATCAGGTATATACCGCGAGTACAGCAGAAACATCAGCAGCCGCAACATGCCGTCGACCTACAGAATACCCTTGCACAGTCACCATGCCAGACGGAACAACCACGCTGACCATCACCGCAGAGATGGCGGAAAAGTGAGCAAAGTAATCGAGAGCTGCACAATGCTACCAGCAAACGCAACTCCAGAAGAGGTATTGACCTTACAATATTTCCAATGGCAAGAATCGATACGGTTAAAAACTACCGAGCAGTACTCGAAGAACGCAAAAAGCAAGCCAGCATATCGAGTGCTCGGCGAAGAGCATTGTCTACGAGTTCAACGGCAGAAACGACCCCGCGAATAGGTCACGATTCATAAACCTCGGAGACGCAGATCGTGCAGCGGTCACTCGGAACCTAAACCCAGCCTTTATGGCAGTCGACGCGGAAGGAGTTCCCATACCTACTGAGCCAGCCGGGGCGCTGATGACGCTAGGCACCTACCTCAGAACAATCGAACCTCCTGCAGGAGACCCAAAGAGGGATCAGCACCTCCAACTGTACAAACAACTGGCAATAGCAGCACAAGCCATACAGCATCCACAAGCAACTCCAAGGAGAGATACAGATCGGGACCGTCGCAGTCGAAGCCCTCGGGGAAGGAGCAGTCGAAAAAGCTCACGTCGTCATCGTTCCAGTAGGAGCCACTCGAGGAGGTCATACAGCAACAGCTCAGACTCGGAAGCAGAAATCGGGCCATGTGGAGCGCTATGCTTCACTCGACGGATCCGGGAGGCTCGTATGCCCAAGAAATTTTCGCTAGCTACCACGCCTAAGTTCAACTGCAAACAAGAGCCATCAGGCTGGCTAGAAGATTACAGGCTGGCAGTCGGATGTCAGCGCGGCACCACAACTACAGCTATGCAGTACATACAACTTATGATGGAAGGAACGGCTCGCGATTGGCTCAAATCGCTACCCGAATCATACTACGATTCGTGGGAACACTTCAAGGGTGATTTCATCAAATACTTCGAGCCTCTATGTGAGCGCCCCAAAACCTTCGAGGAGCTCCGGACCTGCAAGCAAAAGTCAGATGAATCTCTGAGATCGTACATACGGCGGTGGACCACCATCCGTAACTCAGTAGGCAACGTATCAGAAGATAGGGCAATCGACGCCTTCAAAAACGGACTCTGGAGGGAAGACTTCAAAGAAACACTTGGTCGAGAAGACCCAAAACAATGGCCGCACTCATGGTACTCGCAACAAAGTGGGCAGACGGAGAAGACTCCGTACGAGGCACTCGACCCGTAGCATCACATGAAAATCACGAGGGGGCAGTCGAGACCGCAGAGATAGCTACAGAGATGATCGAAGGCGCAAACGCAAGAATCGTTATCACGACGATGACCATCCAAACTTCATGCAGCAGGCTTTGTCCAGTCAAGGGACAGTCGCGACCAAACTGACAGACGACCGACGATCATCGTGATAATCGAGATCATCATACGACGACCGCCGAGGTAATCGAGACCACCGTACAGACGATCGACGTGACAGTCGAGAACACAGACGCGACGACCGCGATAGCTACAGAGGCCGAATGGCGCAGGCGAGCAGACAAAGAGCCTGAGCGCTCAGTCGAAGAGAGGATGAACGATTATTGCAGATTCCATCTTTACAGAGGGGATGATGGTAAGCTTCGCTCTAGCCACTCGCTGAGAAATTGCAGGGAATTCGATCAACTCGCGATTGAACATATATCACGAATGCAAAGAGATGGACGTGCACCTCCTCAACTGACGCACGCTCCATCGACTACATCACAAGCACAGCCTGTTCAGCATATCCAGCACCGCAACAAGTACAACAAGCACAGTTATATTCCATACCACCGCAAACACAGCCTACTCAGGTGTATACTGCACCAGCACCAGCGCAACCGACACCAGTATACATGGTGCCAGCACAACCCGTTACGGGAACACAAATGGCAGCAGCCGTGCACCAGATGCAGCAGGAGATGAACAAAAATATCCCGTAACTCGCGGGCAGATGAACATGATCCAGCGAGGACGTCCCTCCAAAGAGAGCAAAAATTACACACTCGACACGTCAATATGGCGGTCATGGCACCCCCAGCCATCACAATTTTTTGAAAGGATCAGAAACTCCGATTGTCTTCAATCGAGAGGACCACCCACCCGCAGTATATCGACCAGGGCATGCAGCCTTGGTACTCGACGCCCAAATTGGAGGCTACGCCATGACCAAGGTCTTCATGGACGGAGGTAGTGGCCTCAACATAATCTTTGCAGATACGCTACGCAGAATGAACAAACAGTCGAAAATCTGCCAAAATCCGCAAATACCTTCCACGGTATCGTTCCAGGCAAAGCAGTGCTCCCAGAAGGCATACAACTCGATGTTACGTTTGGAGATCCTACTCACTTCAGAACCGAGTCGATTGAGTTCGAAGTGGTCGATTGGAAGTCACAATACCATGCAATACTTGGGCGCCCCACTTTCGCTCGATTCATGGCCGTCCCACACTACGCCTACCTCAAGCTCAAAATGCCAGGACCAAAAGGAGTCATCACGATCAACGGGAACTTTCAAAGGTCAGATTCATGTGACCGTGACTTCAGCAAAATCTCAGAGATGTATGGGATGGAGCAATCATTCGCCAAACTCGAGGTTTCTAACGACCGCACACTTCTGCCGGAACACAAGAGGTTAGCATCCGACAGACAATTCAATGCAACCAACGACACAAAAAGCATCAAGTGCACCCAACTGATCCCTCAAAAACAGTCAACATATCATCGAGTCTTACCAGCGAACAGGAAAATGCACTCGTCGAATTTCTCCGTAAAAACTGGGAAATATTCGCATGGTGCCCAGCTGATATGCCAGGTGTCCCCAGAGAGTTCGCCGAGCATTCTCTACAACTCAAGCCAGGGTCTAGACCAGTCAAGCAAACTATGCGCCGTGTTTCCGATCCCAAAAGAGGTGCAATCGAGGCAGAAGTTGATAGGTTACTTGCTGCAAAGTTCATTCGAGAAATCAAAAAGGCAGACTGGGTTGCTAACCCTGTACTGGTCGAAAAGAAGCACTCAGACACCCTGCGGATGTGTGTAGATTTTACAGCCCTAAACAAATGCTGTCCAAAAGATCACTTTCCATTACCACGAATCGATCAGATCATCGACTCAACAGCAGGATGCGCTCGGTTATCATTTTTGGATGCATATTCAGGATACCATCAAATTCGGATGAAAGAAGAAGACGAAGACAAAACAGCATTCATAACCCCACTCGGGGTCTACTGCTACACAACCATGCCTTTCGGGCTCAAAAACGCAGGCGCAACCTACCAGCGCATGATGCAAAACTGTCTACAAGAACAGATAGGACGCAATGTTCAGGTCTACGTCGACGACATCGTCATCAAGACTGAAAAGGAGGACACATTAATCAGTGATCTACAGGAGACATTCAAGAATCTCAATCGATACAACATCAAGCTTAACCCAAAGAAATGCACCTTCGGTGTCCCAGCTGGACAACTCTTGGGTTATTTGATATCTGCACGTGGAATCGAAGCAGACCCAGAAAAGATACAAGCTATACTCACAATGAATAGACCTACCAAACTCCATGAGGTACAGCAGCTAGCTGGTCGAGTAGCAGCACTCAGTCGATTCATCAGTAAACTAGGCGAAAAAGCACTTCCATTTTACAAATTGATGAAGAAAGCAGACAAGTTCGAGTGGACGGATGAAGCTGAAGCCGCTTTTCTCGAACTCAAAAAGATGCTCACAAGCCCGCCAATCCTCGTAGCACCTAAGGAAAATGAGCCACTCTACCTATATATCTCAGCCACCAACCGAGTGGTCAGCACGTGCTGGTGGTCGACCGCATGGAAGAAGGACATAGTCAAAGCATACAGAGGCCAGTATATTACGTAAGTGAAGTTCTTTCCCCGTCCAAACAGCGGTACCCACAATATCAGAAATTGGCGTACGCCGTATTATGACTCAAGAAAGCTGGCGCACTACTTCACAGAACACCCGATAACGGTGGTCAATAAATCAGCGATTGGAGACGTCCTCACAAACCCCAACGCAACGGGGCGCGTAGCAAAATGGCTCATCGAGCTGGGCCACTAGGAATCAAGTACGAACACCCGAAAGCCATCAAATCACAAGTCCTACCCGATTTTCACACCGAGTGGGTAGAAGCCAATTGCCAGGGGTACCTGACGTATCAAATTCCTGGACAATGTATTTCGATGGGTCCAAAAAGAATGAAGGAGCAGGAGCGGGCGTCATACTCATATCACCAAAAGGCGACAAACTGCGCTATATCTTGCAAATGGGTTTCGAGTTCCCATCAAATAACGAGGCCGAATACGAAGGTCTAATCCATGGCATGCGCATGGCAAAAGCCATGGGATGCACTCGACTAATGATTTATGGCGACTCTAACTTGGTTGTGCAGCAAACAATGAAGGCATGTGATGCAATCGCAGACAACATGATCGCTTATCGGGATTTGTACAACATAATGGAGGGCAGCTTCGATGGCTGTGAACTACGACACATAGGGAGAGAAAGCAATGAAGAGGCCGACAAATTAGCCAACATTGCTTCCACAAAAGCACCAGTCCCGCCGGGTGTTTTCTTTGAACGAATAGAACGTAGGTCAATCGACAAACGACCATCGCTACGACACAGCTACAGACAAAAGCAAAGCGCCAAGCACAGAGGATCCTCCGATTGAGGTACTTCTCATTGAGCCAATATGGACTCAACCTTTTCTCGCATACATACTTCGCAATGAACTACCAGAAGATACAAACGAGGCCAGACGTGTCACTCGACGGCAAAAGCATACACCATCATAAACGGTGAGTTGTACAAACGCAGCACCTCAGGTATGTTCCAAAGATGCATTGCACTCGAAGATGGCAAGGATCTCCTTCGGGACATTCATGCCGGTACTTGCGGGCACCACGCGGGCAGTCGATCACTCGTAGCCAAAGCCTTCCGAGCAGGGTTTTACTGGCCTACAGCGCTAAGGGATGCAGAGGACATAGTCAAAAGATGCATTGGTTGCCAGAAGTTCGCTTCCAAGCCACATGCACCCGCGTCGCACTAAAAACCATACCATTAGCATGGCCTTTTGCCCAATGGGGGCTTGACATGGTGGGACCACTGAAAAATCATCAAAAGGAGGTCATACTCACTTGCTAGTGGCAGTCGACAAATTCACCAAATGGATCGAAGCAATCCCTATCGCAAGCTCAACAGCTTCTACGGCAGTTCGTTTCATACAATCGATCATGTATCGATTTGGAGTAATGGATAGCATCATCACTGATAATGGTACAAACTTCACGGCGGAAGAGTTCAAATCCTTTTGCAAGGAACAAAACATCAAATTAAACTACGCCTCTGTGGCACATCCACAATCCAATGGGCAGGTTGAAAAGGCCAATGGACTCGTATGCAGTGGCATCAAAAAGAGACTCTTAGTACCACTCAAAAGGGCCGCGGGTGCATGGGTAGAAGAACTTCCATCAGTATTATGGAGCTTACGGACCACTCCAAACGCCTCCACACAGTATACACCGTTCTTCATGGTCTATGGTGCGGAGCAGTATTACCATCTGACGTCAAGTTTAATGCACCACGAGTGGAAGCATATGAAGAAAACGACGCGAACAAGGCACTCGAAGATGCAGCCGATTTGCTGGAAGAAGCACGCAATACGGCTTTGGCACGAACAGCCGTTTATCAACAAGACCTCCGCAACTACCATAGTCGTCGATTACGCACACGGTCCTTCATGGTGGGAGACTTGGTGTTGCGAGAGAAACAGAAGAAAGTCCATAAACTTGCATCACCTTGGGAAGGACCTTACATTGTCACAGAAGTCATCGAAGGAGGAGCCTATCGATTGAAGAACGCAAAGACGGGCGAAGTAGCATCAAACCCATGGAACGTGGCGCACCTGCGTCGATTCTATGCATAGATCTTTTAACCTCGTATGTAATAGCACATAAGGCCAAAGAATCAGCAAGTTTCAGACGCACTCTTTTCCCTTACCAGGGTACCTAAGGGGACTGGAAGGTTTTAATGAGGCGGCTTGCTGATAGAACACATATTTTGAATAAAGATACATGTTCCTCCATATTTCTCATATATGCTTTTACGCTACTCAACCAATCGGGAACTCGATCGTAAAAACATAAGCATCAAAATTCTAGCTCAAAAATCAGTGAGCACAAAGACAAACCAAATCCCACTCGACATGCTCGGGGGCTGGGTCAAACAGAAAACCCAAAATCATGCTCGGGGGCTGAGTCAAACAGGAAACACAAACCCACTCGAAAAACTTGGACCTGGTACAAATAAAAAACACAGATGTGTTACCTGAGAACTATCTTGATTACTCCATGATAAGTCAGGTCCAAAATAAAAATGGCGTCTCTTGCGGTCAAAAGTTTGAAAATTGGGCCCACACAGACATGTCTTGTCAAAGCAGCGAGTGCACGCCTGAAATGTCACAATTGACTTCAGGTGTAAAATTAGCATTCAAATTCGAGTGGTGGGACTACAATCGACGCAAGGATTCGACTAGCAAAGGTACTCCCATGGGAGCATATCAAAAAATTGTTGCGATTGATCAAAAAGGAGCAAAATTATTGAGATTATCCTCTACTTCAAACGAAATAAAGCATAATCTCGGGGGCGCGCTCCCATAGATTTCAAAGACAAAATATTTCGATTGACAAAAGCTGAGTAAAAGGATGATTTGAGATTATCCTCTATTGCAAGACAATAAACCACAATCTCGGGGGCTACTCCCATGGGAGCGCTGTCGCGCCCCCATAGATTTCCAAACAAGGTAAGAAAAATTCACTCGAATACAGGCTCGATTGAAAGCATTAAGTATTTCACAAAGCAAAGAATCAAACTTCATAAATTCCCGAACTATGCCAATCGCAGATGTTTCGGATGCTGCATACGCAAATGTAAAGGTAAGACCCGCCGAGCAATCGAGATGGGCCGAGGGACGCTCCAACAGTGTTTTCCCTTGAAATTTTTCGTGTCAACAGACATGATGGAAATCCTGACGGACGCGTTAGGTATCAAAAGTTAAACTGCAGAACGAATCAGTAAGACCTACAACGGCCTGAGTCGAGTCTGTCCAGTATGTTCCAGCTTCGAGTCCGGGGACTCGAACCTGATTGAAGGCTAGTATGGTTTCGCCCAAATGTGCGGTTAACTGAGCTCGATTTTCGAGTGAATCAGGCCTACTATGTCAATATCCCTAGGCAAAAGTTTCAAAAGTGTTCCAGCTTCGAGTCCGGGGACTCGAACCTGATTGAAGGCTAGTGTGGTTTCGCCCAAATGTGCGGTTAACTGAGCTCGATTTTCGAGTGAATCAGGCCTACTATGTCAATATCCCTAGGCAAAATCTTTCGATTGCATTCCAGGCTCGAGTCCGGGGACTCGAGTCTGACTGAAGGCTAGTATGGTTTCGCCCAAATGTGCGGTTAACTGAGCTCGATTTTCGAGTGAATCAGGCCTACTATGTCAATATCCCTAGGCAAAATCTTTCGATTGCATTCCAGGCTCGAGTCCGGGGACTCGAGTCTGACTGAAGGCTAGTATGGTTTCGCCCAAATGTGCGGTTAACTGAGCTCGATATTCGAGTGAATCAGGCCTACTATGTCAGTATCCCTCGGTTAGCATACACATACAATTGAAACAAATTAGAGCTTGAAGAATTACATCGGGTCAGAAGAACAAGCTAAGAAAACTATGACGTGCACGATGAAGGGAGCACATGCTCGACTCTTCGAGGCAAGCAAGTACTCGGGGGCTAATGACGAGGTTATACTCTGTGGGTACCCCAACATAAGGGTACCTGGTGCACGTGATGATCAAAGAAGCCCAAGGATTAATCGAAGCCCACGAAGAAAGGCCCAAGACGAAGAGTGTTTTCCAAGTTAGATCAAATAATAGTCGGTTAAGACTTTCCATACATGTAACCTTGGTCGGTTGTGTTTCCCGAGACCTAGCCTCCAATATAAAGGCTGGGAGGGTGATCGATCAAGGACAAGCAATCCATAGCCACCAAAACCTCGACGAGATCTACTGTTCGTCGAACCCTTGTAACCTCCATATTCAAATCATAAACACAGACAAGCAGGAAGTAGGGGTTTTACCTCACTCGAGGGCCCTGAACCTGGGTAAATCCAGCTTGTCAGCCGTCGATTCCACCAATACTACGCGTTCTCTACCACACAATCAACCCTAGGTATAGCAACCATGGGAATTGCCGAGGGCACACCTCGACATGGGCAGGCGGCAGGAGCGAACACCGACCACCCAGCCCAACCACCGCCGCCAGTCAAGCGCCGCCGATGCGGACCTCCGCCTCCACCCCGGTCAGGGGCGCCGCCTTGACCGCTGCAATACGCCACGGCGCCCAAATCCGCCCCTGCAGATCGAGGCAACGGACGCCCGCGTCCACTCCCAGACCACCTACGGCGGCTGGGCCCGCCGCCGCCGCGGCGAGGGCCGGCGGCAGCGGCGGCGATCGGATCCGACGGCGAGGGGGAGGGCTGGCGGCGCAGTGGGGAGCCCCCCGGCGGCGCTCAGGGGTGCGCCGCGGGAGGGTTAGGTTACGGGATGTGTTTGCGTTCAATGGAGGTATATTTCTTGATAGACGTAGTATCGTTTTGACGATGTCAATGTTGATTTCTCTAGTCTAGTAAAATATAAAATGCTTTAACCAATGGATTCTGATAACAAGTATTTTGACCAACAAATAATGCAACAACCCCATATTTGCTTTTAGATGAACACCCCATACTCCCCCCAAAACAATTTTCGACCATAGCAACCAAAATATATTGGTAGAAGATAAAAAATATATACATACGACTTCATCACATTCTAAGCCTAAGCGAGGTGAATACCTCACCTTTATTTGGTATATAACTACATATGCTTCATGAATCATGATTTGGTTGTAACGTTGGAGCATTAGTTCTGACTCTCTTGGATATCCAAACATGAAATTTTTTGGTCCGAATTTATTCGAATTTGAAATCCTGCTGGAATATGATTTGGAATTCATTGGATTTTTTTTTTGAGAACTCACACCCCTTTATTCATTAGTGCAAAATGTTTACAGGAACACCATCAGGTGGACTTAAGAGACAGACATGCCTGCCCAGGTTTGAGAAAAGAGAACCTCTAGCTAAACCATGGGCATCAACATTGGAACGATGGCTTTCGTGGACAAACTCGAGAGCTTGGAAGCTCCTTGCCGTCTGCTCCATTTCTTGCACAAGCTGGCCATAATATCACAGCTTATCGCCAGCTTTGATTCTTCAAATGACATTGTCACAGTCGCTCGCTAGCCTGACCTTTTGGAGATTCAGGTCACATGCCAGCGTCATCCCCTCCCTACACGCGGCAGCCTCCAAAGCTTCTGAAGATGTTGCTTCTTGGATCACCACAGCTGACGCTCCAAGAAAAGACCCCAGCTCATCGCGCGCAACTGCTGCAACTGCCGCAATACTCCTATTCTTCGAGAGAGCTGCATCCACATTTATCTTGGTGATCCCAGTCGGGGACAGAACCAGCGGGGGCACCAATCTCACCGCTGCTTCCTTCGGTGGATCAACAGAATTTACTAGTTCCAGGTCGTTGATAAACCTGCGAACGAAACTGAAAGTCAAGAGAGGGCTTTGATATATCTCCTCATGAAGCGCCTTCCTCCTCGCATGCCATATAGACCATAGAGTGACCATGGTAACTGAAAGGTTACGATGCTATAATATGTTTACATACCACACGTGTATCAATGTTTCCGCTTAATACAGTTATAGTATGGTATGAAACTTATTATGAACATATATGAGTTATGATAATAGAACACCTTTATTATTACTAGTTGGATGCCCGTGCGTTGCCACGTCTCATCTTTTAATACAGCTCGTGAATATTCATGCGTGATCTTGCATTACCACTGAACATAAACAAATAGGCATTTGTTGAAACAACAATCTATTTTCGTCATAAAAAGATCAACATATTTCAAAAATATATCCCAACAAAAAGACGAGGTGTTTTCTTCCTTCATCTAAATAGCTGAGGGTGTAGTAAGAAAAACATGTCTTCATTCCCCATGGTGTCTCATCGGGATCGTGACCATCTCGTACAACTTCGTGTACAAGTCACTGTTAATTCCACTGAAGTAACTAAAATATGACATTTCTCCTAGTCAATTAAGAAAGCATGTTATCAGATTCTTTCTTAACAACACTCCTAGAGGACATGAAGAGTTAAACTGAAGCATGAAAAAAGAAGCAGCACAAAATCAATTAGCTTTTGACAATCTACAGTTGAGCAATGGTCCCATTAGCCTTCAACAATCGACAAATACATTATAATAATTGAAAAAATATTACACAACTATCCATATACAGAATGGTGGTTGAAGATGTTACAAAAGCTGTAAATATTTGCAAACATTAAGGTTATGTCTATACAGGTATGAAGCAATCTACAGTTGAACATCGGTTTGCTTGTCTCTGAAACGAGCACTCGTACTATTATAGTACCGTTTTCATTTATCAACCCAACAACGCATGCTGAACAAATATTGGATGAACGGACATGAGAAATTTCTAGTACATCAAATCGGTTCATTGAAACATCTAACATATGTGCTTTGACTACAAACATCCATACACATCAGTGTACTGTAAGCTATAGTTGTGGTATAAGAAATAAAAACAGTTGCAGCCTGAATCACCCGATGGATGCTTGGGATCCCCTTATACTCCTCGTTGCCAAGCACGTACTAAAGCAACTGCTCCCTTTCAATCATCTTGAGAGGTTCCTATTCGGTGCCAAAGTGATAGTCCTTCCCGTAACTTCACTGGCCGAATTGCCCCGCTGGTTTCAGTTGCAGTAATGAAAAATCAGTTCCTCTCTTCTTGTAGACTCTGTATCAAACATAATCACCTTAATGCAGACATCCTAGCCGACAGCAATCGGAACTCAAGCGGATCTGCGGAGGCGCCAGAGTTGGAGGTGAGCGTTGTGCACAGCGTCGTCTCCAACCCCCGGAGCTGCTGATCCTACAATGGCACATCACATCACAAACACATGCACCTCGGTAAGCATTAGATGGAGGCGAGAGAACCAGTCAGGCAAGGCTCTGAGTCTGAGAAGAGGACGACCTGGGCGCCGCCTGGCCATGCTACAACAATGGGGAGAATAAGGACGGCGGTGCCGCTTTGCCCTCGTAAAATGGCGACGAGGGCACGGACGAGAGCAGGACCGGGGGCACAGCCTCTCACTGCGACATCGACAGGTAGGGTGCATACCC
Source organism: Poa pratensis (assembly GCA_947311845.1). Taxonomy (NCBI): domain Eukaryota; kingdom Viridiplantae; phylum Streptophyta; class Magnoliopsida; order Poales; family Poaceae; genus Poa; species Poa pratensis. The sequence continues at coordinate 17,095,793 of CAMZMU010000121.1, forward strand.
GATGTCGACGAGGGGAAGGCGCCGCCGTTTTTTAGATACAAGGCCGACCCAACGTTAAATTAATAACGCCAAGAACGGCGACAGAGAATATGGTGTTGAACCCAGCTTACAACAAAGAGTTGCACACTCACACAGGAACACAGAACTACCGACGAGATTATAGGTGAAACAACAAAGACGAGCAACGCCGAAGACGGAGAGCACAAGCAGGACGGGCCGAGGTGTCGGGCCGGAGCTCACCCAGAGCACGGGCACACCAACGCACACGGCACACCGCCGTGACCAACTACACCAACCAAGGAGCACCACCAGCAGGATCATCACAGCCACTCTCCGCAAAGGCAGACAGGCTCAGTCAGCAGACCCTGCACAAGAAACACCGAGGTGCAGAACAAGGAACAAGCTTTGCCCGAGGGAGCTCGACGCAGACGACGCCACAGCACCTCCGGAAAGCAACCTGTCGTGAACTCCAAGGCGGTGTCTTCAAGAAGCACACAACGCCAGAGCGCCGCCACCGCCCGGTCCGAGGACCTTGGATTTTCATCCGGAGCGAAGAAGGACCAAGAGAAGCCGCTACGATGCCTTCAAGAAGGTAACGACATCCGTGGACGCCGCCGTCGCATCCCGAGAAGACCCCGGGTAAGGGTTTCCCCCGGCAAACTCTCCCCGCCTTCTACACGGGGCACCAAGCATCGACAAGCGACACCCAAGCCACTGTCACCACAAGCCGCACGCCAGCTACCCCGCCACCCCTGTGGCCGAGGTCACCGACCAACACCTGAGTCCCTGGCTCGCCCGCCAACCAAAGGACTCCCACCGTCCAGGGCCACCTCCGCGCACCGCTGAAGAGGGTAAGACGAGGAAGGAGGCTCCACCCCATGTCAACCACCGGCAACCCCCATGGCTAGCCGTGGCACCAGACATGGCCCGGATGCGGTAGAGCTCGAGAAGGTCGAGGCGGACAAGGCCGCAACACCCTACCGGCCTCCCGGAGACCTCCAAGCAGACCAGCAACCCGCAGCACCGCCGCCACGCCAGCATCCTTGGATCGAGACGGAGCGGCAGAGTCGGGGGAGAGAAAAACAGGCAGCCCGCGCGACCCGCATCGGGCCCAGATCGGGCCCAGGGCGCCACCGCACCCGCCCCCTTGCCGGCAGCTCCCGGCGCCGCCACCTCCGCGAGAACTGCCGCTGTGCCGCCCCGAAACGCCGCTGTCGCCTCCCCTGCGCCTCCCGGCCGCGCGCTTCGCCGTAATCACCGCCACCAGCGCCGCCCGCTTGACGCCCCGCCTCCGCGCGAAGGGAGCATGTCGGGGCTCGCCCGCCTCACCCGCCGTCTTTGCCGGCCGGGCGCGGCCGCCACCGCCGGCGCCGGCGGCGGCAGCGGCCGAAGAGAGGAGATCGGCCGGCTCTTTTTACTAGGGCTTAGGGGTCCTCTGGAGCGGCTCGCGCGAGCCGCCCGAGAGGAAGGATTTCTGTTGCAGATCAGGCGCCGCCGTTTTATTCGCCGGAGATGCGCCGGCCTTGCCCTTGGCGGAGTGAACGCTGAGAACAGGGAATCGTGTGTTGGCTATAGGATGGGGAGTGGTTTCCCCAAGTTCCATCTGGAGCATGATGGTGACCAACCGTTCATGTGTCGTGCTTTTTCTTCCCGGCCGATTCTTTCCACGATTTTTTTTCGTGCGGCAGGATCGTGGGAAAGGACGGATGCACGGTTTCGTTACGGCGATTTTTTTCGTGCGGGATGCGAGGCGGGGGAGCGGACAACGAACGACCATCACCACCGAGAGCGTTTTAATATAGAGGTATACTAGTAGAGATTTGGATGAATTCGTATTCCATACATGGGCCGAACGAGGTGTGGAAAAAATAAAACCGGCCCATTGTAGTGCCCTCGTTCATCCCAGAGAAAACAAAAGTCAAGCCTCCGCCCTCAACCAGCACCAGCAGCCGCCGCCCGGAGAGTTTGAAGATGAAGATCACTGCATCGCTGCCGGCGCCGGAGTCTGCGGGAGCGCCCGATCTCAGATCATCTGGCTCCGCCCTCAACCAGCAGCCGCCTCCCGGAGTGTGTGCAGCCGGAGGAGGCGCCGACCGCTTCAGCGACCTCCCCGACGCCCTAATCGGCGAGATCATCTCTCTCCTCCCCGTCAAGGATGGCGGCCTCACCCGAATCCTCGCGTCCCGGTGGCGCGACCTCTGGCGCTCCGTCCCTCTCAATCTCGACTGCCGCGACCTTGCCCGCCGTGGGGATAAACTCGCCGGTGCCGTATCAAGCATCCTCTCCTCCCACCCGGGCCCCGGCCGCCGCTTCTGCCTCGACGCGGCTTACCTTGAGTCGCGCGACCTGAACGCCGCCGTCCCGCCTGGCTCCGATCCGCCTCCCTCGACAACCTCCAGGAGCTTGCTCTATGGTACTTCCGATTCCGACACAATTGGCTGCCGGCGGTGCAGCTGTCTGCGTCCACCTTCTGCTTCTCGCCCACCCTCCGTGTTCTCACAATGGGAAGATGTCACATTATTACGGAGGGCATCATGCAGGCACTTCACTTCCCCCGGCTTAAGGAACTGGAACTTCAAGAGGTCAAGATTTCGGAGTGCTCGCTACACAGCTTGATTGCCGGGTGCCCAGTCCTAGAGTGCTTGCTGATTCGCTATAGCTTCGGCTTCAGTGTCGCCCGGATCAACTCCCTTACACTTAGAAGCATTAGCTTCAGCTTGTCTGGGATGATGGATAGTGTGAGAAATGAACTCGAGCTCAGAGAACTCATCATCGAGAATGCTCCTTCTCTTGAAAGGTTGCTCTGGTGTAATATGTTGAATAATAACCAGCATATATCAGTAATCTCCGCGCCTAAACTGCATACCTTAGGCTGGATTCCTGATCGGGATGACCACACACTCGTCTTTGGCTCCACAGTTCTTCAGGTAGCTTTGGCCTTAGTACTTTCAGCCTCTTCTATGCTGCATTTTCTGTGTGTGGTGAAATTACATATCATCTGCACATGTAATTGGCCTAATGTTGTCTTCAATGCTTGATGAAGGGACTATATGTTGATAGCTTGACAACGGTGTTGAGCACAGTGAAGACTTTAGCATTCAATATGTATGCTCTCAGCTTGGACATAGCTATTGACTTGATGAGATGCTTTCCCTGCTTGGAGAACATGTACATTCGGGTACCGTTTCTTAATTTATAGTTCATAATTCTCAGTTGATCTTTTGATCTAGTCTGAATTGTTGATTCTCCATTTGTTCATGTTCTTTTTCAGTCAAGTTCAACATTGGGGAGTAAGGCATGGCATCGTAAACACCGGAATCTTGTCAGATGCCATGACATCCGTCTCAAGACAATAGTGTTGGAATATCATCGGGACATTCAGTCTATAGTTCACTTTTTCAACTTCTTTGTATTGAACGCGAAAGTGTTAGAGTCAATAACACTTCAGGTTGCCTGCAGTAGTGAGAAGTTTATAGCGGAACATGGAGGGAAGTTTCTGCTGGAGAAAAGGGCTTCAAGAGGTGCTCAATTTCATTTTATAAACTATACGTGTCTCACTAATGTTTGGGATATGAAGCATCTCCAGGATCAAACTGACCCCTTCATACGGAGACGCTAACATTGGGCTTGGTCCTTCGAAGGGCTATTTTTGCTGTTCTCAGTTGAAACTGGGTCTCATCTTCTGAGCTGTTATTCCTATTGTCTTGCCTATCACATGTTGTAGTTTCTCCAAACTTGATTAGTTTTTGTGTTTGTCGCTCACTTTATTGTTTGTATTATTATCGGGTAACCATGTGATATATAAACAAGCTAGCTCTGTCCTTGGTTTTATGATATACTGTTTGACAACTCTTGGACTTTGTAGCCGTGCAGAGCTGAGTAAAGTTGTGTAGCTATAGTTAAGGATGATAGCTGTCCATCTGTACTCGCATGATATACTTTACGAGCATAAGTTTTTTCCAATATAAATTTGTATTCTTAAAATTTATTTTCGTATCCTGACATTTGACCGCTATTAGGTTGAGCACCAAAACTGGAAATTCTAACATATGCCTTCCTTGTTTGTCAATTGTTCTTCAGTTTTTCTTATAATGCAGTCAAGTTGCATGATAGCTGTCCATGTTGCATTTTTTTTCCAGGATACATGGCTACAGAATATACCTTGAGCCATCAAGTTATCCACATTGGATAATATACCACAGCACTAGACAGATCAAACATTGGCTAATGTTAAGAATATATGAGATTTAGCCTAAACCAAAAAAAATACAATAGTAAATCCTTTAGGAGACATCTGGGCCTCATCTGCTCGACGGGCCGTATCTGGTGTGCATCGGTTTCTTTAAGCTGAAACCCAGTATCACTTTTATCCAATAGCACTTACATTTTTCTGTCCAGTGTTGGCATGTTGTGACAACAAGTGATGAAACCACACACATTTCCCGGTGAAACTGGAGCTATTAACTTCATTTTTTGTGTTTTTTTATTTCTTTTGCTGGTTGTTTCCTATCTCTTTAAGAGAAATAGAATTGATAAGAAATACAATATTTTTCGGAGAAACAGTCAAGCCCTGTTTGGAACAGAGGGAAATACTATCACTATTCCCTTTATCTCGTTTTTGGCCCATCTCTATTTATAGAAGACATATCTCAAGATTCTCAACTATGTTCATTTGTACCATGCCTTTTTTAGACCCCTAAAATAGTTAAGTAGCTTACCATTGTGATTCTAACTTTGACAACGGTTATTGATTCAAAAAAATTAAAAAGGGAAAATATTGGAAGCTGTCCATAGATATTTATCTCATCTGACTTTGAAAACGTTGACCAATGGGGGAAGGATCCCTCCCCTCGCTTTACTTTGTTAGGTAGATGAGACCTCCTGTTTAGTTCGAGTATACCTCAGATGTGACTCGAATTTCTTCGAATATGCGTCAGATGGGACTCGAAACCGGGTGGGCTGGGTGCGCACTCGCCGCCTCTGCCACTGAGCTAGCGTTCAGTTCTCATCGCTGCTGACTTTCGATGATATTACACTCTTGATGTTCTCACCGGATGTTCTGTCAATAGTACATCACTGGGAGTAAGACTAGGAAGATCATTTCTAGGACGAGGAAAGACAGTGGAGAAATTCTTCTATTACTACTACTCGTATGTAGCAGAGGTGTTGCATTAATTGTGTACATTGGTCAAGTGGATGAGGGCCTGAGGTGTGCACCCATAACATGTATCTTAGTCCTACGACTAGCCACACTGTATAGAAATAGCGGTTCAAAACTCTGCATGATTCGATTCTACTAGGGTCAAGAGCAATTCATCTCCCACACGCACCCATGGTTCCCAAACTCAGTTAGCACGTCACGAAGGTGACAACAATGCCGACCCCGGTCAGCCCTTCTCGCATCACATCAGCCGCGTCCTCCACCTGTATGCTACTGATTAAAGACGTCCTAAAACAAGGCACTCACCAGGCAAACGTGAGAGGGGAGCGAATTCTCCGGGTCGATGACATAGTACCATTTTGTTCCCCACCCCAAGTAGCCCTCGCACACAGTGATGAAGACTAACACAAGGAGCACGTTCGGGGGGGGGGGGGGGGGGGGGGGGGGGGTGGTGGGGGTGGCGTAGGTTGTGGAGCTCGGTTAAGTCAAGAAGTCTATGCCAAACAGATCCAAACAACTCTTGTGAAATCGGGAGATTGAAATTAATGGATGAAGCGTCCGCTAAAATGCAAAAGCAATTAAACGAGCATGTTTTGGGTAAATTTATTTAAAATGGGCATAAGGTTTTTCCATGACATTGGGAAACAATCCAAAGAGAAAATAATATATCTGAAAACAACATATACAAAGTAGCAACTTATTGAGGTGTAAAATTCAGATTAAGGAATTCGCGGACATGAGATTGTTATGAGCTCACTCATTTAGCAAGAGCCGTCATAATGCAGAGTGATGCTCCTCAACTTGCTTTAGGAACCGAGTGTCCGTTCATGACATGGTTACCATCTTCTGCCCAGAAGTTTGTTGTTTGAATGTCATCTTTCATCATCAACTTAGAATAATCCTCATGGTTGTACACCACATTGTTCTTCCCTCCAAAATCTACCGGAAGTACATCTGGATCGATATGCTTGTACAATGTCTTCATGCTCTCCTCGTTCTCCTTGTACACAAAATTGAGTTACTGGATTGTTTTCTGGTCAAGGAATACTTTGCACACCTGAAAGCAGTTGAAACGTTTAAGATGGAAATTAAAACAAGTAATACAGATTTTTTTTGTATTAACACTAATTAATACGTTAATGAGAGGGTAATGTTCAAAGCCTACACCTTAAAAGTAGCCTCAAATAATTTGGGTGCATTAAACAGAAATGAAATTGAAAGCCTCTCTGGGTAATGGTTTTGCACGAGGCTCATGCATTCTCTTGCAGTCTTTATGGGGCTTCTATGGGCAAGTGTCCATCCGGTGAAGTCTATCAGCCACACCATTTTTTCTTGTCCTTCAGGCAGGTTGAGGACTGCATTCTCCACGGTATATAAAAGATATTGCAACTGTCCTTCGTGAGACGATGTATTCTGAAAATCAGAAGATCGTGGTTTCGTGACTTCTAGGCTGAGGAAGATAGACAGACAGTTCCCAAAATCAAAGAGAATGCGCAAATGAAAATTTTAAACATGTCAAGTTTTACCTGCTTTGCCAGTCTCATTACAACCACGGTTTTACCCTCTCTATCATGGAAACTTGCCCTGTACATTTTACCTGTTTCTGCTTCAACAGAAACATCAGGCTGGAATAAAGATGAAAACAATTAATGAAACATTAGTCACACCAAGTTAAGAAAAAAACATCACTTGAGAAATGCAAGCAAGGAAAAATAGAAGAAAACAATTACCCAGCGAATATCCTCAGGCCTGCTACCTGCCCTCCACATGAGACTTTCTACCAACATTTTCCTGGACTTGTCAACATTCCAGTTGCGGGCTTCAAGGTATCTTACCTGGCATGATTCACTACAGTACTTCTCTCCACGGGTAGACAAAGGACCAAGTGCAGCTCTAAGTTCACTGATCTGCTCACAGGAAGAATTGACCAGAAGAAAGCTTACATGTCTAAATAAAAAATAGAAAAAAATATGTCAATCCTGTACTGATAAAGGATGAACTTCAGTTTTCAGTTTTCTGCGACAAGCACAAGTAAGTATTGATTGCTTACGAGCTTCCAGTCAAGTGCAAATCCTAAAAGGACTCATCAGAGAGCTACTTATGCTAAGTGAGAAACATTTTACCAAATGATCGTTACCATCAGATGGTAAATACCGACCATTCATTGCGAGGAAGTATATGAAGTAGATTATATAGCTGAATTGCACATTTTACATTAAAAGAGGTGCACATAAGTATGTAGCCGCAGAGTTGCTGATACATAAAATGCACTTGTTGTCATGCTTAAACGGAAATTCTGTAACATGAGAAGGTGGAGTTACAGCACTCATAGCACAACCACTCAGAATAAATCGTTTGACTCGTAATATATATAGAGAAAAACACAGGTTTAGTACATGAACTTATCGAGAATGTGCGGTTTGGTCACAAACTTGCAAAACGTGAAAAAAAGCGAGTCACAAAGTTGCCACGCGTGAGCGTTTCGGGGCGGCAGTTAGTTTGCGTACGTCTGTCTTTATACAAATTCCCCCTAAAGTTACATTTTTTTACAAATCCTGTCTAAAAAGTCGAACAAAAAACAGTTGAAAGACCTAACAATTAGAATAAATAATAATTTAAGGAGCGATTGAAAAAAAAACAGTCTGGCACGTATGCAAACTCACGGTTGCCATCACGGAGTGACCAAAATGCTCGCATGTGGCCACTTTGTGATCCGTCTTTCACGTTTTGGAACTTCGTGACCAAACCGCACATTCTCGGCAAGTTCATGTACTAAACTTGCATTTTTCTCAAATATATAACATAAAGCCTACACCTAATAGAGGATATATTTTCCAATATATAAGAGATAAAATGACATATATCTCCCTCTGTCTTGATTGTACATAGGTTTATAGTTCGGCCATTTTCATTTGCTTAATAATGAGTATAACACCTTTTTAGTTTTTTTTTCCATTGGCAGAGAAAATAAACTTGGTAATTAGTTACCGAGGTCATGTAGTTTGCATGCTAACAGTTCCACGAATTAACAAAAACATGACAAATTTTCAAATTACCTTTGCTTGTCTCTGCTCGGCATCATCCAAATTGAAATGTGGGGTGTGCCTTCTCCGAAACATGATAACTTCAAATCTCAAGGAATCTCAAACCTTAAACAGATCAAAACTTTGGAGTAAAATTAGGTAACCATGGCAAACCCTTGTATAAACCTACTTCATATGTTCAAACAAGTGTAAAAGCAGAATAGAAAAATGCAGTAGAAATCAAGTTAAAAGTAGAATAGAAGAACTGAGCGGAAACAAGTGTAAAAATATAGTAGAGAAGAAAAGTTCAAAACAGATTTTGATCTGCACGCTTTTCTAAATCAGTTTGCATGCTTTTCGAAATTGATTTTTAAATAGTTATTATCCATTTTTGTCAGACCAATAAAAGTAGTGTGGTAGAATGTTAGGACAGTAAAAAAGTCCAAAAAAGTAGTATAGGTGGACATAAAAAACAGAAACAGTTTACTCAAAAGCCTTTTGCTTTATCTACTCTCTCTGTCAACACCAAACAATGGGTGCCTCTTCCACTTCTTTGCTATCATTTATCAATTCAGTACGTATGAGCCTATAAAGTGACGTCCTAATCACTGCAGCAGATTAAGACACAAGGCATTGACTCAATGAACACATCACCTACATGGATCTGCTATCTCCTCTTGAAATAAATGTGATATATGTCGAACAATGCTACACAAAAGCTAAGTAAACCTACCAAATAGGATAGGCAGATCCGTTTTTTAAATCACATTGCAGGCAGATGTGCGTATGGTTCAATTTTTACTCCAACATTGACTTTTAATGGGAAAAGCTGTGAAAGCTGAAGGTTTCAGCATGCTAACTTTATCATCTCGCTAACCCAAATCGGCAAAATCCTAGATATCCAAACGCAGCAAGAATCAGAAAGAAGATGAATTCAAAAGACAATAGCTACAAATATTTCGGAAACAGCTCTTCATTTGATGCTACGCATCTTTTCCCTCCTGAAAGGATGAACATTGTCATACTTACAGTTTTTTTCCCGAGAATATACTCTTACAGCTACAGAGTTTGACAAACATGAACCTATGATGGATTTTAGGTGGATGCAGAGTATGATCAATACATGAATACGCAAGAATTTGGGGTTTCACAGTAGCTACCAATCAACCCAGAAAGCAAAACAAAATCTGCATACCAGGATACGCGAGAAGCCCCAGGGAGACGAAGCAACTAGAACTGGCCGAGCGCTGCCTCGCGTTAGGAAGAGAGATCGATGTTCAGAGTTGGACTGGACTTTCTCTGCCCCGTACTCGGACCATGAGATCGAGATCGAGACGCAGTGGAATGGAATCACGCTCTGGCGACGAGGAGGGATTTGAAGGTGCACGCCACTCGAGGGTCAATTTATCGTTGAGGCGCTTAGCAGAGTGGCATCGTTGACTTGCGCCGAGGGCGTGGCGTAGGTGGTGGAATCTGTTCGTTCGTAATCACAAGGACCCACGTTTAAACAGATCACATTCGTAAGCCATATCACCGTGCCATTTTTTTTATACTATAAAACGTACTGTTTCCATCATTCCATGGATGGAGTCGAAATCGCCTTTTGTCGGTCGACCGTGCGGGCGCGTTCGTTTTATGCTGTCCCGCCAGTGGGCTCCCATTGTATCCATTTTTTGTTGAAATCATTTTCACTAGAAGGTAAAGGCAACGCCCGCTCCACTGTAATCGAGAAAGAATATAGGGGTGACCAGGAGTTGAGAAATCAGAAATTTACACAAAACACTTCATGGAACAAAACTAACACTCGTAATACTCTGTGAAGGTTAGGCAAGTAAGCACAACAAAAGCTAAGTGAGAAGACACAATCATATACTCCCTCTGATCCTAAAAGAATGTCGCAAGTACAGCCCTAAATTGTGCTTCGTACGTATACTCCTGACACTTAATTAGAATTGGAGGTCACCATTGTCGTATCACCAGGCAAGCACAACACGACCGGTCGAACCGAGAAGAACCCGCCGTAGACAGAGCGGCAGTACCACAACCACGTGGGAGGGATCGACCTCCACCGCCATAGGCAGTAACCGACCGGACGCAGCATGCAGGGGCACACCAAGCCACATTGGAGCCGGAGGGCGGCCGCAGCACAGCCACCTGGAGGACTACCTCCGCCGCCATCGGCGGGTGCCGACCGGACGCGGTAGCAGAGACACACTAGGCTGGGCAAAGCCCGGCCGGCCCCTGAGAGGGTCCGTGAAGTCTCCGCCACCACGCTGCTGCACGTAGGCCGACGCTGCTGCTACCCTCAAGATCGGCACCAAAGGCCCGGCCGGACCCAAAAGGGTCCGCAAAGCTCCCGGCGCCACGCTGCAGAAGACGTGTTGTCGTCGCCGCCACTCCGTCACAAGCATCGTACCTCAGTCAAACCGGGATGACATAACTGTACACAATTTCAGTGTCAATATTACATAAGCTTAAAAAATTATATTATTTCTTCCATTTTGTATGTTTTTCTTTTCTTGGAGAGGGATGTTTGGTTACATGTACCTTTAACCATCTAGTTACCCGGATGACATAACATCACACGGTGGCGCCATAAATCTTTGAGCACAGGTTGGGGACCTTTGACATTTGCTAGGTGACAGAACATGCCATGTTTTGTGGATGGTACAGATGGTTTTTTTCTTGCCAAGTTCTTTTAGTTGTACATCTGGTGAATGTTGTGTGTCCGATGTACATACTGTAAGATGGACCAGATCAGTTGGATGTGCTGTGGCGCATTTAGAAAACAGGGGTTCCTGCGTGTTCCTGCATAAATATCTTGCTGAACCTTTTGCTTGCTAAATCGAGTTGATCATGCCTGGTGGCGGCGGCTAAGCAGGCGAGGTGGTTTGCCACCGATGCCGCTACCGAACATGGCGAGAAATGTGTGGTGAAGAAGCTCCATTGCAGCAAACAGAAGTTCCTGAAGCCGTGCTTACACGAAACACATCCCAGACGGGACGGGGCTTGCCTGTGCCCGCTTGGTGCGACCATCGGTGCGACTGCACGCGTGGAAGGCATCGAGCGGCTCTGCCTCCGCACCAATCAACTCTGCTTTTTCCTTCCAATTTTTTTAAAGAAAAACGACCACTTCCCGTATCCCTTCCCTGCCTACCGATCCATTCCCTATCTGAGCTCTGAAGCTGAGCTGCCCGACGAGGCCTCTGGCCGCCGTGCTCCCGTCGGCTCCAGGCTCCAGCCCCATAGCGTCGACGGATCTCGCCGCTCCACCGCATCTCGGCCAGAGCTTGACCGCGGCTCAGTTCCTCCGTCGCTGGCCCGCGTTGCTCTGTTCCTCCGCCGTCCAGAAAATTTGCAAGGAGTTCCTGTACATGTAGGCAGATGGCGTGCCTGACCAAGAACACCAAAGGAAGGGGATGACAGTATTGGATGAATTCCCACAACCGGATCGAAATGAAGAAATTACGAAGTTTGCTATATTTCATCATGAAGATTGGGCCAGATTTTTTACTGTCCGTGCCTGAGATTCGTCGCCATAGTGCCCATGATTACTTCAAGAAGCCATCAGCGACTTGTGCTGATTGCCGCCTGTTCAATTGGAGCCCGTATGAAAGTATTCCTATCTTGTTAATTGGAGGAGAATTCGCATGTGTTGATTCCTGCGCTTCTATCTACAAGTATTTTGTGGATGTTCCATCGCGATGGGATTATTTGTCCTATTTTGTGCTTGTATTATGGAAGACAATAGGTACGTGGGAAAGGATAACGTAATTTGTTTTTTTTTTCTAGAACGAAACTGCCACAGCTGGGCGTGCGGGAGCCGGAGACTCGCTCGATGGGTTCCACGCGTCCAGGTCGCACGGATGGTCGCACGCCTGCGGCACAGGCAAGCCCCGTCCAGACTCCCAGACGTGGAAGTACTATTGTTTATGATGATGTTCCTCCCCCGGAATGAATGCACATACATGAGTTTACAAACCATGGCGGCCCTACACACCATCAAAGTAATTTATCAAATTGGAATTGTCAGGATTATTTTTTAGTAAGCAAATGACCTTTTTTAGCGGAAGCAAGTGAATTTTTTAGGGAAGGAAGCTTTTTTTTTTTTTTTTGCATGAGGAGGCAAAGTGCTCGATAGTAGTGAAAATTATCAGCATTTATTCTAAAAAAAAAAATGAAGCAACGATGATCCATGTCCAGTTCAAAGTTGCAGCAGAAGAGGGCCCGGCCCATTACAATGCCATCCTTTCAGAAAACCTCCTCGTCTACCTGAAGACCACCAGTGCGGCGGCGCGGTCAGCTTGCTCTTGCTGTTCCCCCACGCAGGCCGCCTGTCATGGACGACGGGAGCTGTGTTTTCCTACGCTGAGTCGCTGACGCAGGCGGTGTTTTGCCCCCGACGTGGAGTGCGACGAGACGGCCGCTCGCCTAAACCGTAAACCCTCGCCGGCGGCTGCGGCGGCGGCGCCATGAGTCTATCCGAGTTGGAAGCAAGACATACCCGCTCGCCTAAGATGGACCAGGCCCTGGGCTTCGGGCCTTAATGCTTCCTAAACCCCACGACCAGCCAAGCCCATATGCCGTCCGCAATGCGCCTCCCATTCAGACCCACTCTCGCCGTCGCCAATGTCGCCGCCGGCGCCGGCTCCACCGCCACCACGCCGCTGGACGCCCGGATGGTCAAGACGGGCTTCGACCCGGCCACCTACCGGCTCAACCTGCACCTCCACTCGCTCATCTCCTCCGGCCGCCTCGCGCAGGCCCGGGCCCTGTTCGACCAAATGGCGCCCCACCGGAGCAACGCCTTCTCCCTCAACCGCATGCTCTCCGGCTACTCCAGGTCCGGCCAGCTCGCCGCAGCGCACCACCTCTTCCTCTCCTCCCCGCCCGACCTCCGCAACGCCGTCACATGGACAGTCATGATGGGCGCGCTCGCCCCCGCCCCTGGCCGCGCCGCCGACGCCGTGTCTCTCTTCCGCGACATGCTCAGGGAGGGCGTCGTCCCGGACCGCGTCGCCATGTCCACCGTGCTCAACGTGCCTGCTACCGCCACCGGCACCACCGCCTCGCTCCACCCCTTCGCCCTCAAGCACGGCCTCCTCCACTCCAGCGTCGTCGTCTGCAACACGCTGCTTGACGCCTACTGCAAGCACGGCCTCCTCGCCGCCGGCCGGAGGGTGTTCCAGGAAATGCCGCACAGGGACTCCGTCACCTACAACGCCATGATAATGGGGTGCTCCAAGGAGGGGCTACATGGCGAGGCGCTGGACCTGTTTGCCGGTATGCGCTGTGCGGGCCTCGGTGCCACACAGTTCACCTATTCTAGTATGCTCACCGTGGCCACTGGCGTCGGCGATCTCCGTCTTGGTCACCAGGTCCATGGCCTCGTCGCCAGAGCCACCTCGGCGCACAACGTGTTCGTCAACAACTCGCTGCTGGATTTCTACTCCAAATGCGACTCCATTGGTGAGATGGAGAAGCTGTTCGATGGGATGCTGCAGCGCGACAACATCTCGTACAATGTCATGATCACGGGCTATGCTTGGAGCCGGTGCGCTGGCACGGTGCTGCGGCTGTTCAGGGAGATGCAGGTGCTTGGTTTCGATAGGCAGGCCTTGCCTTATGCTACTTTGCTGAGTGTTGCTGGCTCACTGCCTCACATTGCGATTGGAAAGCAGATACATGCTCAGCTGGTCCTCCTTGGCCTTTCTTCAGAGGATCTTGTGGGCAACGCTCTGATCGACATGTACTCGAAATGCGGCATGCTCGACGCTGCAAAGACCAGTTTTCTTAACAAAAACGACAAGACCGGCGTTTCCTGGACAGCGATGATAACTGGCCATGTCCAGAATGGGCAGCAGGAAGAAGCACTGCAGTTGTTCTGTGACATGAGAAGGGCTGGTCTGAGCCCTGACAGGGCGACATTTTCAAGCATCATTAAGGCATCCTCCAGCCTGGCAATGATCGGGTTAGGAAGGCAATTGCATTCTTACCTCATAAGATCAGGCCACATGTCCAGTGTGTTCTCAGGAAGTGCCCTTCTTGACATGTACGCAAAATGCGGCTGTTTAGATGAGGCGCTCCGAACATTTGATGAGATGCCCGAGAGGAATTCCATCTCGTGGAATGCTGTTATTTCAGCCTATGCGCACTATGGGCAGGCAAAGAATGCCATCAAGATGTTCGAAGGTATGCTTCATTATGGATTTAAGCCAGATTCAGTCACATTCTTGAGTGTGCTGTCAGCGTGCAGTCACAATGGTCTTGCAGAAGAATGTATAAAATACTTTGAATTGATGGAAAAGGAATATGGCATATCACCCTGGAAGGAACACTACTCGTGTCTTATCGATACATTAGGTCGGGTGGGACGTTTCGATAAAGTTCAGAAAATGTTGAGCGAGATGCCATTTGGAGATGATCCAATTATCTGGAGCTCTATTCTTCACTCATGCAGGATCCATGGAAACCAGGATTTAGCTAGAGTGGCAGCTGAAAAATTGTTCAGTAGGGGGCCAACAGACGCTACACCGTACGTTATACTGTCCAACATATATGCGAAAGCTGGTAAATGGGAAGATGCTGCTCGTGTGAAGAAGACCATGAGAGATCGAGGGCTTAGGAAAGAGTCAGGTTACAGTTGGGTTGAATTCAAACAAAAAATCTATAGCTTTTCTTCGAATGACCACACCAACCCAATGATAGCCGAGATTAAAGACGAGCTAGAGAGGTTGTACAAAGAGATGGATAAACAAGGATATAAGCCCGACACTAGCTGTGCCTTGCATCAAGTGGATGATGACCTAAAGTTTGAGTCACTGAAATACCACAGTGAGAGATTAGCCATTGCATTTGCCCTGATTAATACCCCACCGGGGACGCCAATTAGAGTAATGAAGAATCTATCTGCCTGCGTAGACTGCCATGCTGCCATCAAGATGATATCAAAGATTGTGAACAGGGACATCATTGTAAGAGATTCAAGCAGGTTCCACCATTTCAAGGATGGCGTTTGTTCTTGTGGAGACTATTGGTAGGGATTAGGCTTCCGTCCACGATGAAGGATGCACACTGAATATGCTGACAAACAACTAGAATTTGTCAGGGCACATGTATCAGGTACACTACCATCTTGCTGGAGTTTTTCTAAGTAGTTTTCCTTATATTGATTTTGGTACTAGTGTTTTTTCTTGCATCTATTGAGCTGGAAGTAAGTCTGCCAGTCATTTTTCGAGGTTAAACCAGGCTTGAGGCTTCCCCATTTAATTACAAACAAGGGAATCACTATTCCTAAAATACAGGAAGTTAGTTTAGCACGACAAGTTTTTGTTTCAATTCTTTGTGTTTTTAATCTATTACCTTCCTGTACTCCATGTTAACGGAAAATTTGGCCAGCTAATTTCGCACATCAGTGCATTTTCCCATTCATATTGATATTCCCCATGATTTTACATGTTGTGTGCCCCACCAAGTTCAACTTCTAGCCCAACTCCCGATTATACATTAATGTGCCAAGTACTTGCATTTGTAGTATTTGTCTCACATAGCTTACAGGCTTACCACTATGGTCATTCTCCTAAATTTGGTGTAATTGGGTCATATAATGGCCTTGTGTTCTTGAACTATGCCTAAAGACGTCACTAGTACAGAACGACACATCGGAAACGGGCCAAAAACCCCTTCGGCAACGGAGAAAGGGTCCGTGTCCCCGCCTCTGTCACTGATGTGAAGCCTCACAATGGCAACGGAGATTTTTATCGTTTGCAATAAGTTTAGCAACGGGCATAATATATAACCGTTGCCTTTAGTCTTTACATCAGATACGGAGATTAGTGTTTGACCGTTTGCAATGAGGGCTAAAGGAAACAAAAAAAAAGCCGGTGACGCCTGCTGCACCGTCGACGGAGCCCTGTGGTTCCTGCTTGACGGCCGCCGGTTCTTCACCTTCCTCTTCGCCCAGCTTCATTGCGTGGTCTTCTTCTACCTATTTAGTACTGCACAAAAGTCTTGCTCCTGGAGCCGCCGGCTTCAGTGGACCGTGTGGACGGAGCCCCGCTCCTACGTCTTCACGGCCGCCGCATAGTCTCCAGGTTTCCTCCTCGCCCTAAAGGAGATGAAAAAAAATCAAAATGTAAGCTTCGTCATCTCTATACACAAGACAGATGCTTCTTCATCGGCATTACAGAAAATATAGAACTAATTACAACTAGAACATAGCCTAAACAATGCCTCATATATAGGTAGATTGGACACACAAATTTCAGGGATGGACCAAGCGAGCCAAGTAGGATGCACAAGATCGATGTGTATTTGTGCATATCACAAGGATCACTAGCGCCACCCCCGGATCACACGGTGTCACCTAATTTTAATCATCGGCATAACAGAAACAAAGCTAAAATCAGAGCAAATGCCTACTAAAAACAGAGCAAATCTATGGATAAACAATTAGCTACTTACAACTAGAAAACAGCAAAAATCTATGTGGAAACAATGCCTACTAAAAACAGAGCAAATCTATGGACAAACAATTAGCTACTTACAACTAGAAAACAGCAAAAATATATGTGTAAACAATGCCTACTAAAAACAGAGCAAATCTATGGATAAACAATTAGCTACTTACAACTAGAAAACAGCAAAAATCTATGTGTAAACAATGCTACTAAAAAGAGCAAATCTATGGATAAACAATTAGCTACTTACAACTAGAAAACAGCAAAAATCTATGTGTAAACAATGCCTACTAAAAAGAGCAAATCTATGGATAAACAATTTGCTACTTACAACTAGAAAACAGCAAAAATCTATGTGGAAACAATGCCTACTAAAAACAGAGCAAATCTATGGACAAACAATTAGCTACTTACAACTAGAAAACAGCAAAAATCTATGTGTAAACAATACCTACTAAAAACAGAGCAAATCTATGGACAAACAATTAGCTACTTACAACTAGAAAACAGCAAAAATCTATGTGTAAACAATGCCTACTAAAAACAGAGCAAATCTATGGACAAACAATTAGCTACTTACAACTAGAAAACAGCAAAAATCTATGTGTAAACAATGGCTACTAAAAATAGAGCAAATCTATGGATAAACAATTAGCTACTTACAACTAGAAAATAGCTATCCTACTGAACTGGGGTCTTACATTAGGCGAGGCGGTCTCGCTTAGCGTCGCCGCCGGCGACGGAGCTAGCGCCGGCCTCCCCTAGCGGCGCCTTGCCCTCGCCGTGGACCAAAGAGAGGGCTATGGCGGCCCGGAGGTCAGACTGGTAGACCGCCTCCTCGGCGCGTTCAACCTGGGTCGAGGCCTCGGAGAGGAGGACCGCCGCCTCCAGATCGGCCTCGCCCTGACGACGCTTGGCGTCATCGCGCTCGAAATCGGCGCGGAGAGTTGGCAAGCGATCTCCAGATCACGGTCCTCCTCCTCTTCCTCTTCCTCTTCCTCCTCGTCGGAGGAGGAGGAAGACGGATGGCGGCCGGGGTACATCGCCTGGCGGATCTCGCGGTAGCTGCAATGGTGGCCAAATGAGCGGGTGCGGCCGGAGCCTTCGCCGTGCGGACGAGCGCCAAGGGCGCGGGACCGGCCCGAGGGGGCCGGATCGGCGGCGGCCTGTTCCGCAAGCTCGTCCCGCAACACCAGCTGACGCTGCTGCTGCCTGAAGGCCCGGAGGGTGGGGCGGCCACGGCCGCGGCCGCGGTCACGGCCGCGATGGCCGGATCTACCAGCGCCGACGGTGGAAGCCATGCGAGAGAGTGGAGAGAGAGGAGACTGTGCGGCGGCTAGGGTTGGAAGTGAGACAGTGAGAGTGAGAGTGAAGGGCATAGTAGGTTCTTATAGGCCGGCTGTCGGGCTGCTTGTAATGGCAACGGATATTACGAAATTGTCCGTGTGCGATGAGCCCACATCGGTATATTTTTGTGCGCTGTTGTGGGCCTGCTTTACGGCCCAGTGCGGGCACGCGGGGGATGTCGCGATTTACCGTCGCCTAACTCCTGCCGTTGCCATAGAGGGGTATCCGATGTCTCGTTCTGTACTAGTGTGTGCTAATTTTTTTTAAATAATACACGAAAATTATTTAATTCTGGAAATATTACGCGTTTTTTTATTTTTTTCAAAAATATTAGCCAGTCGGTCGCGGCGAAACCGATAGGCGCTACTCGTCTTCGGCGACGCCGACAAGGCCCACTCGTCCACGCGTAGGCCGAGTAGTGGATGGGCCACGTCGCCACCGACGCAGTCGTCCTGGGAGGGCCTGTCGTGCTCGCCCACGCCGACTAGGCGGGCCCAGTCGGCTTCGCCGAAGCCGACAAGGCGCTGCTCAGCATCGAGCGCACGGACGACCCTTCTCTTTCCTTTCTTTCTTCTTCCTTGCGCTGCCTTGTTCCTGCTCTTCGTTTCCTCTCTGCACTCCCCACGAAAACCGAATTAAACTAGCGATTTAGACCAACAATCTTCACGTTTGCCACCATTAATCGGTACTAGAAGGTTGAGGGAGGCTAGGGGAACTCCGATCTCCTGATGGGATAGCTCGTGGTGGTGGTGATGCTTGGCGGGTGGTGGTGGTGGTGATGGTGGTGGTGATGCTGGAGGGCTGCGTGGTGGTGGTGCTGGAGGGCTGCATTGTGGTGGTGCTGCTCGTGTTGGTGCGCCGTTGATTCGAGACCGCCGGACGCCGTCGCCTCTCACGCTTCTAGGGTATGATTCGATTTATCAAAATTGTAGTGCTATATTTGTTACATGTATGAACATGTGTTGTTAAAAAATAGTTTGTGACGGTAGCAAATATTTGTAGGTTAATTCGAAAAAATGTAGCTATATTTTTTAGGATTGTCACGTATATGTTGCTAAATTGGTTGTGGCGGTAGTAAATATTGTAGCTATGTATGTAGATAAATTATAATATATGTAGTAATAAATTTTAAAAACATGGTGTATGTAGCTATATATTTTAAGTCGCTTCTAAGGTATATTTAGCTATATGTATAGATTAATTCTAATATATAGGTGGTGATGTTGTATGCGGAATAATATTAACGATGGTCAATATTTATTTATGTCAGCGGAGATGTCTGATTTAGTGAAGATCAGGTTTTTCTATGGTCCTGGTAGAGTCCAAATGTGTGATACGGGAGCTGATCTGAGTGAGTTTGATTCTATAGTTGTCGACCTGCCAGCTCCTGAAACATGGTCTCTCAGTCAGGTTAAAGATTGGTTGACGGGAAGTTTAGGGCTTGATAATCAGACACAGACCGTCAGTGTTCATGCTTGGTGGAGTCATTCAAGGACAAATATTTACTTCGTTATGAGACCACTAGAGTGTGATTCTGATTGGGTGCGATGGTTAAAAGGCTGCGCAAAAAGGAATTGCTCTCCTTGTGCCCTAGTTCTTCCCGCCTTGAACGAGGTCACTGCCCCTGAGGACGAGTTTAGTGCCCATGAAGGTGAGGGTGCTTATGATCCTGGCCAGGGAAGTGAAGAGATGAACATATCTATGTCAAATTATGGGACTGATTTTGGTGGTGGTGGTTACGAGTCGGGGCAGAGCAGTCAAGTACAAGGAGGGGACACTGAGGTATATGACAGTGCGGAGGCGGATGGCGACGAGGTAGACGGGCACATGCAGAACGAGATGGAAGATGAAGATACAGATGGCTATAGTGCTGAAGGCGATGATTCCGATGAGTCAGACGGGGAAGAGAACGCAGATGAGGTACCTAATCCTGAAGCATGGAATCAGGACCACTCTTCGGCGATGATCGTAAACGATGGTCATGATTCGGCATGGGAATATCATGAGAACAACATTGCGAAGGGTGCTATGTATACTGACAAGCAAGCTTTGAGGGATGCAGTCATTAAATGGGCATTGTCCACCCACAGGGTTATGAAAACTGTGGTGTCAAGTCAAAAATATTTGACAATGGAATGCGAGAATATAAATTGTCCCGGCAGGGTGCATGGACATCTCCCAAAGAATGGCTATAGTTGGAGGATAAGTGACTTCGCACCTCACTCATGTCGAATTGAGAATATCCCTAAAGATCATCGTAATCTTTCTTCCACGCTTATAGCTCGGTTGCTATACAGCGAGATAGTGGCCTGCGCAGCGATGGAAGTGAGTGCCATCCAGACAAAAGTGGCTGTCAGATTGAAGTACGAAATATCTTATGGCAAGGCTTGGAGGGCTAAGCATACGGCGCTTGAGAACAGATTTGGTTCATATTTGGACGCATATGACTCTGTTATCCGGCTGCTGCACACTCTGCAGTACCGGAATCCAGGCACCTATATAGATATCAAAGATTTGTTCAGGCCAGAGTTCCCAACTGTGAGGGTGCTGCATCGAGTGTTTTTCTCATTCGCCGTATGCATCGAGGCTTTCAGACATTGTCGTCCGGTGATATGTGTAGATGGCACCTTTCTCACAGGCAAGTATAGGGGACAGATCCTGACCGCCATTGGTCAAGACGGTAACAATATGGTTGTGCCCCTCGCATTTGCTTTTGTGGAGAGCGAGAACATTGACAGTTGGACTTGGTTCTTCAGGCAACTGAAAATAGCAGTTGTGAAGGATAAGCCGAACGTGTGCATCCTTCATGACAGGCATGCAGGTATACTCAGCGATAAAGACACTCACCAATCCTACGCCTGAGGAACAGACTCCATGGCAGGACATGCAGAGCCGTTGGTGCATGCGCCATCTAGGTGCAACTTCTACTCGCAGTTTAGAAATAAGGACCTGATGAACCTATTCAAGAAACTCTGCAAGCAGAACCAAGAATGGAAGTACACGAAGATACGTGAAAGACTTGATTTGTGCACGGAGAGACATGTTCGGGACAGGAAGAGGGCACGAGCAGTAGCTGTTGCTGCCCATGCAGAAGCTGTTGCTGCACAGTTAGCTACAGGACCACCTGCCGAGGAGGAAGAGCCTGTTGGTCTTTGCGACCTACCCGGATTTGACCCGCCTGGAACTAGGAGAAGAGGTGGGAGGACAATTAAAACTTTTCAGCAGTGGATAGAGCATGAACCTTTGGAGAGGTGGTCTTTGTTGCACGACACGCATGGAGCAAGATACGGTGTCATGACAACGAACCTGGCTGAAACATACAACTTTGTCCTCAGAGGAAACCGTGCGTTGCCACTAACAGCCATCGTGGAGGGTATTTTCTATGGCACAGTGAAATATTTCAGAGAAAGACGTGAAAGAGCTGAGAAGCATATGATGGACAACCCGACCTCGCCTTACTGTGAGAAGGTTACGAAGTACATGAATGAGAAGCTGGCAAAATGTTGCTCCCACACTGTAACTGCAGTTGGGAATCAAGAAAGGAGGTTTGAGGTCCGGTTAGCCCACAACAAGTTCGGATGTGCGAACGAGGTGAGGACGCATGAGGTGAAGATTGGTAATGAGATTTGGCCAACTTGCGAGTGCACCTGCAACAAACCAAAATTGCTTCACCTTCCTTGCTCCCATGTCCTCGCTGCCTGCAGGCAGTTACGGTTGAACGCAATCTCCTTCGTGTCTCCATATTTTATGAAAGAGGCAGTTATCAATACTTGGACAGGTGAGATGATGGGATTTCGATCAATGGGTAACTTCAACACTGTACCCCCTGGTCAGAGGCGGTACATTCCAGCTCCTGAGCTATTGCGTACAGGCGTAGGCAGACGACAGTGTCGTCGCATCAGGAATGATATGGATGAATCCGAAGCCGGAGGCCCCACAATGCAATGCCTTCAATGCAACAGATTTGGCCATAGGGACCCTGATTGTCCCACTTTTCCTGGAGAGAGACCTCCCGTGCGTGGACGGGTAACCGGCGTGGGCGAGGACGAAGAGCGAGAGGAAGAAACTAGGTGGCACTATGTTTGAATTTGTATTAAGTGTGTCACTATGTTTGAATTTATATTAAGTGTGGCACTATGTTTGAATTTGTATTAAGTGTGGCACTATGTTTAAATTTGTATTAAGTGTGGCACTATGTTTAAATTTGTATTAAGTGTGGCACTATGTTTGTATTTCTACTAATTTTAATTATGTATGCAACTATATTCTAATAAGTGCAGTGATGGAGGGAATGTGGTTGCTTGATGCTACAATTGATAGTGGGCACCGTGCTAAGGTATTAGAGGGAATCCAAGGAAACTTAAGCCCCTAATCACTCGCACGCCAAAGGAAAACTGGAGGATTCACCCTGCGTGGGTACAGAGGTATTTATTTTACAGACGCATGTTTTCTATTTATATTAGTGTGCTAAACTAGATTGTTATGTTCTTTTGGATACGCAGGTTGAAATGGGCCGGGCTCTTACCTTTCGCGCGTCTAGTAGAGGCCACTGATACCTCTTCGCGTATGACGATCGACGGATCTTTACTGAGCTGCTTGGTGGACCGATGGAGGCCGGAGACCCACACGTTCCACTTTCGCTGGGGAGAGATGGCTCCTACTCTACAGGATGTATCATTCTTGCTAGGTTTACCTTTGGCGGGTGAGGCTGTTGGACCTTTGGAGGCACCGGTGAATTGGAGGACGATTTGATAGACCGTTTCGGGGTATTTTCGACGGTGCTCCACTTTACAGGCGGATTCTCACGGACCCAAGCTTGATTGGTTGCTTGGCTTTCAGGTTAGTTCATGTGTCTCATAATCTGTTATTTCTCATTTGTCGTTATACTAATTATATTTTTACCATGAATATAGGTCCACAAGTTTCCAGAGTATCCAGATCATTTGGAACCGATACAACTCAATCGCAGCTTGGAGGCATACATCATGTGGCTTCTTGGTAAGGTGATGTTCACCGAGAACCATGTCGACACTATTACCGCGCGCTACCTCCCTTTCGCACGGAGATCGCTGATGCTACTGAGCCGGCGCACATCAGACAGAGGAGTTGGGGTTCGGCTGTCTTAGCGGCTACGTACCGAGCTATGTGCAACGCTTGCATGCTGCATTCAGGCAAGTCAGCCATTCTCGGATGCCCTCTATTTCTGCAGCTCTGGTCGTGGGAGAGGTTCTCTATAGGACGGCCAGCCATATCTGACGAGCTTTCCCATTGTGGGAGATCTTTGACGGTGACAACATCGACAAGCCTACTATTGCGACCGTCTATACACGCAACAAGGTACGTATCTTGTTATAATTTAATACATCGACAAACTTACTATTGCGACCGTGTATGAAAATAACTTGTGTTGTACGCAGAGACGCTTTGCTACTGAGCAGACGAAGCAGTGCTACATTGCTTTTAACGAGCAATTTGATATGTACACTTCGGTGATCTGGGAGCCGTACACGGACGAGCTCATTCAGCGAAGATACCCCGGAGGTATTTCTGATCTCTGCACACGTGACCGAGAGTATTGGATGACAAAATCGAAGATCATCTTCGATGTCTTCGTGGAGGAGATGTCTCAACAGAGGGTTATGAGGCAATTTGGTCTTCGACAGTTGGTAGATCCTCCGCCAGTAGAGCGTCCCCTGCCAGATGTGTACCACAGGTATGTCTAAAGTAGTTTTTTTTCTAAATTGTTCGTACTCAATCAATATTTACTGATAGAACACTCACCCAAATTTTAGGAACACAAGGAAGGGGATTAGTCGGAGCGCGGCAGGGTGGCTGCAGAGGCTACAACCTTACGTTTCAGAGTGGGACACTGCGACGACACGGCTCTGGGTCGAGACTGTCGGGTTTGATATCACTCTATACAATGCCTACTTGCAGAGGTACATGTCCGGAACACGGCTAATTATCGTTCGGCACTCTCACCCGGAGGTTATACCTGCCCCTACTACGTGGGATACATACCCGATATATGACACTTCTGCGTCCAGACAGCACGCGGTAATATTTTATTTCCTTTCACTAATTCATCTAACTGGTACATGCTTTCACATATATATATTTTATACTTTTTATTTCTATTGTCAGGCTAATTTGACACAGGAGATTCAGAATGATTTTGCTGAGTACGGACGTTCTCTTTCCGCTGGCCCTCTTTTGGTACCACGGGAGCAGCCGATATCCTGGCTCAGGAGGCTGGAGGGGAAGCTACGGGACGTCTACGCGACACTCACGTGCACCCGCACAGAGGACGTTGTTCGCCACCCGGTGGCACAACGACCCCCGCGCCCCCCGACACGACGCCAGCGGCAGCAGCAGCAGATGCATCAGGAGCAGCATCATCACGAGGAGGAGCAGCAGCACGACGACCAGCATCTCCTGCACCAGCAGCACGAGGAGCAGCCGCATCACCGACATGAGCCGCGTCCACGTATAGTACCACAGCCCAGGCCACCTCCTCCTGACCAGGCAGGAGGTTCGGCGTGGCAGGGTCCCACTTCCAGTTACGGGTATCGGCCACAGTCTCCTCCTCAGTACCGAGGTCCCGCCCCGGATTTCCCGGATTACGGTACGTATATTGTTTTCATATTTCAATTGGGACTGCGTATTTCTTATGTACTAATGATTCCATCTGTAGGAGCCTATGGCTATCACACGGCTACGTCCGGACACCAGGCGTCAGGATCTGGATCAGGGTGGGGGAGTGACCAGGAGGCTCGGGCCCACGCGGGGGACGAAATGTCCAGCTGGTTGGGCATTTTCGACACTCCAGATTTCCCCACGCAGCCGCGACAGGGTCCCATTCACCAGACTCCTCCACCATACCCCACACAGGATACACAGGATGACGGGGACTTGACAGTGCCTCGTCAAACCCGGGCACCTCACAGGTACCAGTGGACGACGCCCGACCAGCCCCCTCCTCGTGATGCTCGGCGACGCAGGGGTCAGTGATATCTTCGGGACATATTCGTACTTAGGATGTATGAGACATATCCGTATTTCTATTTGTATGTGAGACATATTCATATTTATGTTCGTATGAGACATATTATTATCTATGTACGAGACATATTATTATCTATGTACGAAACATTCCACATTGCATCGATAAATTAATTTAACATACAACACTACAGGTCCACGTTACAACTTCACTAGTTCTAAACACTGCATAGAACAACTACTGGTAAATAATACATGGAACTCAACGATAACTAATTCTAATCAACGACTTCACTTCCCTCTGCCACGTGTTCGTGATGGAGGCATGAAATCATCATCACTATTTTCCTCGGCGACATCCTTCGATGCACCAACACTCTTCAACTTACGTCTACAGTTGCCTCGTTTAGGAGGCATGAAATCATCATCACTATCATCTTGAACGGCTTTCTTGGATGATCCACCACTCTTCGCCTTTGATATAGTCCTCTTCACTCGTCAGCGTAGAGTATACTGTGGACGCCCATCAGGACATGCGCCAAAAAGTATTTCCATCCAACCAAAATCAGGGATCTCTTTGTTCAGAAACTGTGCGTCGGCAGGCCAGCTGGAATTAACAATATCAGAGGAAAATAAGTTAGTACGATAACACTAGATTCTAACATAATATAACCTTCGGTACTCAGTTACCTCCACGTGAAATGCATAGGCCTCGGCGAAAAATGGATTATCTTTGACTTAGGTGTCATAGGCATGTCCCGAAGACCCGCCTCGATATTTTTAGCTCAAACACTCTCTGCCACTTCCACCGCCACCCATCAATTTCATCTGAAATTTCTTCGGGGTCGTCTGTGGGATTTTGTATTTTTTGGCTATAATTTCTCCCAGCTCACGAATGTTGCCCCACTCACTAACTAGCTCCTATAACAGCTCTTGGCCCTACCCTCCCTAATACTACCTTCAGTCCATCTTGCAGATTCATACAGAATACACCACGACCTATATGGGTCCAAACCAGGACCCGAACTACCAGACATCGTTCCTATGTGACTAAGGAAATAACCGCGCACCACACGCCTCCATCACAAAATCTGCTGGGGTATATATAGGCTCACCCGGGAGAAGAAGAGCGGGAGAAAAATGGCGGGAGAAAAAGGGGGGAGGAAAATGGCGGGAACAAAATGGCGCGAGAACTATAGTGGGAGAATAAGGGCGGGAGAAATATGGCGGGAGAAGAAGGGCGGGAAAAAAAGGCGGGAGAAGAAGGGCGCGAAACAAATTCGGTGGCGCAGGTGCCATGCAATACTCGGCTTCCACTAAGCCGATTAGGCGTAATCGGCTTTACCAAAGCCGATTAAGCCCTGTCGTCCTCGACGAAGCCGATTAGGGCATGCACCCACGGACGATAGGCTTGTCGTCTTTGCCAAAGACGATTGGGGTCTTGTCGGCTTCGTCGAGACCGATTAGGTCCTGTCGGTTTCGCCGCGACCGACTGGCTAATATTTTTGAAAAAAATAAAAAACGCGTAATATTTCCAGAATTAAATAATTTTCGTGTATTATTTAAAAAAAATTAGCTAAAGACGTGATATTTTGCGCAGAGTTGAAGACATTGATCCTGTTGTATGGTAACTGTGGCATGTGGGTCAGCATAACTGAGGAGAATGGTGTAAATAATGTCATTTAGAAGTTTTCACATTAATTTGTTTTGGAGATATAGCAGGTAAAATGCCATTTATAGATAGATTCTTGTAATTTTGTGCTATAATTGTTACGTATGCTTTTTAAGGATTCCTGAATACAGAATACTGTCTATGAGTTGTATTAGTTTGCCCATTACTTGAAAAGGTGGAAAATGGCAGGTTCGTTTGACACGTTACATTGTTAGGATGAGCTCGTTGTTCGCCATGGCAGGTGCAATAAAAGTGAGTAAGGCTGTATCAAGGATGGGATTGAGTCGTACCAGAAAGGCTCCTTGGACCTTATCCTCTCCCCGCACTGTGCAAGAGAGGCGATTTGTGAGAGCTCCTGTTTCGCTCACCTCGCCGGCGGTGATTCGGCGCGTCCCTCCCTCTCCGGCGGTCGCTCCGGCGACGGGAGGGTAGGGGAACGCCGGATCCCGCTGTGTACATAGTGTAGAGCTAAGTAGGAGGCTAGCCGGCGGCGCGGAGAAGATGGCGGCGCGGTCGGAGTGGCTCTGCAGGGCGGCGGTCGTCCTCTTCGACGGTGAAGGTCTGCTGGTCTTCACCGTGGGCCGCCTGCCCTGTCCCTGCTCGTGGCTCCTCGGAGTTGCCGGGCGGGGCTTCCCCTCGCCGGAGACCGTGGTGCGGCGGCTCCGGGCACTAAATAATTTGGAGTTGCAGGTCGATTGGAGCAAGGAGACGAAGCTGGCGTTGCAGGATGGAGGTTCTTCGGAGCTGAGGGTCGGCGACTTCCCGGCCGCAGAGGGGCTGCGTCCGTTCCAAGGCGTTTGTGGAGCAGTTGCGGCGGCGCGCCGTCGGCATGTCCTGCAGGTCGTCGGTGGAGTTGAGGTCCAGAAGGACCTGGTTGTAATTTCCTTGTTTTTTCTAGACTGTTCTGTAAGGACCTTGCTGTAATGTTACCTGCTTTTCCCCGCAAAAAAAAAGGATGGGATTGAGTCTTGCTCTGGGAGTTTATCTTATTAGACAGCTTTCGAAGCAGCTTGTGGTCAACCTAATGCCCTTTATATTTGTGGTAGCTAGTCCATACATGTCAGAAACAAGCATGGCCACACAATAGTCTGTGCCTTTTCTTTTTATTTATGGAAATTAAACAAATGGGGTATCTTTCTTCTCAGTGTGAGAAGGCCTGAGAATATGTTGGCCAGAAATTTTATGACAAGAAAGCGGTGTGAGATGGAACACGTCTGTTGAAGAGCTGACAGCGACAGGGAGGAAGAAGAAGATGATGATGAAGAAGGCAACCGTACAAATGACTGCCTCTTTCGTTTCTTACCAATTCCCATTCCATCTTCTTACCGCGAGTTACTGCTGCCTCTGTGGTCATGGCGGCTTGCCTCTCCCCAGCGATCCCTCGCCAGCCCATCCAGCGCCGCTGCTGCTGGACCCCTAAGCTGCCCTTCTCTTCCACCGCCACCTACTACCGGCGCCCCCACCGCCGGATCACTGGAACTAGCTCTACCGCCATCTCTGCTCGTGCCTCTGCTGCCGCTGTTGCTCAGGGCCTCGACGCCGACGAAATCCGCCACCCCCTAGACAAGCAGGTCAATTTCTAGTTTATGTTTCTTTTATTTTCGGCATGCGTTATTTTATTTGGTAATTTTCTCATATAGGTATGTCCTTCCATTTTCTTGTATGCAGAACACTTTGCTGCTCAAAGCAATTCCCGGGCTCAATGATATAGGCAAGGCTTTGCTAGGTACTCCACTTCTCTATTTCTAGGAGGCAGCTATACTATCATGATCCCTCATGATACTAGTTTTTCATCTGTCTTTAATTCATAAACCAACATATCTACTCCTAGAGGCTAACATTGTTTTGCTTGTTTCTTGTTATTTTCTTTTGCCAATGTAGGGCCGGTTTCCGAGCAAGTTATGGTTCTTCAGAACATTGGATCATCTGTTCTCGTCTCTGAAAACCAGGTCCCTCCGTCAGAACTGATCATATCTAAATCACCACCACTTGCATTGCCCAGACGGAACTCATAATCTGTTGTTTGTCTTCAGTTGTCAGAACTCCACGAGCTTATGATCGAAGCTGCGAAAATCTTGAACATAGAATCTCCAGACCTATACATACGGCAGAATCCTGTTCCTAATGCTTACACCTTAGCAATCAACGGCAAAAAGCCATTCGTCGTCGTTCACACGAGTCTCGTGGAGCTGCTCACTAGAAAAGAATTGCAGGTACGACTGTGTTTGTCTTAACTCTTAACACAGTGATGGATAGATAACATCTGTCAGTTGTTACAGAGGTGTAATTGATTTCCTTGGTTTGTTTGGCTTAATCTTGATGAACCATCCAAATAAGCTAATGAATTAGTAATCGCTAATGGTGGAATATATGCATTACTCATCTGGAAGTCTGTGTGTTTTGATTAGGCTGTTCTGGCACATGAGCTGGGTCACCTCAAGTGCGACCACGGCGTGTGGCTTACCTTTGCCAACATACTAACAATGGGAGCATACACTGTCCCTGGTAAGCCCTCTATCCTTGACAGAATCTCATATATTCGAGAGACTGGTAAGTAATGTATGGGAGGGTAACAACATGTACATGCATGCATTTTCTTCAGGTTTCGGCATGGTTGCCGGGTTCCTGGAAGAGCAGCTGTTCCGGTGGCTGCGAGCCGCGGAGCTGACATGCGATAGGGCAGCCCTTGTTGTAGTCCAAGACCCCAAGGTAGGCACCATGCATCCACATTCACAGCAAAGAAGTTTGTCTTTGCGATGTCCCCTAGAGTTGAGAAGCTCTGAGAGAAGCTGTAGCTGTTTTAGCATCATCACCCACCCAGCGTGTGATCTTATCTGATAGCTCGTATTGCTTACTGTCAAAGGTAGTCATCTCGGTGCTGATGAAGCTGGCGGGAGGATGCCCGTCCCTGGCAGACCAGCTGAACGTGGACGCCTTCCTGGAGCAAGCCCGCTCGTACGACAAGGCCTCATCGAACCCAGTCGGGTGGTACATCCGGTCAGAATTTGGACCCTGTGAACTAATAATAGTGAGAACAGTGAGATTGCTGGTGCTGTGGAGATGAATAATGTCTTGGTTTTGTGCTTGTTTGTGTGTTGGTGCAGGAATGCTCAGACGAGAGAGCTGTCGCACCCGTTGCCCGTGATGCGGGCCCGCGAGGTGGATGAGTGGTCGAGGAGCCAGGAGTACAGGAACCTGGTGCGGAAAATGTTTCAGTAGTCCGTCTGTCTGATTACATGAATTGAAATACTAGTAGAAGCTAACTAGTTCTGGTCCAGTTTGAGTAGGGTGTGTGTATATATGTGGCGGACTGAAATTAGTTTGGTTGTAAACTTTTGAATGGCCATCTATGCGGTGCAGTCTGCTCTTGTAGTGCACGCTATTTTGCAGTCTGGAGATAGATGGATGGCAAGACTGAACTTGCGATATTTTACTGGAGACGAGAGGATTCAGATCTGTATGTCACAATAGACATGAACTATATGGACAGTAGATGGAGAGTTCAGTTGGCAGTTTCAGATCTGTATGTCACAATAGACATGAACTGTATGGACAGTAGGTGGAGAGTTCAGTTGGCAGTGCTCTCATGCATCCCCATCTGGAATGCAAGGATCTGTGTGTGGCCTGCTTTGCTGAATGGCGTGGACGACATACATGCTTGCTAGTGGCCAAGGTTTTCAGTCACCGCAGCCGTCGCTGTTGCCAGCCCGCGGTCCATCATGGCACGGATTTTTTTTCTTTTCGAAATGGAGGTTGAGGGAGGATGATGCACAAAACTTTTTTATTAAATTATTCAATAAAACCTTATAAGATAAAACATCGATATGTCGAAGCCACATTCTCACGACAAGTGTGTCACACCTACAAGACTGATCATGGGGGTGACCATGATCCGTTTGCCCTGACCAGCTGACACCCAGCGCGCACCACATGTGCATGCTACATAAGTCGCCGCCGTCTTTCGTGAATCCATTTTCACGACAGGATCAACGGAATGACCTTGTTAGATCTGCCGTCGACGCCACCATGAAACCTGATAGCGCCATCGCCTTGCGCGTGTCCATCATAACGCGTCCGTCTCCGACACCCTGCTGTGCCACGCCGCCGATACTTGTCGTCTTCAATGTGAAAGAAAACACGCCACTCCACCTGAGGACCCCTCCAGCCAGCACCTGCTCTAAAAATGATGCCCACATGGGGGGAGAACGACAATGCATGCTGCCATTGTCCGATCCGGGAGACCCAAATCTAAACAGCCCGGGCGGGAAGATGAGAACTACAGCAACGATGCCTTCGACAAGGTAACGACGTAAATACGCCTTCATCGTCTGCTACGATCAAAGCCGACACGGTAGTCACCGTACGACAATCTCCGGAGCAGCCGGCCCGCTTCCGATCCGCACACTCTCAAGGGTTGCGGTTCACCCACATGCGACGCCATCGACGCCAAAGATAGATCCGGCTGCCACATGCCTCCTACGACGAACCCGGGTTCGGGATCCCGTGATCCGCTGCACACTGGCTAGTCATCCCCAACAGAGAGGTCGCCGCCTCTGCCTTGTCTGGAGCGCTGCTCCGGAGTCCTTGCGCTGCAGACCGGACACTCCCCTTGCCGATACCGTCGTCCCTTGATGCCACCGGAGTGACGCCGCGCCGCCGGGAAGAACAGCCGCAGGAGGAGGATCTCGTATAGCCGTGCACTACCTCTCCAGACAGTCGTGCCACAGGTCGCGAGGCACGAGATCCCAACGGTCCCCTTCACCAGCGGCGCGCGGGCTTTCCCGACGCCTCTGGGGACAACGAGCAGAGATCGGAGAGATGAGGGGGTGGCGGCGGAGGGTTATGGTTTTCTCCCCCAGTCGCCCTAGAGGAGGCGACTCATCCCATGGCTACGGAATCTATGTTGAAAAAGGCCGGATCGGAGAATAACAGACATGCCACGTGTGTGTGATCTACCGACAAAGCAACTACTAGGTAGTCCCTCCGCCCCGAATTAGTTGACGCAAGATTTGTCTAAATATTGATATCGTCTAAATTCATCCATATTTTCTCCCCCAGTCGCCCTAGAGGAGGCGACTCATCCGGTGGCTACGGAATCTGTGTTGAAAAAGTTCGGACCGGAGAATAACAGACATATTTAGACATTTCGGCGTCAACTAATTCAGGACATAGTGAGTATTACAGTGGCCATAAGTAATTTCAGAGAACAAATTCCCGACGGCTACACAAAGATGAAAAAAATTGATAAAATTTGAAGTTTTGAAAATATGCACCTTCCACTATGTTCTCGTTCACACTTTTTTTTTCATTTTTGTGTAGCATGGATCCCAAAGTTCCTCACATTGGTTTTTCTTTCACAGTTGTAGTATATACCATTGATTCAGAACTTTTTGAAACTTGAAAATCAAGTTTTCAAAATTTTCAAACTATAAGCCTGCCTGTAGCCAAGCTTCCTAGGGCTTTCTTCCAATTTTAATTTGCCTTTCTGTCTATGCCAAATCCCAAGAAGAAGAAAGAGCTAAGGCTCCACTTGGTACTTCACACAAAAATAAATGGTGGACGTGTATGTAACATTTTGTATTTTAGTCAGCAACAACAACAGTATGGAGATTTTAGAATCTCGAACTCCAGTGATTACTTTATTTTTTATTTAAAAAATTCAATTTAAAAGATTTAAAAATCATGGGTCTTCTCAATGGTTTATTTCAAAAACATGTAAAATTTAATTTGAAATACTTTGTATTTTGAACTACATATTTGTCATTTTTGTGTAGTCCATAATGCAAAGAATTTCCCGTTGTGATTTTGCATACTTATAAATAAAAAGATCAAAATTAATAAATATTGTTTTGATTTTTTTTAAACAACGGAATTGCTATAGCTCGATTTTCTCCAACAATTATCGATGTACCACTACCACAGCCCACAGCCCGGCTCAAAGCAACAGAGCAACAGAAGGCCCGGCCCGTTGCAGTGCCCTCCCGTGATCCCGGTCTACCTTTTACAGTTCTGAAAAAAATAGTACTCCGCCCACTACCAACAACCGCCGCCCGGAGGCGCCGACCGCATCAGCGACCTCGCCGACGCGATTCTCGGTGACATCCGATCCACTGGCCCAATCCCTCCGTTTGTTTGGCAACCATACCGATCCGCTAGTTGTGCGATCAGATCAATCAGTGTTCCTCGCTGCTCAGGCTGGCTTGAAAAGACCGATGATGGAAAACAAGAAGCGCCGGCTGATGAGAGGCAATGAAGAGCAACACCCTTACAAAAGGGTAGCTAGGCCAAGTGAGTCTATGCTGTTTCCCTTTCCTGCAAGTACATATTCAGGATAATAAAATCGACGCGCTTCTGTTAACTGTATCACGCATGATTTTGTTTTCCACAAACTAGGTTTGGATGGTAGCTCCGTAGCGACATCGGGTGCCCTGAGTGAACTCAGCGATCAAGTAGTTTCAAGACTGCGTAGGAGTGTTGTGTCGCTTGCTTCATTCGATGGTTGGTGATTATACTCACCGTTAATACTTTCTCATATTAATTTGACTCTCTTTTAATGACCAGTTTATTCAGTTGTACGTATCTCTGTACGTAGGTGATACCAAGTTCCGTGAATGCACAGGCATATGCATTGAAACCTCATGTTCAGATTCTGAAGCTACAATCCTCACATCGAGACGGTTGATTCCACCTACTTGGCCAGCTGCAAGTTTGACGGTAACTTTTTTCCCTACTCCTTTCCTGGATTATTAAATTGTTATGCTTATATATTCATTAATTCACCTTTGCCCTCATTTCAGATTAAAGTGCGCCTTCCAAATGATCGGATTGTCACAGGACGGATAGAGGATCGTTTGAGATATGTTGATTTTTTCATCATTGTCAACATCAAGAACGTGTCTGGAGTTGATGCCGTGAGTCTTGATCGTGACATGCAGTTTGAGCCTCATACCAAGCTGGTAGCAGCTGTATGGCGCTGTTTCAGTTCAGGAATTTTATTGGCCACAAGTGGACTAAATCTTGCCTCTCCAAGCCCTCTAACCGGTGAGACAATGTTAAGCACGTGCTGGATTCGCAAGGTGAGCTGCTTCGAACAGTTTCAAAATAAGTAACCGTATGATGGTGTCAGTGGCTTAATGGTATATTCCATCATTGTGTGCACTGAGGCATATCCTTAGTTTCAGGCATTACTAGTTGAATTTGGCGTGCCGTCACGGCACGCCCTTGATGCTATTTTTTGGAAGGCATTTTTGTTTGGAATTTTCGAATTTGAATTTCGGCAATCTGGCACGTAATGTTAGCATTTTTTGCGTGTAGTTATGTTGCTCTGTTTTCATATTTTTTTGGATGAGTATGTTTGAATAGAAAATTCTTGCTGAATTAATATATTTGTGTTTTTTTTTTGTGTGGATTTTGAAGCCATTTGAATGTTTTAAATACTTTTTTTTCTTGTAATTTGGTCACATTCAATAAGTGGTCAATTCAGCATTTAGTAATGCTATAGAATTATCTAAATACCGTAAAACAATACGTCTATAGTGTTATAAATTTTGTTAAGTATGTTCTATTTAGAATTTGATTTGTAGTTTCAATATACTTGTTTGGGATTTTTTTAACAGTTGTTTCCAAATATTTACATCTGTGGTACTTTTATGTTAATATTTGGTAAGTTGGAAAATGTTTGGTAAGTTGAAATGTTGGAAAATGTTTGTATATTGTTGCAACTTGTGTAGTTGAAATGTAAATATTGTAAATAGATTAATTGTCAATAAAATTGTAAGTTTAGTGGCAGTTGGAAAGGGCGGAGAAAAAAGATAAGATAATAGGAAAAATAAAAGCACGTGCAGGAAATAAGCAATTCGTCGTTTCGAGCATGTTCAGCTATGTAGTAAATTTGAAATGTTGAATATATTTGAAAGCACGTGAAGGAAATAAGCAATTCGTCGTTTCGAGCATGTTTAGGTATGTAGTAAATTTGAAATGTTGAATATATTTGTAGTATGCGATAAATATTTATTTGAACTCGGGAGAATGCAATTTGCGAGATATATTTTAGAGTGTCTCCAATTCCTCAGCAATTCAAAACTGTAAAGTGTGTTGCACTCGTGTAGTTCAAATGTGAAATCTATAATTAGGCCAATTATTAATAAATTTTGTAAGGGTGGGGACAGTGGGAGAAGACGAAGAAAAAGCTAAAATAATAGGGAAAATGAAAACACATAAAGAAATAAGAAGTGTGTCATTTTGAGTGTTTTCAGATGTTTAGCAAATTGGAATGGTTGGATATATTTGTAATATACCATAAATATTTATTTGAATTCTATAACGCGCTCTTGCTGAGAATATTTTGTGTTAGTTTGTATTTTTTGTTGGTTGCGTTATATATATTGTGAGGAAAGGTTATAGTTATAATTTGTATAATATGCTTAGATTAAATTCAATTTGAAATAAGTGCGTAATTAGAGGGAATGGTTTGCATTTTGTCGGAATATTTCATGTAATTAAGTATTCTCTTAAATGTGAGTACATAATTAGGTAGATTTAAATTTTATTACTTCTAGATAGGTAGTACATAATTGTGGAGTTATTTTGAGAGTGAACCAATTGTTTTCATTTTACTTGTTTCGAATTGTTTTCATGTTTGCAAATTGGTTAGATTTGCAAGGCAAACAAAATTTTGGGATATTCAAATTTCTATGACGCGTAGCTGTGGTAAAGTTCAAATTGGGTGGTATTTGTCGTTTAAAATATTTGTAGGTACTTAGTGGTTTTGAATGTTGAAGTATGCATGTGTTTTGGAACCAATATTTAATTTAATAACGTGAATTGGAATGGTCAAATATGACTGCATCATAAATATCTATTTTGACTCTATAATCTGAGTAAATGAATCGCATGAGAATTCGGTAAGTCTGATATTTAATTAGAGGGCGTATTTTAATTTGTTTAAATATAAAAAATGGAGTTACTTTGAACGTTTTCTGTTCTATGGTAATTACTGAAGGAAAGGGGCACCACCTGTCACAAACTTAACCTCTGTAAAAAATGTTTTGAAAAAGGATGAAATTCATGTTAATTTATCTGGTGCAGTTAAATATCTATCGGTTGGAAATTATCACGATAGGTTTTTTTTCCCTTTTTGATTTGGCAGTAGGTAATATTGTTTGGAAATACAATATAGCCATTTGTTAGGTCATTTGGAAA
This sequence comes from Poa pratensis, assembly GCA_947311845.1. Lineage (NCBI taxonomy): Eukaryota > Viridiplantae > Streptophyta > Magnoliopsida > Poales > Poaceae > Poa > Poa pratensis. Next base: position 17,131,658 of record CAMZMU010000121.1, read on the forward strand.
GTTTGTTTGTTTTTTTGTTTTGGAATTTGGAAGTTCATATAATTTTTAAAGTTATGTTCAGTGGCACGTGTTTTTTATATTAGTAGGCGAAAATGGCAACATTCTGAAATTGTTGTAGTATGGGAATCATCGGAATTCGGGGAAAAAACGTTTTAAAATGGTTGGATTTTAGAGATTGCTTAAATTTTAAAATTGCTGCAATTGGGGAAAAATCTGCGATTTTTAAAAATGTTTATATATTAAAAATTATTGAAAGTGGGAAACGTCACATGCCACGGTCATAAAATCATGGGGATAATAAATTTTAATTTAATTTTTTTTTCTATTTCGTCATAAATATTCATTTTAACTCCGTAGTTAGAGAATGCATGGTATGAGTACTTATTAAATTGAAATACATGTAATCTGAAGAAGTGCATTTGGATGCTTTTTCCAATATTAAGCAATTTGGAATATTGGAGGTTGTTTGTATTCTGGCAAAAAAATAGTTGACATTTAATTTTATGAGCATGTTGATATATTTTAGAGTGTGTTAAATTCTTAAGCAAATTGGAATGTGCAAAAAAACCTATGTATTTTGAGGAAGTGCATTTGGATGTTTTCCAAATATTAAGCAACTTGAAATGTCTGAATATGTTTGTATGTTGACTCAAATAGTTACAATTAGGGGAAATGAATTTTCATTCTCTCGAAATATTCATGTAGCGGGAACAAATTTTTTTTAAATATATTTGCAAATAGTTACCAATTTGAAATTTTTAATTTGAGTTCACAATTAGAGGGAATGCATTGTGTGAGCATTTAATATGTTTATCTCCATGTAATTAGAGGAAGTGCAATTAGATTTTATCCGAATATTCGCCAGTTGAAAATATTAAAACATGTTTGGTTTGTCCATACATTTTTAGCATTTGTTTATCTGAACATGTTGATATATTCGAGAGTAGTAAGCATTTTTTTATGATGATCTTGATGTATTTTAGGGTAGTTTGAATAGTCAGCTAATTGATTTGGTGGAATATGTATTTAAATGGTCACATATGGTTCCATTTTGCCATAAATTTTATATGGAATATCGTAATTAGAGGAAATCTATTATGGTCATGTCTAAATATTATGTTTCTATTTCGCTGTAAATATGTGATTTAGTTCCTTGGTTGAAGGAATATATTGTATTAATATCTATTAAATTGAATTCATTTTTAGATGAAACAATTTTTTTGATTTCTTGAGATGTGAATGGAATGAAGCATTATTTAAATTTGACTACATAATTGCAAAGAGTTAAGTTCAATTTGAGCATTTATTAATATGAATTGCATAATTAAAGTGAGTTTAGTTATATTATTTATAAATATTAACTTATTCGAATCGGTATGAAATGTCTGTGTTTTGTGTTAGATGTTTAATTTAGCTCAATAGTCGGAGGAAATATTTTTTTAAGCATTTATTAAATGCATTTTAAAATAAAGCTACAATTAGGGGAAATGAATTTTCATTCTCTCGAAATATTCATGCAGCGGGAACAAAAATTTTTAATTGTAAGTACGTAATTAGAGAGATTTAAGTGACATTACTTGCAAATATGTTAGGTAAGTAAATGTGTTGCATTTTATGGAAATATTCATCTAATCAACCTTTTTTTAAATGCAAGTACATAATTAGAGAGATTTAAGTTCCATTACTTGCAAATATGTTAGGTAAATTTAAATGGTCAAATATGGTTCCATTCTGACATAATTTTCATATGAACCACCGTAATTAGAGAAAATATATTACGGTTATGTCTAAATATTATGTTTCTATTTCGCTGTAAATATGTGATTTAGTTCCTTGGTTAGAGGAATATATTGTGTTAACATCTTTTAAGTCGAGTCCATCTTTAGATGAAATAGATTTTTTGATTTCTCGAGGTGTGAATGGAATGAAGCATTATTAAAATTTGACTACATAATTAGAGAGAGTTAAGTTCAAGTTGAGCATTTATTAAATTGAATTGCATAATTGAAGGGAGTTTAGCTATGTTATTTGTAAATATTAACTTATTCGAATTGGTATGATATGTCTATGTTTTGTGTTAGATATTTAATTTAGCTTAATAATCATAGGAAATAAATTTTAAGCATTAATTAAAAGCAATCTGAAATCAAGCCACAATTAGAGGAAGTAATTTTTCATTTTCTCGAAATATTCATGTAGTGGAAACAATTTTTTTTTTGGAATGTCATGTCATTTCTAAATATTAACTTATTCGAGTTGGTATGATATGTCCGTGTTTTGTGTTAAATGTGTTTGATATTTAATTTAGCCTAATAATCATAGGAAATAAATTTTAAGCATTAATTAAAAGAAATCTGAAATCAAGACACAATTAGAGGAAGTGATTTTTCATTTTCTCGAAATATTCATGTAGTGGAAACAATTTTTTTTGGGTATGTCATGTCATTTCTAAATATTAACTTATTTGAGTTGGTATGATATGTCCGTGTTTTGTGTTAAATAATTAATTTAGCTCAATAATCGGAGGAAAAAATATTGTTTGAGCATTTATTAGATTCAATGTAAAACCAAGTCATAATTAGAGGAAATGAGTTTGCATTTTTTCTCGAAATATTCGTCTTATTAAACATTTTTTTAAATGCAGTGTCTATTATAATTTTTTACAAATTTGTATAATTTGGTCTCAATTGATTTCGAATTGTTGAGAAGTTTGGAAATGAGATTGCATTTTATCGAAGTATTCATCTAATTAAACATTTTTTTCAAATGCAGTGTCTATTTTATTTTTTACAAATTTGTAGAATTTGGTCTCAATTGATTTTGATTTTTTGAGAAATTTCAACAGTTTTGAAAAATAAATAAGCAAAAAGAAAAGGAAGGGAAAAAAAAAGAGGCCGACCCGGCGGCCCAGCCCAACAGCCGGCCCGTCTGGCTAGCCCAGGCCCACTGCGACGTCGCGCTGACGTCGGCAGTGGCCGGAGCTGCCGCGGCAACGGCGAGCTCGGCGCCGCCGCGTCGGAGCGACCTAGGAGTCGGGAGTGAGCGCATCGGACGCAACGCAATGCGGACGACCTGCAGGTGGCGGCGCGGCCGCAGATCGTGGCCGGAGCGTCGCCGGCGAGCACGGACACGGCGGCGGATGCCGACGGACGGCGGCGATGATTGCGACGCGATGCAGCCGTCCCAGCAGGCGTCCGTCGGCGGAGATGGAGAGCGCGCGACGGCGCACCGCGCCGTGTCCTTCGATTTGTCCGCGGAGACATGGTGCGGCGGCGGGCCGCGTCGGCGTCCGCGGCGAGCTCGGCGCCGCTCGCGAGAGAGGAGAGGGGCTGGGGGGGGGGGGGTTTCGTGGCATATTTACAAAAAAAGAACCCGTACTTTCGCGTAATTACAAAAAGGTCCCTCGCGGCGAATTTTCTGTGAAGAACATGGAATTTCCGGGCGCCCGTGTGCTTCTCTGCAAGAATCGGCAGCGCGCTGTGAGGCTGACGCGCGGCCCCAGCGCGCACTGTAGCACACTGTAGGTAGCTACAGTGCGATCTACAGTAGCCCGGGGCGCGGAGGGGCCGCCGTTTTTGGCCAGCCATTATACACTCGCTAATGCATTGCATTTTCTCTGTGTAACTTTGTTGTCACTTTTGTCCTAGGCGGGGATTGGCGGCCCTCTTGTTGATTCGAATGGAAACTTTGTTGGAATGAACTCCTCTCGTACAGAAATGGAAAAGACTGCCTATCTGTCAAGGGAGCATATTCTTCAATCCTTGGTGTTTCATGGGATGGCCAGGTATGTACACTTTCAGTATTGATGACCTCTTTGGCTTACCCATGCGTCTCTCTTGCTGCAACCTATTCTACATACCCCTTCTATTTTTATTTGAGTTTGTGTGCAAGGTGAATCATTCTCAAAGGCAAACAGCAGCTTCCACGGTTTACAAGTTTATCCCAACAATTGTCCAATTAGCTAATATTTTTTTAGATAAAAGGCTATAAAGCCTGACTTTAAATTAATAAGCAAGCCAGCCGAACGGTACAAGGTGTTGAGGAGAGAAACTCTTACAAAGTAGAACAATATCGAAGTAAAACTCTTACAAACTGGCACGAGCTTGACATCGGAGAGGAATGCAGGAAACGAAAGATACGACCCTCCAGAAGACGTCGGGGACGAAGGAGAGGACGCCAAGCATCACAGTAGATTAGCTAATCTTCTACTCGTGTGTTTCTTTTCTTAAATAGTTTAGATCTGCACTTTACTAGATTAAGGTTGTTATTTCATTGATGTCTCCAATACATATTTCTGCTACACTTGAACTTACATCTAAGAAGACAGTGGGGAATTTGTTCAAGTTTTTCTTAAAATTCTCTGCTGTGAAATATCTGCAACTATTTGGCTCCCTTCTTGTTCTAAATTTCCCTTGTTTAATAGCTCATTTTTGTGTAAGTGGTTGCAATATATTGCCTTTATGGATTTATCATGAGTATTCTACGAATCTACGCCGCGCTGCAGGGTTAGAGTTAAGGAAGGGGTTGATGTTGCTACAAGGGCAATAATGAACAGTGAGATGAAAGCAATTAGGCCAAGTGAGTCCATTTTTGCTTCCTTTCCCTGACTATTCGTAGTTGACCGTTCTATTAACTGTATCACACATGATTCTATTTTAATTAACTAGGTTTGAGTGCTAAGTCTGTAGCGAAATTGAGTGAATGCAGAAAAGGTGCCTTGAGTAAGAAAGTACTTTCCAGATTAAGCATGAGTGTTGTGGCGCTGGCCTCATTCGATGGTTGGTTATTATACTGTGGATAATTTCTCTTGTTACCTTGTTTTTGATGATCAGCTATTCAGTTTGCGCGTATGACTCTCCCACTCCAGGTGATACCAAGTTACGTGAATGCACAGGCATATGCATTGAAAGCTCATGTCCTGACGCTACATGTTTACTGACATCGATAAATTTGATTCCCTCTACTTGGCCTAGAAGGAAGATAACTGAAAGTTTGACGGTAACGTTTTCTGGATTATTAATTATGCTGATATACATGCTGCACCTGTAATGATTAATTCAGTACAGCCATTGCCCTGTGCTCATTTCAGATTGAAGTACGCCTTCCGAATAATCAGATTGTCACTGGGTGGATAGAGGATCCTCAGCTATATGTTCATTTTTTCATCGTCAAAATCAAGAACCTTGCTGGTATTGATGCCGCCCATCTAAGTCATGTAAGTCTTGATCGGGTCATGCAGTTTGAGCCTTATAGGAAGGTAGCAGCTGTATGGCGCTATTTTGATTCAGGAGAATTAAAGACCACAAGCGGAGTAGATCTTGCCTCTGTATTTGCTCATACCGATGAGGAAATGCTAAGCACATGCCGAATCCATGAGGTGAGCTAGCTGCTTTAGTTTATACGGTTCAAATGAATAACTGTATGATGGTATGAATGGCTTAATTTATATTGTCATGCATATCCTTACTTTCAGGCATTATGAATTGCATTTTTCATGCATAACTTCATCCTCATTTTTGCGCTAGGTGGGGATTGGAGGTCCCCTTGTTGATTTTGTTGGCAACTTTGTTGGGATGAATTGCTCTGGTACCAAACAAAGAAAGACCCCCTACGTACGAAGGCCTTCAATTCGTAAATTCATGTGGTATCGCGGGATGGTCAGGTATGCGCACTTTTAGTATTGATGAACCACACACTCTGTTTGTCTTACTCATGCTTCTCCTATACTACATCTCCCTTCCCTATTTATATTTGAGTTTGTGTAAGGTGTATAAATCGTAAAGCCAAACAGCAGCTTCTGAGGTTTACGAATGTGTCCCCAAAACTGCCCCATCAGCTGAGTACATCGATTTGGCTCCCGGCTCACTGGAGCCTTTATTTTAAACATCCAAAACAAAGTATTTTCAAAATTTGAAAAATTCTTAAAAACATATGTATCACTAGGCAATAGTGTATATTTTATCTGTGCAAAGTTCAATCCGAAATATTTTGTATTCTGCACCGATTATGTCTTTTTTGTGTAGCCAATAATAAGAAGTATTTCAGATTGATATTTTGCACGACTGAAATATACGTAATTACCTACATATACATATTTTTTAGAATTTTCGAAACTTAAATATTTTTTTTTGACGAAAGAGCAGTCCAGTCTGCTGTTTCATTGATAGTAGTAGAAGTAAAAAGAGTACAAAGGAGTTGTACAGAAACAAGAAAAAAGACTAAAATACAGCAGCAAAAACAGCTAGCACAGAAAAACCCCTAATCAATCTCAAAAAAAAAAAAAAAACCCTAATCTGGCTCTCTAGGTTGTACAGAAACTTAAATATATCATTTTCGAATTTTCAAAACAAAGAGCTCCAGTGAGCTCGGTCTCTAAACTGATTTGGGCCCCATTAGCTATCTTATACTTGTGTGTTTTTTGACTTCTCGTGTTGCTCTGCATCTGTGACCATCTCTTCCCGTAGCCTAACAAGCTGCATTTGCACTGTACTAGATTACGGTTGTTATTTTAATCTGGCGCTAATGCATATTTCTGTTACACTCTGAACTTGCATTTAACCAGGCCCATGGTGAAATTGTTATTGATTTTCTTAAATTTCTCTGCTGTGAAATATCTGCAATCATCTGGCGCTAATCCCTTTTTCTATATTTCCATTGTTTAATAGCTCATTTTGTGTATGGTCTGTGATATCGTTTCATTGTGGATTTATCAGTGAGTTTTCTTCATTGTGCTGCAGTGTTAAGGAAGAGGTTGATGATGCTGTAAGAGCAAGAATTAAAAGTCGTTTTGGAGACCTCAAGGCAGGAGGTGAGCAATTCCGTAGGATATTTAAGGCCAGCATGAGGCAGTCCTGGACCCAGGAGGTGCGGCTGCCCCTTTGACAGCCGTTGAACCTCAGGGAGGAAGAGGAGACAGGAAGTTTGATCCTGTTCCTCATAGTGGGTCCATGGCCAAGCTGAACAATAGCTTCCCCATTTTTATGTGATAAATGACCTAACTGAGAGATTATGGGGATCCTATCCACTAACTTGGTGTGTGGTCATATACTGTTCGTACATAGCAAAAACATACTGGCTGATTAGTACTAGCATTATTTTCCTCACAATTTATTCATTGGATAAACTTGGTGAATTCCTGCTTGTTTCTATGGAAACCATAAAAATAAATTTAATCATCGCCATCAGACTCCAATTTTTTGGATTACATATTGAAACCACAATGGCCTACCGTGCCCCCTTGGTGGCCAGTACATTTTTACTTATTTTGCTGAGTAGTTCCTTATGTTGCACATGCACACTTGAAAAACTTTATCAAACACTTTCTTGTGTATTATGCTAGGCGGGCATTACATTAATCGTCTCGATGCTATATTCAAGAATGATATATTGAGGAAACCATTCAAAGGTGTTGGTTTAGAAATGGATCGAAGTGCCTACTCACTTGCTTCAGAATCAAGCAAACGTCTTGCTTCGGAAATGAATCGAAGTGTTGTCTCACTTGCTTCATTCAATGGTGATGACTCTGTTATACAGTCCTTACTTTTTCATGTTTTAATTGATCAATGATTGATAACTGAATTGATTATCTCTGTAGGATTTGCAAAAAAGTTTTCTTGCACAGGTGTATTTATAAAGGGCAAAGCATGCTCTGCAACAATTCTGACTTCAGCAAGTTTGGTTAGAGTTCCTGGCAGTGCACACATGATTGATGATAACTTATGGGTTGTTACTGCTAATTGCTATCAATTATTATTATTTACCTTTTCATTTCAGATAGTGGTTAACATAAGCTTATCATTGCAGATTGAAGTTTGCCTTCCAAACGAATTTCGAGTCGTGGGGATATTGAAGTGTTATAATTTACACTACAATGTTGCTCTTGTCGAGATCATGGGATTCTGGCGTCCTAGGAGGATAAAAATCAGTGGCGATCCAGTTACGTCGTCTATGGACGTAATAGCTGTGGGTTGTCTTTTTGCGCATCACACACTAATGGCTGTCCAGGGCAAGGTGCTGATTGGCAAACGAAGCGAACTTGATTGCCTAGAACTCTGTGTCTCGACCTGTAAAATCACCAAGGTATTTCTTGTGGACTTCCACAATACCTTTATATAGCATGCCAAAAAATAAGTAGCATTGGAATACTAACATAAGCTATCACTACATCTATCAAACGATATCTGGGTGTAACCCTTGTATGTTGGTACCTTTGTTTTGGTAGGCTGGGATTGGTGGCCCTCTTATTGACATTGATGGGAATTTTGTTGAAATGAACTTTTATGATGAGGAAGAAACTCCCTTCCTGCCAAGGGATGTTATTCACCGCCTCTTAAATAGCAAATGGTATGTCTTTTTAAAAAAATAAAGAAATTTCTAGGTTTTAGAGAAGTTGGCCTGTCAGTACATTCATCTCTAGTTTTCACATCGTTCAATCATTTTCACTTAAACATTATTTGGGAAAAATTGGTTTGGGCTGATACGACAATTTGTACGTGCTATGCACTTGTGTGTGCCCAAACTGTAATGATGTAATGGTACATGATTCCGACAACTTAATTCATTGGTGTGTGATATTGTTATCTGCTGTAATCATACTTGATACCGTACGTATCCCTACCCCCTCCCCGCGCCCTTCTCCTAGTATATTTTTAATGCATTAAGCTGGTGTGTCATTGGTGTAAAAAAACATGTTTTCTCGTGGTAAAATTATTTTTGGGTGTACTTGCAGGAGTAGTGCAGATGATACTATTGTTGAGGGTGTTGAAAACAAGTATTCTTTCTTAAATACGATGTCTATATATTGTTTGAAATAAATTTGTTCAATACCTCGCATTCTTTCTGAAATGGATGATGAACAACAGATGGTTGTTGCCTGGCGGGACACACAGAAATGCTGATGCTATTGCAGCGGTTGACGGAAACAAGTATTCTTTCTTACACATGTTAATGCTATCTATCTGTACATTGTTCAAAACAGATATCTTCATTGACTTGTACTTTCTTGCTCATGACAGATGGCCGTTGCCTGAGCCACGATGCGTGTATCCACCCTATGTTTTGCCTCATCGCAAACGGCCTTTCCCTGAGCGACGTCTCGTTGCTGTTAGATCCAGCTGACCATTTGCTTCATGACAAATGGCCTTTGCCTGAGCCATGTCAATTGTCACGTTGGTAGAGTTGAAGATCAGTGCTAGTATTGATGATGTTTTCCTATTGGTTGGTGCTCCATTCTGATCCGCTTGCGTACTACTATTAATATTTTTTTCTCTACGTCATACATTTTTTATCCTGCTAGTATATATTGGTGTTTTGTTGGTGATTTGCTGTCAGTCCTCCATTCTAAACCTGTGTGACTGTGTCGCTAGAGTTGTGTTACCATCGAAACCAATTGGTGCATGGAAAGCTTACAATCGCCCTTGTCCATCTTGACCTCTGTTGCCCGTCGTCTTATTTTTGTTTGACGAAAGCAACACCGTTGCATGTGGTTGATGTAAAGGAGAGGAACAAAACTGACAAGTAGTGGCCCATACCATATGAGTTGGGGCGGTGGCCAGTGGACATAAAGCAATGGATTGGAGAAGGAAGAAGATAGAGGTGCTTTGAGATTCGCATTGACATGTGGCGCTCTTTGAGAGGGGTCTACCATGATTGAGAAAATAGACTAGGTCTTATATGATTTTTTTTTTCCAGTGGGTCTGCTTTGCTGAATTGCGTGCACCGCAGACATGCTTGCCTGTGCCAAGGTTTTGGGTCACCACAGGCCCAGAACCCTCAGTGTCATGCTCGCTGTCGAGCATAGCACGGAGCCACGCAATCTGTCGAAATTGCTTCAACGTTCGAAAACTGTACGACGCTTCAAACCGTGCCCAAGGTCCAGCCCAAATCCAAGCCCATAGTACAGTGCTCTAACCCCTCCATGACTCCACCTCTTCCAACAAAACATGAAAGCCAATCTGTTTCAACCCTTTCCTATGCCACACACGATCAGTGACATGACCATTGACCATTATCGAAGTAGTGGATGAAGAATAGAGATGATCAATGCACACCATCGTTCCCCAAATCCACGAGCCCGAAGGACCTCCAAAAATAAAAGGCCAAGAAACCGAATTGAAAGCCCTAGCAAAATCCAACTTAAGAAACATGAAATTGTCCAGGATACAGTGTCCACGAATAAAATCGCTTTGGTGTATTGCCACGAGTTAAGACATACGTTTTTTTTTTAAGGCAGTTAAGACATACGTTGTCCCAACCGCATCGCCAGCAGATTAGAGAAGATTTTGCCAAATCAGTGCACAATACTAAATGGGTGGAAGTCACCCATTTCCAGTGCCTCGTCCTTTTTAGGGAGCAACACCACCAAATATTGGTTGAGTGTTTTAAATCCCCACGATCCCGCAAAAGGAAGATGCAAATAACAAACATCCACCACTTCATTTTTGACAATTGCCCAACACCTCAGTCGACCTAGCACTGCAAGTAATTAGGGTTCAGAGCTAAACGGTCTATCCTCTATTTGTCTGTCTTATTTGTGTTGCCACTCACAGTGGATTTTGAGACTAGAAGGTGGAAAAATTATATAGACTCCAAATTTCAAATATTTCAATATGTTTCCAGATACGACTTGTGAGTTTTTTTTTTTGACACGATTTTTTTTTTTGACACGAAGAACTCGTGAGTTGTTAAACCCATCATAATAATTAACAATCAGCAACCGAGCCCAAATAATGTTTCTTCCTCTGTATCCGCATCCAGACAGCTGAGTATGCCTTCTACTGTCGGTTTCGATCAGGTCTTGTACACCGCGTTGCATTCATATGTATCTCTCGAGCAGGGACGGAGCCAGCTCTTAAGCTTGGAGGGGGCACAATCTTGTTGGAGGGGCAGAAATGGCTTAGGACTACTAATATGAGCATGTGTGTTAAGAAATTTGTGAAGAAAATCAGATTGTTGGGGGTGGCTAAGCCCCTGCGCGTCCCCCCCTTCCTCCGTCCCTGCTCTCGAGAGCGACCCGCATCGTCTATTAGGTGACGAGCTTGATGCTGAAGTCCCAGAGCTTCCTGGCCAGCTCCGTGTCCTTGGCCTTCTCACTCGGCTCGTACAGGTTGCTGTCGCTGAAGTACCTCCCTGACACGCCCTTCACGCCCGGGTGATGCGCGACGTAGCACGTGGTTGCCGCCCCCTGTTCGCAACACAAAACCAAGGCTAGTCTATGAGAGATCAGATCTTTCAGTTTAGGGACCTGCAGCAACCAAGTGCAGCGTAAGTCCCTGGATCACTATAACTAATACAAGAGTGATATAACAATATAACTCTCTCTTTAGCGAATGCTCCGAAACGAAAGGCTTATATGCCAGTTCCAGCCCAGTGGGAGTCACCTGGCCCCAGGATCCAAGTTGGTGATAGAGTAACACAGCAATCATTGATCATCGCAATATAACATGGAATGCTACATTTATGCCTTCGCTTTCCTATCCATGTTCTCTATGATGATCAGAGTATGTAATATTGTAAAACTGAAAGAAAACCCTGAAGATTGAGCATAGTATTGCAGAAGTGTACCTGGCTAGCATTTTTCAGCACCAATTTACCAAGTGAGCGGCAGAGAACTGCACATGATAAAATGATGAAATCAAGCATCGCCATTCCAAAAGAAGCCCTAACCACGAAGACATAATTTCAATCCACAAATAAATCATCGTTTAGTTTCACAGCTAGTGGCTATTTGCATCATTCTTATTGACTTCTGTCATTCCTGTCTGATTCCTAACATTTACTGTGTTTTCTTTTTTCGCGTCGCTAGTACCATGAGTTATTCAAAGCAAGAAGAAACGTGAATCAAGGCGTTCTTTCAAGAAAGCACGAGCACTAAATATCTGATGAGTATATTTACCACCTATGATACTGTGGTGGCGAAGAAGGTTCGTGATGATACATCCAGGATGGAGAGAACTCGCAGTGATGTTAACACCCTCTTCCTGTTAGACAAAACTAGTTGAATTTGGTGCGGCGACACGCCGCACCCGTCGGGATTCAAAGTGCTGAAATTTGCCGAATTTGTCGTTTAGGGTATTTCGAAATACTTAGCAAATTGTATTGTCCGGAAATGTTTGTATTTTTCCGTAAATTTGTAAGATAACTCCATAATTAGAGAATATGTATTTTGTGAGCACTTATTAAATTTAAATCCGTAGTTAGATGAAGCCCACCTACATTGTATACAAATATTGGCCAATTTGAATTGTTTAAATACGTTTGTATTATGGCATTAATAAGTACCATTTATTTTTTTGAGCATGTCGATATATTTTGGAGTATCTCCAATATTTCAGCAGTTTGAAATGTTCAAATATGCTTGTATTTTTCCAATGATATTTAATGTAAGTACGTCGTTAGTGGTAATGCATATTTTATGGATTCGAGTCCACAATTCGGGAAAGTTCATTTATGTTGCATCCAAATGTTGACCATTTTGAATTGTTCAAATATGTTTTGTGTTTTGCCATACATAGTTAGCGTTGATTTTTTCGAAGCATTTTTTATATAGTTTAGAGAATCTGCAATTATTTAGCAAATTCCCATTTGTTAAGCAAATTGAAATGTTTAAAAATGTTTTTCTTTTATCATATTTAATTTAAGTACACAATGAGTGGAAATGCACATTTATTCAATTGAAATCCGTAATTAGAAAAATTTGTTAAATTCAACTCCGTATAATTAGAGCAAGTGCATTTGGTTTTTTTCTCTCCAAATTTTCACCAAATTGAAATGTTTAAATATGGTTGCATTTTGCCATGATTAGTTAGTATTTTTTTTACAGTGCGCGTATATAATTTGGTTCACGAAAAATTTGTACATGACAGGCAAGTAATAAAAATGCTATTCGGGGCTAGATCTAAAAGACAAATTTCTGGATCCAAATACTCGGTTTCAAAAATTTTGGGTCAGCTTTGATATATTGATAGATATATTAGGAGGGGGAAAATTTGTTCAGTTGTGCCGGAGGATCGATTTGCAATCTGAGAAAACGCGAGGACTTTGCTTGGGAAATGTTTTATTCCGGGAGACTGACTCACAATTTTTGGAAAACGTGAGGACTTTTCTGCAAAAAAACGACACGGGACTTTTATGCAAAAATATTTTATTTCGGAGGACTCATTTACAATTTTTGGAAAATGTGAGGACTTGAGGACTTTACTGCAAAAAAGCGGTTGGACTTTGTTGAAAAAAGCGGTATATCTATATGTCCGTCGAAATAAAAAGGTTAGAACGTGGAACTTGTTTGGTAGGGTGATATCCATCTACTCGTGAGAGGAAAATTCAAACGGACAACTGAGTGCGACGAATTTGAGAAAATTCGTCAAATGTTTTTGCGAATCTGGTTACAAAATTGAGAAGCTAGAGTCGACGAAACTCGAAACCGATCACGGGAATGGAACCTACTCGTTGGCGCGCATATATTTCATATACATATTACCGCGAAAAAGGCAAAAGAAAAAAATATAATGCGCGCACTGTAGCTGCTACAGTATATGGTGCACTGTAGCTGAAACGGGCAGCTTTGATATATAGAGATATACTGTATCATCATTGATTATGATCTCACGTAGTTGGGCTCAAATAATGCTACGTTACATAGATGCAGAATTGAAAACAGACGAAAACCTAATTTAGAGCAAACCATTTACAAAATTCTGGCACACTACTGGCCTATAGAGTTGGGTGCAGATTGTTCTCCAACTATTTTACACCCAGATAAACAGTGCAACAGATGAAACCATGCCATGAATGAGAAAGTATCCCATGGAAACCAACTTTCAGTGGAAAAAGGTGAAAACCACGAAAAAACATGTTTAAAAATTCTAAAAAATCTCAACAAAAATGCATTATGTTGAGAAGATTGAGTTCTATAGACATAAAAAAATTCAAGTTGAAACTCACAATTGTTTAGGAGCTATAAAAATGACAAATTCAGCTATGAATAGTACCAAATGTTACTATTCATTCATGAAGTACTATTCATGGCGGAATTTGTCATTTTCATAGCTGCTAAACAATTTTGAGTTTTAACTTGCAAATTTTCATGTCTATAGAACTCAACATTCCCAACGTAATGCATTTATGGTGAGATTTTTTTAGAACTCGTACATATGTTTTTTTCGTGGTTTTCACCGGTTTCCGCTGAAAGTTGGTTTCCATGGGATACTTTCTCGCCATGAAGATCAAGTGCAAAATGGCTCTATTGCTTGTACTCAGCAAATGGTGCGACTAGCTGCATACTTTTACAAAAACACAACTGACGGTGCTTTCGAGCATAAGTACTCCTGTTGGAACAAGCACAGACATACAACCCACTAGACCTAACAAACTGAACCAAGACATGGTGGTTGCAATGTCCCAACCATAAGATCTAATAAACGGACATGTGTTGGAAGAGAACACTTGGATAGAACGAAACATACCTTAAATCTCCTAGCAAGTTCATTAGCATGAAGAATGTTTGCAAGCTTTGACTGCCCATATGCTCCAAAGGTGCCATACCTGCATAATACAAGATTGAACAAGTGACTGAAATTGGCTTGAATTGAAGTAAACAGGAGAAGGAAACATAACAACTACACGATCATTGCATACTCTGTCTCATCATTTATCTTGTCAAAACGGATGCCTTCCTTGTATGTAAGCTTGTGCGCCTCTGATGAAACATTGACAATTCTTCCTTCCACATTTGATTCACGAGCGGTCTTCTTCATGGTCTCCAGCAGAAGATGTGTCAAAAGAAAATGACCTGAATATTATGATATCAGAATCTAAAAATGAACTAGGAGGATTGGGGGGTTCAGAAGGGTCAGGCAGCCCACCAATGTGGACATACACAATTCAAAATTTTGTTAAGGCAGACACCATTCAAATTTCAGACTTGGAAGGATGAAAAATAAACCTCACTAATGGGAAAACTATCTTATTCAAATGAAGCATTCTTATATCGTCAGGGCACGTAACTGGTTCATTAGCTACTGAAGTAGTACATGGGAGCTCGTAATCAACGGCGGAACCAGGGGGTGGCCAGCAGGGGCCACGGCTCCCCCCAACAATCTGAAAACAAATCAAGATCCAGGATTAATTATGCAAATATCTATGTATCTTGAATGTTTCAATGTCTCAAACTTCACAAAATACACACGAGCTACTCACAGACGATCCAGACAAAAAGTGAGATACCTTTTTGACTCTACACCATCTCTTCACACACGGCCTGCACTCACATGTGCCTTTCTCCTTCCCGTGGCTTCTGACACAATCTCTCTTCTACCATCTCTTCTTCCATGGTCGAAGCAACCAGCCGGCCAAGCCCCAAAGAAGCAGCCACAAGATTAACCCTATTTTTCGATTTGAAGCACACCAGAGGTTAACATTTGTACATGATGAAATATTTTCACTTTCCTCTCCTGATTTGCAGTATTTGGGTGTGGATTTCAATATCTAGTTGCTTTCTTTTGCCCTGATTTGGTAGATTTGATAGTGGAACAAGACCCAGGCATGCGCTGCTAGATTTGGAGTCATATTTTGCTAAAAACATGGTTACCACCAATAAATTTTGCACATGCGCTGCTAGATTTGGAGTACATATTTTGCAAAAAATATTTTCATAAGAAATTTTGCACATGCTTTTAGAGTTATGTCCAATGTCCGGCCCCCCCTATGTGTAATTCCTGGTTCCGCCGTTGCTCGTAATCGTACCAACATGGTTAGTTGCAAACTGCATCTCGATGCCATCCTTTGAGAGGGAGAAAGGAGTTGCCATCACTCCTGCATTGTTGCTGTCAGAGTAAGCATCACGTAATCAGGGAACCAAGTGAGCTATAAAGGACACACTTGAAGAAACGTGAAAGCGAGCAAATACTAGGCTTCGTGCTTACTAGGCTTTGTGCTTATCCACGATAAAGTATCCTGGTGCAAGAAGCCTCATGGATAGATATGCAGGTATTTCACTAGCAAAACTACCACTAATAGAAAAAAAAAACACCCATTCGTGAAATGAAATTGTCCATTCCTGTAATATCATCCAAACTAGCAGCTGTCCCAAAACCTCAACTGAATCCGCAGGATGTCATTGAAAATGTTCTGAAACTATCTGCATACAACAACCAGCTAGTTGCACCCAACTGGTACAAGATCACATCACTATTGCAGTACTCCTCGTACTAGCAGGCAGGGATTTCGAAGTTGAAATCGCATTAAATCTGACTACCATCAGAAGTATGTATGACTGGAAGCAGTAACTAACTAACTAACTAATTAGTGTGGGAATCAGAAGTAGGTGAAGATGGATACGTACATGAGGATGTTGAGCGGGAGGCCCTTGGCGGCGAAGTCGGCTGCGAACTTGCGGACGGAGGCCATAGAGGAGAGGTCGAGCTCCATGATGTCGAGACTGGCGGCGGGTGCCTCCGCGAGAAGGGCCTGGCGCACGGAGTCGGCGGCGGCGAGGTTCCTGGCGGCCATGACGACATGGGCCCCGCGCGCCGCCAGGCGCCGGACGCCCCTGGGTTTGGGTTGACCAAATCGGATCAACACGAGGGGCAGGGGAATGGCTGAGGAGGCGGGAGCGCGCGTACCGGTGACGATGACGGTGAGGCCGAAGGCGGAGAGGCCAGCGGTGACCTGGTCGGCGGTGGAGGCCCAGGAGAAGCCGGAGGCGCCCTTCCGGCTGAAGAGCCACGGCAGCATCTTCGTCTCCTCTCCGGCAGTGTTGTGCAGACTGCAGCAACGCTGCTGCTGTTGAGGTGGACCTTTGGAGGCCGAGCTACGCATAGACAAATTTGTCTTTTTTGATAGCCTAGATAAAGAGTGAGAGGTTGAACTGTCAAAAAAAAAAATTTACACACCGGTAGATCTCGACATTGTCCACATGTAGGATTTTTGTGACAAAATTTTGAAACTCAAAAGTGCCGCTTTTAATTATTTTTTAAAAAAATACTTGCTATGTGTAGATCGGGCTACATTATCGCCTTCGATAATAAATCAATTATCTCTACCAGTATGCCGTGTGAGTGTACTCCATTATAAACGCAACCACTGCATAGTTCTCTTCACCTCAAACTGAGTTTCTACCAGATAGCACAAATGCTCATAATCAGGATGCACTTGGCGTCCGGTGGCGACGTGGCGTCACCTTTGTCACTCGGCCCCTCTCAACCTCGACTATTAGAGCCGAGGGCAATGGACACACTTAATTAAAATGGTTTTCAACTGCACATGAGGCTCAATACGTCGGATCATTGGCAGAGTCGGAGCCGAGTTCGGCCAACGGACGAGAGCGTGGCTCCTTCGTGGAGTCACGACGACATCAACGAGTTGCAATCAAGAGAGTAGTCCAACCCGATAGGCTCATGGATATTGTGTGAGTGAGAGCACTTTGTCAACGATTTTTCCCCTGGTTATTTACATGTTGTAAGCCTTTTAATCATTGACCGATCGATTGGCTAATTCTGTCTATGAAAATAATACACATTTTTAATGGCGTATTGTTGAAAAATTAATCTTTGCTGTCGTCGAGCATGGGAATAACTTCGATGTACCGTATCATACATCGTCTCCTTCCACATGGGCCCGCTTCTTTGTACCTAGGGTTCTACATTACCGACTAGGTCGTTAGTGCCTTGCTCCGCTCCCTTGCCTTCAACAACCTTTAGGTGATAGCTTTCCGAATATGTATATGGTAATAGGAAATTAATAATCAAATAATCTCTTTTTATCTATAGAGAAAATTACGAATATGGTAATACCATTTTTTAGAGCAAAATATGGTACTACCTCCGATCCATATTAATGGGCTCAACTTTATCTAGATACGGATGTATCTAGTTTATCTAGATACATCCGTATCTAGATAAACTAGATACATCCGTATCTAGATAAAGTTGAGCCCATTAATATGGATCGGAGGGAGTAATACATGGATGCCCTCCAAATACAGATGAAAATTAGCCTAGCCCAAATGAACCACTGGATGGGCTAGTCGGGCCCAGCCCAGAACGAAGTACAACCTCATTCCTCTGCTGACTCGGTCCACACCCAACTCCTGGCAGCCTCAACGCGCCCATTTCTTCACGCCGCCGCCGGCTCCGCATCACCATCCACGTTCTGGGCAGTCGACCATGGAGATGGAGCCGGGCGGTCCTAGTTTGAAGAAGTTGAAGTTAGCGGCAGTCGAGAGCCGCCAAGAGGCGCAGGCGCCGGTGCCGTCGGCGACTGAAGCGCCCGGCTCCGACCCTACGGCGTCGGCGAGAACCACTCCACCGCCTCCCGCGGATGATGGAGACGAGTCAGGCGTCGACCGCATCAGCAGCCTCCCCGACCCCATCCTTGGCGAGATTGTCTCCCTCCTCCGCACCAAGCAGGGCGCCCGCACCCAGATCCTCTCGACCCGGTGGCGCCACATTTGGCGCTCCGCCCCCCTCAACCTCGACTGCCGCCACCTCCCCGTCGACGGGCACAAGCAGGAGCGCGTGGTGGCGGACATCATTTCGACCCACCCGGGCCCTGGCCGCCGCTTCCGCATCCCCGCGTATTATCTCCAGGCCTGAGCTGCTACGGTGGACGCCTGGCTCCGGTCCCCCGCCCTTGACAGGCTGCAGGAGCTTGAGTTCGGCCACATCTGGAATTACCGGCCACCCGAACTGCCGCACCTTTCGCCATTGGCGCCGCCGCCCGTCTCCACATTCCGGTTCTCACCGACCCTCCGTGTTGTCACCATCGGGAGATGTCTTCTCCTCGACAGCACCATCGAGGGGCTTCACCTCCCTCAGCTTAAGCAGCTCGGGCTTGAATGGGTCAGCATCTCCGAGGGTGTGCTCCGAAACCTGATTGCCAGAAGCCCTGCGCTGGAGTGCTTACTGATTTACTACATCGCTGGTCTTCGATGCGCCCGGATCAACTCCCTTGGACTGATAAGCATCGGCGTGCGTCTGCATCGTCGTTCCGATCATCATGCAGATGAGCTCTTGTTGAGAGAACTCATCATCGAGAACGCTCCTTGCCTTGAGAGGTTCCTCCGTCTCGATATACTTGATGGCCTGCTTGTGTCGGTAATCTCGGCACCTAAGCTGGAGACATGTATGGTGACATGTACCTTAGCTCCACAGTTCTTCAGGTAGATGTTATGTCTGCACTTCTCCCCTTCATTAGGCCCTAATATGTATTTCTATGCCTAGAAACAGTACATATAATTTTCACTTCTATATGGCCTAATGCTTTCTGTTATGCTTGATAAAGAGCTTGCCCAATGATAGCTTGACGACGGTGGTGGGCGCTGTCAAGGTCTTATATGTCAATATTGCTTGTGTGGACATACGTACGACAATTGAATTGATGAGATGCTTTCCATTGTTGGAGAAGTTGTACATTTATCGGGTGATGATTCTTCACTGATATTCATGGTGTTCAGCTCTTTTTTTTTATCTGCTACCGTATTTTAAGTGGTTGCTTTTTGTCATTTCAGTCAATAGGAGGGGATCTAAATTTGTGGAAGCGTAAACACAGGAACCTTTTCAAATGCCTGGACATTCGTCTAAAGACAGTAGTTATGCAGTCTTATCGGGGCATCAGGGCGCAAGTTAACTTCGCCACATTCTTCATACTAAACGCGAAAGCGCTAGAATTAATGAGATTTGAAGTTGATGCCGACGATTACACCCGAGGCTTTTTGCAGAAATGCGCAAGGAGTTTCTGTTGGAGAAAAGGGCTTCAAGAGGTGCTCGGTTTTGTTTTCAGACTGGTAGACCTCTCCGTTGTCATTCAGAAATCAATAATGTCCGTGATTTGGACTTAAGTGATCCATTCATATGTAAACGCCGAACTCAAGTTAGGTCTGTTCAGGAGTTTTTCTTGCCTATCTGATTGTTCCAGAATCAATATTTAAGTGTATCCTACCAGCTTATCCTTTGCTTTGTGTCTGAGATGCCAATTATTTATGTGCCATTTCTGTTTTGTGTTATGTCAAAGTCAGTAACTATTAATCTAGTAATCTACAAAGCCATGCACTGTTCAACTTGTTGAATTTTATCATCGAGCATATCAGGGGCCGAAGCAAGTGCCACGGTGGATGATTTGCAAAGGATGTCACTCTTCCCACCACTGGTCTTCGTTCCTCAGCCAGTTCATTAGAAGCTTTCATGCAGGTTGAATGCAATAGTCCTAGATGAGTCCATGCCTCATTTTTGGGTCAGTTTCCAGTTTGCCTTATGTTTTCCTTGCTCTTGGGCTTTATGTCCCGTTACCGTAGTCAGATGAGGAATACAACTACTTCAGGCAGCCTCGTTGGCTACACATTTTGATCGCTCTATTTGTGCATGTTGCTTGTACCTGCGCATATCCATCACGGCAACAAAATTCAACAAGTTAATATGCGAGTGTAGCCTGAGAATTCATTTGAGCCGAGCAGGAAAGAAATGCAGGCTTATTTGTCCATCACCCTAAGCCGACATGCAGAACTGCTTCAGTGTATTACAATCAAACAAAATGGTACATGCATGATGGTTCTCATTCCCATCTATAACACTCGATTATGGCTGCAAGGATACCATTTCCTAAGAGCACCTTGTTGTGGAGAGGAATCAGTTCCCTGCCCTCAATTTCTTCAGGGAAAGCTGGATGGAAGTCTGTGGAGCAGTAGCAGCCAGAGTTTAGTAGCTTCTTCTCGACCCAGGCCAGGAGAGGCGGCTGGGAAGGAAAACCTAGCTGCCTCTGGGGAGGCTTCGATCGACAGGGGAATATCCACTTCTCCAACGCGCACCGAAAAAGACGAAGACGAAACGTGGGAGCAGGTGGAATAGGTGGCCTCTGAGTTTGAACTGGAAGGACGCGCTCGAAAACTTGAGCAGAAGCAGAGGCATCATGCACATAACCGCGGCGCTGCCCACGGATCAGTTGTCTTCCTCTTCTCCAACGAGCCTGTGTCTGCAACGGCGGAGTGACCGACCTAGAGATGCCAGCAACCACTACTGTCGTAAGTGTCGTTGCAAGGAGTTGCTTGCTTCCTCCATCTCCATCAGAAGACTCTGTCGTTGCAAGTTGACCTGCAGTTCGTCGAGATCCTCTGAATTCGGAGCTGGCAGATGTGGGGAATCTCGAGCGCGTTGTCGGAGCTCCAAGAGCGTAGTCGACGACATCCCCACCAGCTGCCTGCGCCCCTCTGAATCTCTGAGCGTGGCCATGACTCACGATAGTTGTGTATCCCCCAAATCCCAATCGGCCGTTCTGAACTCTTGTCCTGCCCAAATGTTTCGTGCGCAAGCTTTTTCCGTGCCGACAGTTAAAATCTGGAACTGAAATTTGCAGGACACACTGGATTCAGGGAGCCAAGGCAAATTCAAGCCATCTGAATTTGCCGTTTTGGAGCCCAAATTTTTTGAGGTGTGACTCCAAAGTCCAAACCGAGAGATCGTGTTTTGTGCCAGCGATTTCCAGTGCAACAAGTAGTAACCAACAGCAGATTCTTCACGATAGCAACATATCCTAGTATAGTAAGTAGTATTGAATGAACAAACTCAAAAAAAGATACAGAAGCAGACCAGCGTTTCTGAAAAATTGCAGGCGACATGGATCACAGGACCAGAACAGACGACATGGATCAAAACATATCTAACGCGGCATGGATCAAAAGAAGAATTACAGATCAACCCAGGATACAGTCACGAACAGCAACTATCCGGATACTGGGATAAAAAAGATCACGAGAGTTACTATCTCTGCAGATCAAGATTTTACATTAACGGCTCCCACAAGGGACCGGATTCCATTATTTAGAATAACGGAACGGCGAGGTCTTCAGCAAAACCCAAAGGGTGTTACTATTATATTTACAAGTTTTCTACCCACAAAGGGGGTACTGCAGCAAACGAAAGGAAAGCACAACAGAACGACAGCTAACAAAACGAAGCAGCAAGCTAGAAACCAACTAGCTGCACTAAACAAGGAAACGTCTCACGGCCAAAAAAACAGCAGGCGCAAGTAGACTAAACCAGGACCGCAACAGCCTCCAACCCTCTAGCAACTTCCCCAAAACTTTTGCTGCTCACTCGGTTCTTCCATCAGCAACCAGAACCGTAACAGCTTCCTTCGCCCTTCAAAAAAGCTGGTAGACCAATGTCCATCTCCGCGCCCCTGCAAGTCTCTTTCTTCAACTGATGGCCCGTTGCCACCAGCGCCATCACTGCTTCCATCAGCAACCTGGGTTCCATCACAATGCCCTCCAATCCTGAGGACATCAACTGCATGTGTCGCTGGTTCACCAGCAGCCGCCGTCCGCAACAACACGTTTGCACCAGCACCTCCGTTTGCTCCTGTACTGCTCTGCAGATCAAGATGGATACAGGAATGATTCAGAACGGTGCAGTAACTTTACTATTTCTTCAGATCGAAATAACAGTGATGTTACCACAACCAACACACTTCATGCAAATTACAATATGACCAGATTCAGAACGAACACTTACAGATTACTACATCGTACAACGGAGAACTGAAACTGACAGGGAAGCTTTGCCAGACTGAAACTGAAACTGAAACGGTGACGGCCTTGGTGCCCTTGGAGACGGACAATCGGCTGGATCTCCCGGGAGGTGATGGTGGGCTTCTTGTTGTACCACGCCAGCTTTGCCAACTCGCTGGTAAACTTCTCGAATCCCCACTGCTGCCCCCCGTGGGAGTCCGGGCCATGTCTCAGTCCCAGTGTGGCTGATCATCCGAAAAGACCAGCTAAGCATCATTGCAGGCATCTTTCTTGGCTATCCTTCCTTTTGGCCGTCGTTGATGAAGGAGTTCATGATGGACATGGCCTTGAAGTCGATGCCAATGTCAGGGTGCACCTGCTTCAGCACCTTGAAAATGTATATCTTGTACGTCTCCACACTTTCTTCGCCTTCTTCTTCGACTTCTTGTCCACACCATCCTCCTTGACGGCGATCTTGCCGGCTGGCAGCCGCTTCTCGGCCTTGGGCTTCTTCTCGGCCTTCTCCGCCACGGGATCCTCCTCCACGGGCTTCTTCGCCGCCGGCTTCTTCTCCGCCTTGGGGGCCATGGCTGCTGCTGCTACTTCGACGGTGCACTGGTAGGTTTCGCTGAAAGGTGGGAGAACTGTCGCTTTCCTGGGATCATGTCGTAGGTTGGATTCAGCACCTTCCCCGTTCACGAAAGAAGGACAACTGCCATAGGGGGACGACCCTTACTTGGGCGATGGATGGGATCCAGCGTACAACGGCGACCCACCACGCTTGCGTTGCCCCCGAATACTGCACGCCGCGACCACCATCCCCCACGCCGCATCTCCATCGTCTAGCAATGGATAAATTATGCTGATCCCTCAATAAATGCATGGTTAAGCAATACACTCTGGATTCCAAGAGCTCTTTAGCTCCCGATTCGACTCCAAGAGCTCCTTCTGAACAATTCAAAATAATTTCCTGAAACAATTTAAATGATGCATTATGATGTTTCCTGAACTAATGCATGATCAAACAAAACATCCGCTCTGAATTCCAAGAGCTCATTCCGAACAATTAAAAATAAAATCTTGAAACAAGATCACCCCTGGTTTTTTTTTCTCTATTGTCGATTTTGGAATTATAAAAGATTCGCAGTTGCACTATGTTTCATGCTTTTGCCATCTTTTTTGTGACAGTGTTTTTAAGATGAATTGGTAGCTCAGGTAGGCTATGAAGGTGCTTGGAAGCGTTGAGTCAGAGGGGTTTGAGAAAAATAAAATGGGCATCGAGACCAGACGTTTTGGGTATGCGCACCTGTGCAGAGCTGCTGTCTGAAGAGCAGGTACGTCCTCCTGATCCTGTGGCACTCGCAGCCTGCGCACGCCTTACGAGAGAGTCTCTCTGCTGATCCATGTCAGGATCAGCATGGCTGAGACATCAAAATGCAGAGATGCTCCGTTTCTGAAGTGAGAGCATGCTGCTTACTACTCCCTCCGTTCCAAATTAGATGACTTCCATTTATCTAAGAGTGGATGTATCTATACTTGTAGCATGTCTAGATACATGCACATGTGGGCAAATGGAAGTCATCTAATTTGGAACGGAGGGAGTAGTTACTACGGCAACAAGCATCGAGATCTTTAATGGGATGTCTGCAGATCAGAACTCGAATAACCCCGGGCACATGTTCTAGAGGAAAAGCACGGGCCAATCACCCAATTGTTGCTGGACCAATAGTTAATCCAACTAACAATGTACACAAACTGCACATTCTTTATAAATGAATGGATTTTATTTATGAATAAACTAAATTAAATACAAAAAGGCGAGGAACCACGCAATGGTAGGAACTAAGATCAGCTCAGTGTGTTGTGCTGACTAAAACAACAGGAATAAGGAGAGGAATGAAGCAGGTCTGCAGTGGTTACGATTAAAAGAAAGAGTCAGAAACAGCTTTCATTAGAATGGAACGCTACTGATTCAATAAGTTCCAAACAGATCTGTATTGAATTAAGCGGCTCAGTTAAATGTGTACTACATATAAGCGGCTCAGTTTTTTTTTTTTTTTGAATTTTCAACCACCATATATTAGGTCAGCGAGCCGCCTCATTAAGATCCTGCCAGTCCCTTTCGGTACCCTGGTTAGGGAAAGAGTGCGTCTGAAACTCGCCGCCTCAACCAAACAAAGATACATCGTTCATTACATCCGGGATAATAAAGCTAGGGGGACTAGATTCCCAAAAAACAGAAGAATTTGAATCATACGAATGCCTAGCAATATTGTGAGCTACCCTATTTGCTTCCCGCGGGCAGTGTTGCACTACCACTTGTCCAATTCTCCTTGCTGTGAGGAAGCAGTCCGTCAGAATTGCCGTGTAAGGACTCCAAATTTCAGTCACCCCATTGAAAGCTTCAACTAGTTCCATTGAATCCGTCTCCACAATAATTGGAGCGCACCCAAGATCATCTGCAAGGTGTAAGCCTCTCTGGAGCGCCAAAGCTTCTGCAGTTGCAGCGTCGAGGATATTACTCCTAGGGTCACCCGCTCCAGCGACAGCTTCACCTTTATCATTACGAATCACAGCTCCCAATCCACCTGTACCATTAGGGAAAAAACAAGCATCAACATTAAGCTTATAGGATCCCGGCCTTGGCCTGGTCCATGGTATTTTATGTGAAACTCCCTTCTCAGCTCCTTTATAATTTGGGTGAGGGCTTGGATAGCAAAGCTCGTACGCGCCGGAGGCGCCACTTTTTCACCCTTGACAGCCTCACGCGTTGCCACCAGATGTACCACGCGCCCACAGCCAACAATTCTTTAATTCCGACGTGTTTCAGATCAGCTGGCGTTTCAATATTGCTGCGCAACATTTCTTCTAAAGCAACAGACCCGGATCTGTCCACTGCACCAAATTCTTCAATAATCTGCAAGACACCAATTGACGTCCAAAGTTCCTTTGCTCTTGGGCATTTAAAAATCAGGTGACTAATATCCTCCGCATCCAAATAGCATATTGGGCATTGTCCAGACACAGGTATATGTCTATTTGCGAGTATCGACATTCCTGGAACAATTCCATGCAGCGCCTTCCACAAAAAGATCTTGATCTTACCCGGCACATGTAGTTTCCAAAGAATATCCCAAACTGGGTTATGCATTGACATACCTTGATCATCTGGTCTGGATAGCTTATGGCCGTTTTGGTGATTCCATTCTGCATAATAGGCAGACCGAACTGAAAACCTGTAGTTCTTAGTGATGCCCCATGCTACAAAATCTTGCTGCATAAGATCACTCAGCGGAATCCGCATAATACGTTCAACGTCAATAGGGCTGAAGAGATCCTTGATAAGAGGTACATCCCAGTCACCTGTACGTTGATTGATAATTTCATTTACAGAACGCAGCAGGATAGTACCTTTTGGAGTAATAACTTTACGAGTTGGGCTTCCCGGCACCCACGGATCCTCCCATATGTTAATCATCTCACCACTGCCAACCCTCCATATAAAACCTCGTTTGAAAGTACTGAGGCCTGCGATTATACTTTGCCAAGTGTATGAACATCCTTTCTTAGTACCCGCCTTTAAGAGATTACCATGCGGATAATATTTTGCTCTCAAGACCTTTGCACAAAGTGTGTCGGGTTGGTGATCAATCTCCACGATTGCTTAGCCAGCATCGCTAGATTAAATGCATGAAGATCCCGAAAACCCAAGCCACCATTCTTCTTTGGTATACACAATTTCCACCATGCCTTCCAGTGCATGCGTTTTTGGATGTCCGAATCCCCCCACCAGAACCTAGCCATCGCATCTGCTATGTCCTTGCATAATTTCTTTGGTATTTTGAAAACCGCCATCGCATAAACAGGGATCGCCTGAATAATCGCCTTCAGGAGAATTTCCTTGCCACCCATGGATAGAATTCTTTCCTTCCACCCTTCTAGTCTCTTGATAATTCTTTCTAGTAAATGGATGAAGCTGTCACTTTGTCAACTCCTACAAGGGCCGGCAAACCCAAATATTTATCCGACAGAGCCTCCGTCATGATATTTAACTCCGTACATATTCCGCCTTCACCTCCACATCAACATTGGGGCTGAAAAATATGCTGCACTTTGCCTGACTTACCATTTGACCCGAGCTAGCACAGTACTGTTCAAGGACCTGTCTCAATGAGGTTGCATTAATCATATTTGCTTTCATAAGGATAAGGGAATCATCAGCAAAGAGTAAATGAGATACCGATGGCGCATTTCTGCAAACCCTGACACCTTCAATGCCACGAACCTCCTCTCTATGAGCCAGAAGACTTGAAAGACCTTCAGCACAGAGCAAAAAAAGATAAGGGGATAGGGGATCCCCCTGGCGCAGCCCCCTTGTCGGTATAAATTTGCTGGTCTCTTGGTTATTAAACCGAACCTTATAAGTAACTGATCTTACACAAGACATAAGTAATTCAACAAATCTAACATCAAACCCAAGTTGAATCATCATTTTCTCCAAAAAGATCCACTCAACCCTGTCATAGGCTTTGTGCATGTCAAGTTTTACCGCACAATAGCCCCACTTCCCCTTCTTCTTATTCTTTATAGTGTGCATACTTTCATACGCCAACAAGATATTATCTGTAATGAGCCTTCCAGGGACAAAAGCACTTTGTACAGGAGAAATAATGTCATCAAGAACATGCTTTAGACGAAGAGCAATCATTTTTTAGATTACCTTGTATAGAACATTGCATAGACTGATTGGGCGATATTGAGAGATAAGCTCAGGTTCTTCGACTTTGGGGATGAGCACAATTACCGTATCATTCCATCCTGCTGGGATCACTTTATTATTTATAGCATCGAGAACCTCAACAGTTAGCGCCTCTCCTAAGATGTCCCAGCACTTCTTGAAGAAAATCGCATGAAGACCATCAGTTCCAGGAGCCTTCATATCACCAATCGAAAACAGCGCTTTCTTAACATCATCAGCTGTGTACGGTTTCAACAATTGTTCATTCATTGCCACATAAACTTTTGGATCTACCTTCGAGAGCACTTCCGGGTCAGGTTCATCAACTTCAGTAGTAAACAAGCCAGCAAAATAATCAGATACCATCGGGTTAAGAGAAGCAATGTCCTCGACCCAGGCGCCATTCTCATCCTTTAGCCTTTTGATAGAGTTTCTCTTCCGGCGTTCGCTGGCGAAGTGGTGGAAGTATGACGTGTTCTTATCACCATGTTGTAACCAGTTGATGCGGCTTCGTTGAGCCCAATGAATCTCCTCTTGCTCTAATAAGAGTTCGATTTCTTTTGCAAGATCTTTTTGCATCTGAACATTTTCATCAGTCAACGAAGCACATGCCACTTCTTCCATGATTCGCTGTTTATTACGAATTTTCTTTTTCCTGCTCTGTAGGATTGATCGGTCCCACTTATGAAGCCGAGAGTGGACACGAGCAAGTTTACCCGCCAGTGAGGTTGTTTGAATTCCAGCGTCGGCCTGCTCCCAGGCCTGTTGCACTACCTGTCGGAATTGGTCCTCTTTCAGCCATTTGGCTTCAAACCGGAGGACTGACGGCCCAGTATTTTCCATAGCATTAACAGATTCTAACGTCATCAGAATTGGACGATGGTCCAAGTTGTTGTACTCTAAGTTTTGCAGCACCGCACCTTCGAACCTCTCGTTCCAGGCTTCATTAGTTAAAGCTCTATCAAGCCTCTCTCGTATACGGCCTCTGTGCCAAGTAAATTTATTCCCCGTATACCCGAAATCAGCAAGATTGCAGTCATCCAAAACATCCCTAAAGGCCTGCATAAAATGTTGAGGCCGTGGATTGCCACCCTCGGCACTGCCACGACAAATGTTTGTCCTGCCACCGAGGCTCACCATAAAAGCCCGTAAAACGCCACACATCTTGTTGGCTGTTTCCAACGAATACATCAATGTAATTTTTTGTCTTGTACCGTAGAGAAATGACGATCGGCTTTCTCCAGAAAAGCAAAAGACCGCCACTTCGTCCATCACTACGAACCACCTCTTTGAAATCCATCTTTAACTGACGACGAAGAATATCCGCAGACCAGTCATCCAGATGTGTTTCGGAGAGGAACACCACATCTGGGTCATGCCGCTTCAACAAGTTCAGCAGCCCCCGGGTAGCCGTGGCCTTATTCAGGCCACGACTGTTGTATCCTAGGAGTTTCATTGCGTCCGGTCAACCTCCACATCGGAGGTTGCCGATAACATATGTGTGTTTTCTTCTCCATCAACCTTTGTTCTCTTTGGTGGCTGTACCTTCTCTGGCGTCGAGTTGATCTCCTCAGCAGATTTTGCCGGTACAGTCTCATTACTTGCTCCTTCAATAGCTAGCAAATTTTGATGGACCGTGCTACTAAGGGCACGTGCCCCAGATTAGTTTAGCGTGGGCACGGATCGCATATGGCAAGTGAGCCATGCATGCATGCATGCAACCACATAGATTCCTTTTGGTTTTTAATTTTTAAAATATTTTATCTCTTATATCGTAAATCAAAATTCAGATCCGTTTTCATAGTTGACTTTGTCGCGACGAGATCTTCGAAACTAGATCCCATGTTAATATGTTTCGGTAAATTTTTTTTCTGTCCGAAGTTGCCAGATTATAATCACTTGATCACCAGGTACAATTAAGTTGGTTACCAGGTTAAATTCAAATAGTTTTCTGGACTTTTGAATTTCGTTTCTTATCGATGTGAGCCTTTACTGATGGTAATGACATGTTATACATGCTTAGAGTGAATCAAACACTCACTCTATAGACATGTAGATCATTGCTACGACGCAAAAACATGTAAAACTTATCTGGTAACTGTGTACTATTTGGTTGGTAACTCTTAACTACTAATACGGTAACTACGGTGCTGTAATCTGGTAACTGATGACGGAAAAAAAGTTCGTCGAAACATATTAAGATGGGATCTCGTTTTAAAGTACTCGCCGAGACGAATCCAGCGGTGAAAACGGAACATCAATTGGATTAACGATTTAAAAGATAATTCATTTTTAATTTTCGGATCGTGGAAAGATTCTCTCCATGCATGTGCATGCATGCACACGTTGCTCCCAGGAATTATAGATGGATGCGTCGGACTGAATAATTACGTGGGGCACGTCCCCTTGTTAGAATAATCGAATTTTGATTAGTATCAGTCATCTCCGATGCTGCCAGCACAGGATCAAAATTCAGTCTTTTCCTAGACGTGATCTCTTTCTCAGGTAACACAACCTCATTCTGTTGCTCAGAGCGCCAACCATTAGCTCCTGCACCAAAGTTAACGTGATCAGGTGCACCAGTCCTACCTCTGCCTCTACCAAACGGGGCACGGCCGCCAGAATTTCCACGCCCCATGCCCCGACCTCTGCCTCTTGATCTTCCTTCGTCAACCAAGATGAAGTTTCCCCATTCCATTTTACTGATATCATGTTTACCAGTTCCACATTCCTCATGCCAATGACCCAAGAGGCCACAATGGTTACAGAAAACCGGCCAAACCTGAGTAAAGATGGCAACTCGACACCCTAAATGTTAAGTATCGATAATGCTTCATACTATGAAATGATTTCTCGGCCACATTCTGAAAAGGCGGTCAGGTCTAGGCATAGACAGATATGTTAGTCTGTGAGAGAAGCATTTGCACAAGGACGTGCCATGTAGTTTGTTCTACTGACCAAAGTCAACCAGGCCATGTATCATTTGTTGGCCACAGAGGGGTTTGTGGTCGGTCGGCGCGGCGCAGGCGACTCATCCCGGCCCAGACGACGCTCGCATGAGACGGTCGTGGTGAAAGGTAACCCGCGGCGGCGCTGTGTGGCCCAAGACAAGCAGAGGTGCAGGCACGCGTGGAGGGGGCTAAGTCCGGTCGGAGCGGCGCAGGCAGCGCATCCGGACCCAGAAAACGCATCGGGCTGGCGAGTACGGCGAAACTTTGACGAGAAACATCTGCCCACGCTCCACCTGCCGCTCCCATTGCGCCATGGACTCACGTCGTTGTCTTCTCCGCCGCTCCATACGCCATCACGGGCGTCGCCACAATGCATCTGCTCTACTCCAAACAAGAAGCGCTAGGGAAATAATGGGAACTCGCTCAGATTTGCTGAATGAGTAACAGAGAAGATAAAAGATCGAGCGACCATTGTGAACAGACGAGTTAGAAAAAAACAGATGACTGGCTGACAAACAGGTCGACATGTCAGGATGTGTTACAGCAAACAACCAAAGAATTGTAATGGTACTCAGCAAATCCACAAATTTTGAGTGTGTTTGGGCAAAGACCACAGAATAACGGTGTCCGTTAGCAAATTTTCCCTACTTTTAATCGCTGCTCACTATGCATAATAATTGATGTAGTGTGTGTTTGTCATTATTACAACAGAACTACATGGGTAATTGAACATTTGGTGTTCTAATAGAAACTTGACAATCCTCTTTAGTGAGATGTGTATTCCTCCCCGGAGATTGGACCCATTCAACTTCTGATAATTGGACTAAAGCACCAATCGCATATAAGAAATACCTAACATTGTCAGTGCAATATAGGTTTAATCCATAAAGTGTGTTCTGCCAGTTGTACTCACAATAAAACGTGATTTATCATCTACATAGGATGACAGTTTTTCAAAAGGCACTAAGTTGTAGGTGTATAGCAGGAACGTAGATGTTAAGGTAGTTCTTTCTTCAACTGCGATGAGATATGTAAACCTGGTCATCAGAGGAATTTCAACCGCCTTGTAATCCCCTCTAGCTCTGGACACACTAAACTTTTTGCTGATGTAAACTTTCCCCTCCTAGAGACGTTGTTTCTTAGCAGTACCATTATCCTTCCAATTTCATGGTTGTCCTATTGTGAATATAAGAAGTCTCATCACATTGCCACTATAAAAAAAGAGATATTACATTCATAGAGATATACGGTCCCAAAAAGAAGAAACGGTGTATCTTTTTAGAAAAACAGTTATTTTCATTTGTTGAGTCATTTGAAAAATACTGTTACGTGTATTGAAGTCACTTAACTTCAAAATCGAGGTAGTCCCAATTAATTCCTCGTTCGTGGATAAACGAGGCAATGAACGTTATTTTTCTTAGTTTTGAAGCAGGTGGTTAGCATGTAAGGAAAAAGTGATGTTGAACAAAAGAAAATCTGACTGAGATTTAAGCTTCAGAGTAGCAACGTAGAGTAACACAGAGGCACATGATATGTATTAACAATTCAAACGATATAAGTTGCTTCTTCTCCCACGTAATGATTTTGGTGTCTTGTTGTTATGTCTAACATATAAATGTGCATTATATTTTTTCTGTAAGTAGCATTTATGTAATACGTTTTGTTAATACATTTTCATCTTTTACTGAAAATAGCAAAAACTGTGTAACATATATGAATGAGATGATGTATCAGCTAATAGTAATAAATTACTGAAAGTAGCAGCTTGAACCTGAAAAAACACCAGCAGCTTAAATTCATACTTACTATTGAATCCTGACTTTTGTTTTTAGCTTCTTGCTGTCTTGCATTCAGTAGCTAGCAGTAAGAGGGATCAGAGATGTGAAGTAAATTAACTAACAAAATGAACAACACAAAGAGAAGGGTGAAGAGTAGGGGTGACTCATCTAATAGGAAGAGCTGCACGTCAGCTCCAAGCAACAACTTGGGCGGTAACAAGTTCAGAAATGAAAAAACACAACAAAACAAGCATAACAGACTTCTTATTTCTCTGACTTCTCTCACAGGTCATAGAAGACACAACCGTGCACACATGAGCCACAGTGGATAATAAAGTTCCAGTCCTACCCATAAAAAACAGACACGTCTATGAAACTTAAATACTTGGTGCCACCATCCTGAATCATCAGCCCTAAGATGCCACCATCCTGCCAATCTTATCCTGCTGCACATAGTCCTCCACGGAGCAAGGCATAGGGCCAAGTCAACACGCTCGCCCTCCAGCACGCCTACACGCTTCTCGGCATGCAACTTATTAAGCTTCTTGGATCCGACCTACTAATTCAACCCCAGTTTCATCGTCGTAAGATTGGGCGTAATCCACACAGGAGCAGGCCAGTTGGCCCAGAGCTGAGGAGACACAAGGTCTTCCTTGCTATTATTATCCAAGTCAAGTACTCCTATATCACGAGGATTGTTCTTGCGTCCCGCTATACACGCTTGATCGTCAGTAAGGTAGGCATGATTTTCCTTGAGAGCAGGATACTCTTTGGTGCTGAGACACTGTGGTTCGTTATGCCCAAGAAACAGCGCATGGTCATCCAAGCAATTAATCTCCACAAGCCTCCCTGAGGCAGCATCAACGCTGTGTACTTTAATTGCCGTAGTATTCATCACAAGTGTTTCAGGATCAGCGTGTATATCATGATCATCATAATTTCTTGATCTCCAGACAAGCAGCAGGCCACCCCATGGAGCTTGAAGAATGTATATGCCCTCAATATCTAAATCCTCATCCATCTCCTTAATAAGGTTCATCGTAACAGCAGGCCCACTAAGATCGTAGGCATGAATTTCCGCCATTATAGTCACTGCATACAATATTCCATCCTTGTAGGTGCAGTCCTTGTAGCCAGTACGAGGTGGCAGCGAGGTCCACCTATCGTCTCCTACTCTTGCAAATGAGAGTTGATTACGTGGGCCGTGGATTAGCACCACGATGTAGCTTCCTGTGGAGGCATCAGAAAACACAAGGGCCCTGTAGTGGAAGAAATCACGCAGTCTAGCAGGGGTAATGATCTCTGGCGAGCAGAAAACTCGTTTTCCACTGTGCCTCGAGTATTCATAGTTGTGAAGAGCACCAGAATCATCGGGCACAGGGTTCACCTGATCGAAGGTTATCACCGAAGGGAGAGCAGTCTGTTCACCGGTGATAGGATTGACGAGGTGCATTTCAGCTCTCTCATCGACAGTAACCAGCAAGCCGAGCGAGGACCCAATCAGAAACCTAGTGCGGATTGGTGGCTCCGGGAGATTCAACTTGTAAATCCTCCTCTCGACGAGGCTGTAGAGGCAGGCAACATTCTCCCCGGCAGATTCAGAGGTGTAGAGCAGGCAGGGCGGCTGGGACATCTTGTGCTTCCCAGTGTTGCGCAGGGTGGTGTAGCTGTTCGCCATGAGGTACAGACAGAGCCAGCACGCACAAGGTCAGGGATCTCGAGGGTGGCAAGGATGCACATCAAGATGTCCTCTGGTAGCTCCGGTGGTGTGCCCATCGTAGTCTCTATCAGTAGTGTCGTGTTCTTCAATAGACTGAGAGAGAGGCCTAGCAGCTTAGGTAAAACTCGAGGGAACAAACTTGCGAGGAGTAGAGCCACGGGAGTATAATCTCTGCTGTAGGATGAACTTGTGCTGCTGCTGGAAAACTTGCAAAACAGAAGCTTGGGTATAGCACAAAGAGGGCAGGCAACCTTGTGGCTATATGTATGGATCACCAGCCGAGACTTGTTTACACCTAATCGGTCGGTGAAGCAGATCCGAGTAGCCGACGGAAATCAATAGGGCTTGCTGAAGCAGAAGAAGAAGGATCGTCTCCGGAAAAGATCCAGATTTTTTGTTGTTATTTGCCGAAAGATGGAATTTTTCCGCAAGAAGAAATCCGAGTAGGACTCTGTTTGCATCTATCTCCTAGATCCCCCCCCCCCCCCCCCCCCCCCCCGGGAAGGAGGCAAGGGCAAGGAAGAGTACTAACCGGCGAGCTGATTGGGTGCGGCCTGGGGAGGAGAAGCCCACCCACAGAGCGCCGCCGGCGCATCCCAGGATGGGAGGGTTCTGCGGCCAGTTGACCATCGACCAAGGAGGCAGTTGGATTCATTGGCGCTGCCGTCCGGGCGTCCGGCGGCGAGGCTAGGAGCGCATGTCGGGGAAGAGGGAGGGAGGGATCTGGGAGGGAGTCTATCCGGCGGGGAAGATTGGAGGGTTGAATCGAAGGAGGTAAATGGGGTGCCCCCCAAGGGGCTCTCACAGCGATTAGGGACTCTCGACCGTCAAATCGAGCAGCTACCGCGCGATCTGGAGCGTCCGTTTGCGGTAGCAGCTCACTTCTTTCATGCGCCGTCGTGGTGTATGTTTGAGGGGTAGTATCGACATTTCGCCGCATCCCTAGCCGCCACGACCCAATCGGCACGCGCATCTCCTTCCCCAATCCGCTCCTGCGCCTCCTCCCCCAAATCCGCTTCCTTCTCCTGCCCTCCGCCGCAGATGCGGCGCCGCGCGATGTGCCGTCGCCGGTAGGAGAGGCTGGTCTCCGACGGAGCATAGCACCGCAGAGAGCTGCTCCCGGCGCCGCCGCGCGATGTGCCGTCGCCGGGAGGAGAGGCTGGTCTCCGGCGGGAGCAGAGCAGCGCAGAGAGCCGCTCGCGGCGGTGCCACGCGCCGTCATCGAGAGGAGCGACTGCTGGTTCTCTGTCCGTCCGGCACGTCGCTCTCCTCCGCTGCTCACCACTTCTGGCACCGAGCTGTTGAGTTGCCGCCTAAGGTGAACGTTATTGCATCCTACAGCTCCGTCTCCGCCGGGAATCCCTTGCCCTCTGTCCAGGTTCCACTCTCCCATCGTCCTCTTCCCTAACCCTTCTCTCTCTATTCACATCTGACAGGACAGGAGGCGGCGCGCTGCCCTGCACGATGAGGTCGACACACAGGCTGCCACAGAACTAGACCAGGCTGCTATCTCCTTCTGTGCTGGTAGTAGGGAATTGCAAGAGCAGCACTAGCTCATTCTATGGCATCTTTTTGTGACAAAGATTGGTTGTATGCTGCTACCGAATCAGAGGTTTGGTTCTGCTCCCTGCTTTGTTTTCCATCTTCTCTTTTTGCACTCTATGATCTAGCAGCTTGTGGTGTTCAGATTAATTCATTTTACCTCACGCGGTTTTGTGGTATTCTTTGCTTTTTTGCAGGTCATTACATCATTGGAGTTTGCTACCTAAAGATTGCTGCTGCTTGATTTGGGAATCTGCTTACTTGCTGGTAAGGTTCAGGACCTGAAAGGAAAATACTCTATGATCTGTGTGGTTGTTTCATTTCAGTTACATGTAGGAGTGAGCTATAGTATCATGTGGTTGTTCGGTTTTGATATGGAACAAGATGGTGCTGTTCTGCTTATACTAGCTGGTTGTTTTAGGATAGGATTAGCGTTCTGATGCTCATGTGTTTACACTCTTTTTTGCAGGACGTCGCTCTGAAGGTTGGTGTCGCTCTGAAGGTTGGTGTTGTTTTTATTGGATTTTCCTTCTATTTCTGATCGAGCTTCTTTGTTTGGGATATCTTCTGTTGTTTTCTTTTCATTCTCCTGGTGCTTGATTTGGGACTACTTTTTATTCCAGCTTTTGTGTATTTTGTTCTGCTCTTGATTTGATATTGTTCTGTTCTTTCCGATATGTTTTTGCTTCTTTGTTCTAATCTCTGTTCAATCTTTGCTTACTGATTTTTTCACATTTATCATTGCTTCCTCTTCTTTTTGATTTGTCCCTGGGGTTTCTTTTTGGGCGTTGTTTTGTTTTTCTGTTGTTTCTTTTTTCAAGCCCTTTATGTTCAGTTTCGCTTTTTACCTTTCTTTAGTACCTAAGCTGAATTTCGGCCGAGATATGTATGCTTTTGAGAAAAACTGTAGTGCTAAGTTTGCATTGATGTAAAGATTGGAATAGGCCGTGTTATTATTTATTTTTAGCCTTTTCTGTCTGATATGGCTTTCAGAACAGGCTCTTCTTTCAGAGTTGAAACTAGCGTCTTGGGTTAGTGCCTAGATTCACATGAAATTGTATTTTGCTACACTACTGGTCATTGTTGCTTGGCTTACTGATATGATGATATCTAATTATCTGAACAATAACATTTATGAGGTACACTTTACTACACACAAAAATAGGCTTCGTAATATATTTTTATATATAGTTGTTTTTTGATAGATTACTCATTATGTTTATATGCTCTATGATATCTACAGACCACCATCCTTTGTAAAACCAGCTGGAACCAAGTATGTTTATATGGCCTAGGGGCGGAGACAATTTTTTCTTAATAGCGTCTCTTCTTATTAATCATGTGCCCTGATACATGTGCTCTGTCGTTTTGTATAACAGCATAAAAGATACCGATGATTCATTTGTTAAAAAAGACTATGTTTCAGGACTTAGGCTCCTCAGGTTGTGGCTGAAGAGGTTAGTGCTTACATGCTATATTGGTTTGCTCCTGATAGTTTGGCCTCGATCTATTTTTCTCATGGTTTACTTAACTGTCGTATCAGGTTGATACTGCTCTGCTTAATGATGCAGAAGAACTTCGATACTTAATGATCTAGAATAACTATCGACAATATCTACAACGGTTATGACAGACGTAACTGTTTGCATGGTACATACACATACACCTGTTCGTAATTGTCTGAGGTTAATTTAGCTGTTTCATATGGTTCTGTCAACTAAATCAGCTTGCTTCACTTGTGCTTCAGGATTCAAAGGAACCATGGCCATCATCTACCGCAGATCCAACTGATATAAAGAGGTATTTTCTTTTCTTATGTGAAACAGGCACGTGTGTATAGCTATGGCCATTGTATGTGTTTGCGCTCCTTTTTACTTGGTTGTGTGGACTATGTTTGTAGATGCAAGAAACAATCCGCAAAAGGGCAAGCTGGTACCGAGAGCAAGAAGAAAACCTGAACTCAGGTTAGGTATTGGATCATGACATTCTGAAACCTTCTTATGTCCATGCTCTGGATTTTGGCGCATTATACTAGGGAATACGCAGTAAAAGTATGTTAGTGATATGGGTGGTCGGCTTGACATGCCCTTTGTCCTTTGTGCAGTTCTGGTGTTCATGTTCAGTTTAGAGCCACTCATTATCAAACACATGCTCACAAATGTAGTGAGACATGTATGTTAATGTTATTTGGAGTCAGCTAACAACAAATGTGAGCTATATGTTACAAATAGTTACTGAAGCATGGTATTGATGTTTTTCTACAGAGCTGGCAACAGAGGGAAAACACGGAGAAGTATGTGTTGAGCGAAAGAGGAAGGCAGATGGATTATTTAGCTTACTGAAGCAAGGTAGTGTTATTTCCCCAAGAGCCCTAATATATTTATACTTCCTGGTGTTTTACTTACAGCTCAATGTCTATGTGAGAGCAAACACTTTTTATTCCTTACTGTCATTTCCTCCTAATTTCCTGTTCTACAACTGATTGAAATGGTTATTTTGATCTCTTTATTCCGTTGTGTGGGGCATTCCCCAAATGCATAATAAATTTTTGCATTTCCTGGTGAGCTTATATTTTATGGATGCATGTCTGGTAACATAGCTAATGTGTTCATTGCTTTCACATTGATTAGTAGATCCCCTTGGTTTTCAATGCTGAAAGCGATTTAAAACATACGTGTTAATTTATATTTGTCTCGATTGTTACAATCCCTTGCCGTTTGCCCATTATGAACTCTATTATTTCTTGTGGCATCATCCAGCTGCTGTTACATGTATTTGGAAACAAATTAAGGTTGGGTTTTGGTTTCAGTCATATTTCTGAAAACGTTAGTGATGGACTATGGTAGCTATAAGGACAGGCTTCCATGGTTTATTTATTTTAGTAATTAGTGTGTGTCATTAGATTCTTCCACAATTTGTTAAGCATTGCATGTCATTGTCCAAAATGGCTACTGCTTCCATGGCTACTGTTTATTATCTTCTTCCTTCTCTGTGTTTCTGGGGTATCTTGAGTTCTGTTTCTGTCCGTTGCTTTTTTTCAACAATATGGCTTGCAGTGCCTGTCTGTGGAAGAAATATGAAAAAATATTGAGGAAATATGACTTCTTCAGTTTCTGACTGAAAGTATTTGGTATTATCATAACCGTGATTTACGAGAAGTGGGTTCTCTGAATTCTCTTTGCTTCTCTTCTTCGTTCTTGAAATTCTTTAGTTCATTTGTTTATTATCTTCTCTTATTCTGTGTTCCGGGCTTGCCTTGCCATGCCCTTTGTTCTCCGAGTATGGCGAGCATTTTAAATTTGGTGTCAGAAAGAATTTTATGGTTTTACTTCACAACGAGGTCATATACCAAAAAATTATGCCTCAACAAGCTGCTATAGTTTTGCTTTCCATGTTATTCGTTTTAACATTAGTCTTGCCATTGTCTTATACAGGCGGGTTCATCCGTTCGCCCGACTAATTCCTTTTCACTTTCATTCGTAGGTGCAATGCATCCCATGAAGTATTTCGTATTTGTGCTGAAACAGACAAGGACATATTGCCCTTGAGTATTTCGATGGCTCAGTAAGAAACAATTTTGGGACCTGACTTCCTTTACTTAGCTATTCCAAATATTGCCCTTGCTGTAGATTCTCAACCACTCTTTGCAACTTGCAAGAGTATATTTCCCATTTTATGTGCTTGAGTAGCTGGATAGAGAGCTACATTTCCTAAAAGTGTATCAAAATGGTCTGCCCTCTGGCTCTATGCCACCCTGCCCTATGTAATATATTTCCTCCGTATCAACTTAGCAGGTGTCTGTTCATAGAAATATGCACTTATGTTGTATTTTGACGTTCATCTGATTTGTATTCTGAAACTATGTCCTGCTACTGTATAACAGTGCTTAACTATCACGTCATATTAAAAACGGATGTTTATCATAGAGTTTTACAAACCGAATACCAGTGTCAAAAGCGGGTGGCGCGCGGCGAGCCGCGCCAGGGGATCTAGTGGGAATGAGTCGACCGAGGGGTCGGACTCGGACGCGGGCTGGGCATTCTCCCCTTTCTTTTTCGGCCAGAAAATATTTTTACCTACACTACTAATAAAAAGAGAGAACTTAATCTTTCCTATGTCCACCAAAACAAGTGCACACAGATCAACCAGGGCCCTTCGATCATGCCATCCAAGAGTCTGTATTACTTTATGATCGGTCAAACAGGGCAATGGTCTAGATCCATCCTATCGACCGCCAGAACACGGTCTGCCAAATCTCCACCGTCCGCCTTCCATTCCCACGCCTCTGACCCAATGATCCGTGATTATCTCTACCATAACCGGCGACCCGCCCAGTCGCGCCCTTTATTATATCGTCTTAATAGCTAACTAATGCACCGCTAATTTCTCCCTTCTCCCCTCAATCAGCTGCGCTTCAACCTCCACCTTCGCGCAGCACGGCGCTACTCATAACCACCGGCGCCTCATGGCTCGGCCGTCGCAACTCCTCCACACACTGCACAAACCAGAAGCCGTTCTTAACCATTGGCCTTTGCCCCCGACGTGCTGCCATCCTCGCTCTACGCTCCCTCGCGCCTGCCCCGACCGTATTGTTCGCATTGTATGGGCTAGCTGAGGAATGAGACCAGGCCCCATGGACGCAGCAGATGTGCCAGGAGATGTGGCATCTCCGGCCGTGGTGCGGATGCGCATGGTACCCACAGCTGTGGATTCGACCACACGACGTGTTGAGGAAGCGTGCTCGACCCTGGTTGTGGCCGCTCAGGGCCTCCTGCAGCTACGCTGCTTGTGGAAATGCTCAGCGAATTGAGAGGCGCAGACCAGGGTCAAGAGCGGTTTGGAGGAGGTCGAGTTTGCCGGTGTCAAGTGAACCTGCACACAACGATGGAGGGAGGTCGTGTTATACTGTTAAATGGTTCAATATATTTTGATCATTCCATTTAGAGATGACAATTGCAGGCAGTGGTGGCTTGGTGTTTATTTTTCTGTATTGCAACGAGGTTGGGCATTGTCCGCGTGAACTGATACATGTAGGCTACAGGCTGGACCAGTAATGCATTTCTTTCTTCATGTTTATCGTTCCATTATGAAATTGTTCATCCTGTGTGCAGTTTCTTTTTTTGTTTATGCGGCAGTTATACAATTGCTTTGATGCCCCTGTCGACTATGAGTTTTCAGAATACTAATTATAAAAAATCTGTAGGTTTCGGCAACTCTTTATGGTTGTAGATCTATTTTAGTTTTGGAGAATGGGCTATAATGCACAATCTTAATCTAGCGCCATCTTATTTGCGCAAAGTGCAACAACATAGCGAGTATAGGCCTATTGTTATTCCTGACGATGTTGCTGAAAGAAATCTTCACCATAAGGCAACCAAAGCTAGCAAAGGTAAATCCTTCTATCTAAATTGATCTTGTAACAGGTTGCAAAACCTGTAGAGTTTCTGTTCTAAATCACTTGTTTTAAGACCTGTAGAATTTTTGTTCTAGATCAACTATTTTGTTGCCATG
This sequence comes from Poa pratensis, assembly GCA_947311845.1. Taxonomy (NCBI): domain Eukaryota; kingdom Viridiplantae; phylum Streptophyta; class Magnoliopsida; order Poales; family Poaceae; genus Poa; species Poa pratensis. The sequence continues at coordinate 17,172,393 of CAMZMU010000121.1, forward strand.
TTTGTGACGGGTTTGTAGTTTGTACTCACATGCATAGGGCTTCAGCCGCTACTTCAATATTTACCATATATTATGTGATGATACTAACAAGGTGTATGAAATACTAAGTTGAGGTTAGCCATCACTCGGAAAAACTAATCGGCAGATACAACTTTATTGACGACTTAACGACACTCACATTCGGCTCTTTTCTGCAACTATTTTGTCAGTTCAAGATCGCCCTCCTATGCATGTATTTTAATTTGGCCCAACTCCGTCAGTGCATCGTGTAGTGTTTCTTTTCCTTTATTCATAATCAAGCATCGTGCGGGATCTTGCAACATAAGACTTGGGTTGCCTGTAGAGCAGGTCACACCGGTTATTAGTGGAAGTGTTTAATTTGATGTTATGAGAACTGGATATCCTTAATAGTACTAATTACTGAAGTAAAGTCTTTGCTGTTAATCAAGTTGGTTTTGTATAGTTTGGCTTCCATCCTATATTCCTATATATTAATGTCATATATTTTCTCCAAACAAGCCTGTTATGTCTATTTGATTCCTGCTGGTGATAAAGATTGACAAGAGTATATTATTATGGATAACACTTACTTGAAGATCATTTCAGGTAGTGTTCCCATTGTGCAATTGTGGATAAATAGTTGGACTTCTTTTTTCCTTCAAGTGGTTCACATCAAGGCCTTATACATGTGATTTATTTTTGTTGAAAAAATAGTTTGTAAAATTTCATGATAGTTGTAGTAGAATCTAATGTGCAAGGGGCATATAATGATTTTTTGGTAATGATAACATGTTATTAAACTCTTATTAATATTATATTCGAGAAAACAAGACAAGAGCCTATATTACTGGCAGAGACGTGCGTGCACGTGCATGGTTACTAGTGTGATAAGGTCCCTGATCTCTGTCTTTCGCATGCATCTACGAGAACGATAGCTTGTTTGTCTTCTAAAAACCGTCTCTTCCGTCAAATACTAATGAGGTGAATTCATAATTTATTTTGGTTTCCATTTTCTCTCCAGGTGGCTGAAGTGCCAAGTGGTGAGGTTAGCTAGCTAGTAGAGCCTATGAATTCTAGCTAGTAGAACCGTTTTTTCTCGTAGAGACATAGTGACAAAACCTGATGATATTTTTTTTTTTTGAAAGAGAGGAGTACAAACCTGCTTACAAAACAAGGATACATAAAGAAAGAACAGAAGCAAGTTCATACAGAAGGTGCTCGACAGAGAACACTACAGCAGCGAAGACCTGCTGATCCACCAACGCTCCTCGTCGCCGACGACCGCCGGAGAAGAAGAGATCATACCTCCTGCCGCCTGGAAAAGGGAGGACCTCCAACATTGAAGAAGACCGTAGAATCCACTCGCCGCAAGCGGCAAGATCTTGACGATGAACAAGCACGGCCAAGCCGCCCCCACGCCCAGCACCAGCACCACCCGCCGCCGGGACGGCCAGGCCGTGCCAGAACCACCACCACCGCACCACCGAACCCAGCGCTTGAGACGAGCACCAAACCTCTCCGCTTCGGAACTCCAGCACCCAGTGACTCCACCCCTCGCCTCCACGGCCGGACGGAGAAACCACCAAGAAACGGAGCACCAGAGACATCCCCTTTAGCAAGCACGCCGCCGCAGCTCCACCCCCCCCCCCCCCCCCCACCACCACGGTCGGCCAGAGGAGCCAGAAGCACACGCACACAGCAACTGCTCCAGATCCACCCCCAGAAACTCCACGATGTGGCCAGAGCACACCACACCGCCGCGGAGCCGGAGATAGGGGACAAAAGCCCAAACCGAGGTCGTCACCTCCGCCGCCACGACCTCGGCTAGGGCACCAAAACCCGCCAGATCCGCAGATCGGCGAGCACCAAACACCAGCCCCCGCTCGCCGTTTCCGGCGAGGAAGAGGAAGGGGGCCGAAACTACCACTCCCTATCGACGCCGAACCCCCCTCAGATTCGCCACCGAGGGAACCAAAACCTACTCTATCTACACACCGGAGTACCGAGAGCAAGATCCCCACCCCCCCCCCCCCCCCCCCCCCCCCCCACCGCCGAGGCGGCGAGAGACGGCAGAGATCCGCTCCGGCTCCGGCAAGAAGGAGAGGAGACTTTTTTCGCCGCCCTGGTCGCCTCTCTGTACTGTAGAGAGAAAGGGGAAAGCGAAACTCAGAGAGCCAGATAGTAAAAAAACCTGATGATATATGGACAACTGCTATTTTGTATTCATTTTTTTCCCGCTTCAAGATGTTGTGGTATTGTTCTTACACACTAGATTCTACAAAACGTGTGATTGATCGTCTTAGAATGCATCTTGATTTTTTCAGATGCTATGCTGGTTTGTTTTGTAAAATCTGGTCTATTTTCGCTGTAGTGTAGTCGGTGTGAACTTTTTTTTGAGCATGATGGTCCAGGATGTAACAGGAAGTTGCTCATCAGGCCTTGAAATCTCTCTTTGGGACATCATTTAGGCCCAACTAGGATCTAAAACTGTAAGCAAAAAAAGGAAGGAAAAAAAGGAGAAAAGCAAGAAGATTCCGAAACCCCTGACCTGCGCGCCCGTCTCCTCCACCATGGCCGCCGCCTCCTCCTCTTCCTGCGGCGGCGGCGGCTGCGGCTCCAACTGCTCCTCCTCAGCGGCCGATGATGTCCGGAGGATCGGATGGGCCGTCTCTCCATCGCCACCGCCGCCGCCTCCTGCGGCAAGTGCGGCGGCGGCGCCGTCGTCACGGTCGCCGGAGGCGTCGGCCTCTGCGCCGAGTGCCTGCGCGCCCACCTGTTCGGGAAGTTCAAGCTCGCTGTCACGAGCAACGCCATGGTGCGGCCCACCGACTCCGTGCTCCTCGCCTTCTCCGGCGGCCCCGCCTCCAGGTTCAATTTCCCCACACTTATGTTCATGATTTGCATTAAAAAAAATTACTGCTCAGATTACTTTGCACAGTTATCGTTTATGAACGTTTGAAATGATCTGTTCGTACCTATGTTACAGGGTGGCTCTGCAATTCCTACACGAGATGCGGTCCAAGGCGATCGAGAGCTGGGACGCCAGCAATTCCCAGGCCCTACCGGTCTTCAACGTCGGGGTGGCGTTCGTCGACGAGAGTGCTTTGTTGTTGAAGCCGGAATGCGAAGTTGAGCTGGCAATTGCAGATATTAAGTCAATTATCTCGAGCTTGTTGCCCGGCGATAAAGCGATGCACATTGCCCCTCTTGAAGATGTGTTCTCCTCGGATCAAGGCAGGCTGAGGGAGCTAGTCGGCATGGTTAATGATGACACCGGGAGGGAGGATCTTCTTCAGTGTTTGCGCATGCTTTCGTTGCAGAAGGTTGTTTTCTTCAGTGCTTTCGCATTCTTCTGTTGAGAATTGTCATCGAATATACGCGCATCTTTGGCGACACTTTTCATTCAGTGACTGAAGTCATATTTACTATTTCATTTGTTATGTTATTCAGATTGCACTGGAAAACGGGTACGCCAAGATCATGCTGGGATCATGTGCTTCTGCAATAGCATGTCATGTGCTATCTGCAACAGTGAAGGTATGTAGCAGATGCTCTTTTCTATGTGATCTCGTCGCCTGTTGATAGTTCCCAAGGAGAACACGAGAGAACTTAAGGTTGGTAATTCTCTCCAGGGGCAAGGCTATTCCTTACCAGCTGATGTCCAATATGTTGATACGCGGTGGGAAGTGCCAGTCGTTCTTCCGCTCCGTGATTGCCTGGCCCACGAACTTAGCCTGCTCTGCGAACTTGATAGGTAAGATAAGCATACACATTTTTTCTTTTGTTGAATTCTGCTCCTGATGGCATTTATGCTAACTGGTTGTCTTCTTAGTTTAAAGACACAGCAACTTCTTGATAGGCCTTGCAGTGGCATCAACAGCTTAGTTGCATCTTTTGTTGCACGACTAAGGGTAAGTTTGTTCCTTGCATGGCACACTGGAATTACATACCAACTTTGAATTCGCAGACACCAAAACTGAAGCTCAAATTTAATTTTTTGTTGTTGATGTTTTCATTAAGTGCTTTTAGCAAGCGTGAGTCATAATCTTACATGTCATTATTTCTACTGACAGGAGGAGAATCCTGCTCGGGAGCATACAATTGTACGAACTGCACAAAAGCTTAAGCCATTCTCTTTCAACAGGTTCTCAGAAAATGGCTATCATGATTTCCTGCCCTCACGGCTGCGTCCCAAGTTCCAGAATACTGATAGCGATGAGTCGACTTTGTCTGAGGTTCTCTGCCTGATATGTCGAAGTCCATTCAGTGAATCAGAACTGCAGAATTTGGAAAGCACAAAGCACAAGGCTCAGAAGAAATTTGATTTTTATACTGCTTATTGTTGTCAAAGCTGTCATTTCCAGATTCTACCAGGAGACGCAAACTTGTATGACCATTTCTTTTCACTAGTACCAAAGTTCTGGACCGAGAGAGTAGATACTGTATCTGCCAGCCATGGCTCACTAAGGTGAGGTTGATGTCTCTTTCTCTATGGGCTGATTCATTGTCTTTACAGCTACGATACATATGTCAGTAGTTTAGCAAATCAAAACACTGAACCTCTGGATGTTACAGCTTCTTTGTTAAGATAGTGCTTGATTTAATGTCAGTCACTTGTCTCGTTCACTCTTATAGTGCACTGATCAGTGAGCTGTTGATAATTTTTCATTCCAGAGATCAAATCGAGGACTATCTGCTTGAAGACGGTGATGGTGAGAACTGAACTTGTTATTGCTTGAATCCCGGTAAGATGAATCTTTGACTCGTGATTAGTTTTGTGCAGTCACAGTTTTTTGTCTGCGATATTTTACCATTCGAGCTGCTGGTCTTATACTGACACGTATGCTATTATTGTTTTGTTTGTAGTGCCAGAAGACAGTAGAGATTCCTTCCTAGCTGGGCCAACTACAGCAGAAGCCAATCTTGCTTGGGATAACAGTGTTTGCATGTAATACCGACACTGGTTTATTCAGGCTTCTGCCACATCCGTAGAACTACCATCCATCATATATTTTGATTCAGTTCCTGGTGTATCTGTAAGTCCTCCCTACTCGTGTTAAAACCTGTCGGAAATCTGTAAAGTGATAAAGGAAAACATCACTTGCCAGCAAGTTTCCACTGATCAGACAGCTGACTTCGGGTAGCTGAAGGCTTCCAACTTCCATGTGATTACAGTATCATTGGTCTCATCTGCTGTACCAACTATTTTCCTGCAAAAATTGTATTCAGGGAATTTGTCAAATGATCTTAGAGCAACTATGTTTTCTATAAAAACCTTTTGTACTTACTGTGATTATTATTAATTTACACAATTGTAATTGTTCCATACATTATCACTCTTATTATGCCTTCTCATAGGACAGTTTCAGAACAAACTATGTACACATAAATGTTGCATCTTGTCTTGGTCTTAACCTTGTAACATTGAAGGAATACACACCATGTTACGATTTGAAAATGACAACAGGTCACCCGTAAAAAACAATGTAAAGAAGTAGCAGCAAGAAAATGGTAAGAGCACTACCAAACAGTGGTCCCTCATGCACTATGATCTGTGTAACTATCTTATCAACATGTGTTTACTATACATTATCATGTTACTCTTACACCATTTGCTTTCCGAGACAGTTAAGTCCTCAGCATTTCTTTGACTGTCATTTTCTTCTTGCACTTGGGGTGCATTGTCTCTTCTACTGACCAGTATGTATACGACGAGTGCGCGTATTTGAATAGATTCTCTGTAAAAATAAAACAACATCCATTGTGAAAAAATAAAGATTAGTGCATCGCATGCATGTGCATGTGCTCGATCTGTCCTTGGCGCTGGTGAACCCTTATGCCAGTCAAACATTGGGAAGCCATTTTATCATTAGGTTTTTGTAAACGATTAACCTTTTTGGTTAGCCTCTTTAACCTGATTGGTTTGGCATAAAGCCTGGCTGGTAATCCTAACCTACGTGCAAGGACTTTTTCATTAGTAATGATGGCAAGACACAAGTGCATACCTAAAGTTCCCCAAGGGCCTACACACACGCCTTTCATTTTTTATGGTTGCAGCAGGGCTTATGAATGTTGATTGATGTCGACGTCCATTCAAGTTGTCAAAATGTTTGTAGTAGTAGGACTGCAAGTGTGATATATTAATTCCACCCCATTGAAATGTGAGAGGATAATATATCATCCGAGAACAAACGCTTTATGATCTAACTTCAACCTTGCTTACTAAACTAGATGTTTTTCCACAAGAACCCTAAGATTTAAGTGCTCAGGACAGTTGGTTTCAATTGCCACTCAAATTGCTGTTGACATTCATGCTCTGAGATGTTTGTGGCGTGGGTATTGTCACAACAACATCTGTCCTGAGCCATCCAATCAATCTGTCCTTGGAGGCATTCTTGTCCATCGGCAATTGCAATGGTACACCACTATGCAATGGTACTGCCACAAACATTCAGCGGAGGCCTTTCGTCGGATGATGCAGAAGCAATTGTTTGTTGTTTGGACAGCAAGGCTGACCCCCCAAATAGGCCTGAAAGGAAGAGAAAAAAAAAGTTAAATAGGGCTACAAAATGTATGTTGCTTCCGATGCTTAGCTGCATATATCATAAAGTTGTTACTAAAATAGCATCAGTTGTTTTGGTGAGTGGATCAAAAAAGGCTAAGCTGAGGTAATGCTAGGTCTAGGCTCAGGTTTGGCACATTAGTTGAGGTTAGGGCATTATGTCTTTAGTGGGTTAGTGGACAAAATTTTCTCCCTAACGCGCACACTTTTGCTTACTTCACTCTCACAAGCAAGCAAGCAAAGGGCGGTGGTGTCCCCTAGTGATTGGCATGGACGAAAAGTCCCCTGTTCTGATTGAACCTGTGACATTGACATGACCAAACCTTGGCTACAATTTCTTTTACCATATTGTACAGAAGCTTGCGGCACTGGTCAAAGAAAAACATTGTCGAGTGGGGTGCAGAGACCTCTAAGTGGCATGGTAGATAGCATCTGTATAGTGTATTTTAAAATTTTGAAAATTTTAAATTTATGTTTCAAAAAAATCCGAAAACAATTCGTAAGATACATATGCATGTTTATTACGTGTGTGCCAATTTTCGGTGCAAAAAATGTCGTATTCCGAGATGTATAAAAATAACAAAATTATGGTCAGTAAAAAGTGTATAAAGTGTGTTGAATCTGTCAGAAATTTCTCTTTTTTGCCTAGCCCAAAATATAATGGGTTTCTTTACGAAATTTCTGGCGTACTTGCGGAATATGTATACTTATTTGTGTAAATTTTTTCAGAATTTTTGGAAGCAAAAAAGTTCAATTTTCAAAAATTTCAAATACCGAGAGCACTGGTGCTCGGGAGCTGCAACGGATTTCCGATGGAGCCTTTGCTTCATCAGAGTGGGGGTACCAAACCTACAAAACTCTCATCCCCCAAGTCTACTTGACAGCTGCTTAAATTATAGCCTTTATAAGCATTAGGTTTAACAGATATAATCTTGAAAGATGGATGAGGGTCATGTCAAGTCTTGATATTTCTTGAATGCACTCTTATCTTGTGGGACTGGGGAACCTGAATTCAAGGCCGGGTTTATGCATGCATGCCATGCAGATGCAGGGGCCTGCAGCCTGCTGATAGGATGTATCCTGGGGTTTCTTTGATCTGCGAGCTTGGCTTGCAAAACCATAATTGTGTGGCCAAGAAAAATGAATCTGCAGCTTGAAACATGGAGGACAGGTTTTGTACCGTGTACAATCATTCTTTTCAAAACCATAATTGTGTGGCCAAGAAAAATGAATCTGCTGACAGGTTTTGAATGCGGTGTGCCGGACTGTTGGTTCCACACGCACGCCAGGGACGTACCGTCGGTCACGGTAGCACGTACATCATGGTTTTCATTTCCCTGGAGAAAAGAAATGGCCACTGTTCTGATGCTGGAAACAGAAACAAAAAACAAGTGTTCTTCAGTTGTTCTTGCAGCTTCAGACTGGTTCCTGATGAACGAACAATCTTAGATGTTACAGGAAACGGATGAACAAAACATGTCTATGTTCAGTGAATCTTGATCGTCAGGACCTGATGCTGATGGAGCTCTGGTGCCCTGGAAACTTTGAATTATACTCTCTCCGTTCACAAAAGGATGTCTCAACCAACTCCAGATTTGGATGTATCTAGACATAATTTAATGTGTAAATACATCCAAATTTGAAGTTAGTTGTTCCGTCAATACAAAAAATCTAATTAGTTTTCAGTCGCGATCGACTTTTCGCCCATCGTCTTGTCTGAATCATCCGCTGGTCCATCCATGGCTCCTTGATATTAGTGAGTCGATGCCAAATCTTGGCATCTTCCCTTGCATGTACGTAGTATATTCAAATGTCTAACAAATGGCGCTTAAATTAGGCTGCTGGATCTTGGCGATGCATGGGGATGGTGGACGATGCGTGCAGGGCTGGCACTGTTGCGGTGATCCACAACATTGGCCCTTGAATCCTGCATCTTTGTTCACGTAACATTCAAACATATATTATTTGACATGGTTGTCGCGTCAAATATATGTATATAACTTGTGGATGTAGACAGCTTGTCCTAGTTTGCGACCAAGAACATGTTGTGAATGGGTTGCAGAGAGGCCTCTTTGGAAACAAGTATAAGAATCGAAGAAGCTCGATCTTTGTTCCAATGAATGTATAGAACAATCTTATACGATTTAATTTGTTCCAAAAACTCCTACGCCTATGCAGAGCTTTAATTAATTCCGTGGCATTTTGAGCAATTGCCCTCATTTAGATCTGACAAGTGTGTTGAGATCGAGAGAAATCGTGGATGTGTGAGTAAGCACTACTAGAAGTAGTACGTTTGCAAAGATGCTATAGAGTAGCTGCGTGATTCTTTAGTACATACCGTAATGTGGCTGTATTATGTCTCTGCTCAATTCACATATGGCCTTTGTTTTCCTTGAAGGATTTGGGCCCACAAGGATTAGTTAGTGGCCAAGCCAGGTGTTTTGTCTCATCTCTAAGTACGTTCTGCAGAGGAAATCCAGCATTTTCTGTTGGCTGGATTAAGGGTTTTTGGGTGATGATGCTGGGAAGTGGTTGAGATTACCCTCTCAACATGTTCATATCATTTTCTTTATGTGTGGTCTGGAGCCTGCTTGTTTCAGTTCTCTATTTGCTTGTAGGGTTTGCCTAGTTCTTATATAATTTCTTGTGTGGAAAATTTTCTGGCAAGCCTGCTTCGTTAGTTGGAGCGTGTGACAGAGAATGCACATTGTTAACCACTCCTGTCTTTTCTTGACACTTTCAACCAAATCAGACATACCAATGCAATCACATTTGTATAAAATGTGGCCCAAAATGCCACCGAGTAGTGTAACCACAAGCTGACTCACACCTTCACTATAGTCCTAGCGTGGTTATCGTGGTTTATGCCATGAACGTGATGGGGTAGATGACATACCCCCTCCGCCTGATTTTAATGATGATGACAGTGATGCGAAAGACGATCCTAGCAAGGACAAGAATGATCCTAAGGCTAAGGAAAATGGTGACGAACTGACGATGGTGTTGAATCTGGGAAAGATGCTATGTAAGTGCAGCAGAATGATGAGGCAATTGAGAAAAAAAGGAGAAGCTTCAGCTGATAAAATGCAAGAGATGTCCACGGGGGTGCGATTTTCCCCTTTGGTTCAGAAACAAATGCAGTTGGCTAAGCAAGCTTTGATGGATTTGAGTACTGAAGTGGCGAGGCTAAGAAGTGTGTCTGTTGATGAGGAGAGACTGCTGCAGCATGAGAACGAGGGATCGCTAGAAGCTGGGAAGCGCCCGGAGCTTGGCGAGGGTTTTGGTTCGGCAGTCTCTGTCGTGGCACAGAAAACTGATTCTTTCTCTGACACGGCACAGGATTCTGCTAAGCGAGTGTCTCCGGTTCTGGCAGAGAAGAATGAGATAGAAGAGAAGGTGCTTACACCTGAGATAGAGGTCACACTACAGACTGAGGGGCTGGGTGGTGTTGTTGATAGCGCTGATGACACCATGCGTGCTCCGGAGTCACACAGTGATGTTTCTGAGGTTTCTCCTGATGCTTCACTAGTGTCAATGTTGGGTGCTGATGGCGGGTTGTACATGGATCGCCTGGGGAATCCGGTGGTGCCTCAAACCCAGTCAAGCGGGCTGGGAGCTATCGGAGATGTATCAAGAGGGACGAAACCATCCGAGGCAGAAATCATGGCTTTTGGGGGAATGCACGAAGTGGAGGTGTGGCGTGTGGAAGGGGAAGTAAGGAGATTTCTGAACCGAAGTGCTTTCACTCCCCGGCAACGGCGCCAGAAAAAATGCTTGATTGCGTGGATCACACGTTCGTTGGGAGACCCCAAGAGGAAGGTATGAAGCAATGTAGCAGCAGTTTCCCTCAGTATGAAACCAAGGTTTAATCGACCAGTAGGAGCAAGAAATCACTTCTGAAGGTTGTCAATGGCGCGCTGACGTGGAACCTGCACACAACACAATCAAACTACTTTGCCCCAACGAAACAGTGAGGTTGTCAATCTCACCGGCTTGCTGAAAACAAAGGATTAAACGTATGGTGTGGAAAACAGTAGTAAATTGCAGAGAATGAAAAGGAACAATGTTTGCAGTTGGTTGTATTATCAGTGTAAAAGAATGGACCGGGGTCCACAGTTCACTAGTGGTGTCTCTCCATAAAAGATAACTAACATGCCGGGTGAACAAATTACAGCTGGGCAATTGACAAAATATTGAGCGCATGACAATGCATATATATGACATGATGATTACTATGATATTCATGTGGGCATTACGACAAAATACATAGAACGTTATCCAACAACGTCTATGACTAATAATCCACCGCCAGGTTGTCATCTGAGTTCCCCGTTGGTATTAAGTTGCAAGCAACGGATAATCGCATTAAGTAATGTGCGTAATGTAAACAAATGCATTAGACCTAACGGCGCACCCTTAAGCTAAGCATCGGTTATTTTATCCCTAGTGGCAACAACACATCCACAATCTTAGAAGTTATTGTCACTCTCCCAGACTACCGGAGGCATGAACCCACTATCTAGCATAAATACTCACTCTTGGAGTTACAAGCATCTACTTGGCCAAAGCATCTACTAGTAACGGAAAGCATGCAAGATCATAAATAACATATAAGATAGATTGATAATCAACTTGACATAGTATTCAATATTCATCGGATCCCAGCAAACACAACATGTAGCATTACAATAAGATGATCTTGATCATGATAGGCAGCTCACAAGATCTAAACATGATATCATAAAGTGGAGAGACAACCATCTAGCTACAGCCATGGACCCGTAGTCCAAGGATGATCTACTCACGCATCACTCCGGAGGCAGGCATGGTGATGTAGAGTGTAACAGCCCGGAATTTCAGAACCTAAAAACCCGAATAAATTTTTCCACTTTTGTGTCGCATTGCATCATGGCATCCTTTTAACTTGCTAAACAACTAAAACAATTGGTTTGGCACCCTGTTAAAACAAAATGCCAAACCTGACTCCACCATTCAAATCCCTGAAAGTTCCAAACTTGCAAAAACAAAAGTATCTTGACATCCTATACTTGTCAAGGGAGTTTCAAAGGTTCCAAATATATTATTTTGCAAACTACTTTGATTTTGTAAAACAAATTAAATGGAGGGAACTCAATTTGTCTGCGAGCTCTTCCTAAATTATTTTCCTAACAAATGACTTCCAAATATGCTAGAAAAATTATGGGGAGCTTCATTATTATGTTATGAGCCTCCATGGATAATTTCATTATGTTTGGAAATGTTTAAGTGCCTCTTTAAAATCCCTAAAACCTGCTGGAAATAAAAGAACAGGAAACAAGGACTAGTTCGTGATGGAAGTTTTCTCTCCAGGGACCAATTTGCAAAACTGTAATCTCCTTCTTCCTCCCTGTAGCGACCCGGGAGCGCCTGGCTCGTGCCGCACCGAGCTCGCCGGGCCCCCTCTCTGCCTCCCATGCCAGAAGAAGAGCACCACGTCCATGCGCTGCTCCCATCCCTCGCTTGCCTGCTTCTCTGCTCCCGTTCCCCATCTCATCTTTCCCCCCCACGAGCTCGCAGCCCGAGCGCCATTGTCGAGCTCGATGCCGTCGCCTGGAGCCGCCCCTCGTAGACCGAAGCCCACAGGGAGATCCGCCGCGTCGCCCTTTACCTCCTTGCCGAAGGAATCAACGCGCGCTGGCCGCAATGGACGCCGCCGCTCGATTTCTTCCCCGCCTCCGGCTGAGGCTCGCCGCTCGCCGCCGTCACGTTTGTCGACCACTCCGGTCACCAGGGCGCAAGTTAGGGCCGCCATCAGCTCCGCATCGGGCCCTCTACCTCCCCCTCGAGCCGGGCGTGCTTGGAGGCCTGCAATCGCGCGAATCAAGCCAATTTCCCCGCCTCCGGCCGCCGCCGTTCGAGCACCATCGAGACACCGTCCGGCCTCCCCGGCTCGCGCCGCCCCCTCCAACGCGTTCCTGGTGAGCTCGCGGTCCAGCTGGACATCCTCCCTTCCTCCCCATGCCCTCCCCTTCTTCTCACCTCGCCGGAGCCACCGTGGCCGTCGTGCGCGTGCTCGCCCCGCACGCTGCCGTCGCCTCGCTCGCGGTCCGGTCGTGCGCCCGGCTAAACCGGCCTCGTGGCCGTTTCTCTCTGTCGCCTAACCGGCATTTGGACCGGCCCAAACCGGGCCCAGTGCCGGCCCCCTCTGCTAGCAGGCCGGCCTGGAAACCGGCCCAGCCGGGCTGGAAACCGGCTAAACAGTTTTTCCTGTCTTCTTCTTCTTTGGTTTTAGAAATGCAATAACTGTTGTTTGGTTCATCCGAAAAATGTGTTCTTTATATCAAAATGATCGGCAACTCCAATGCTATCAAACCATGCTAATCTCACATCATGATCACAAATATTTTCTGATGTTATCCATAATTTGGTTAAAAGAATTAAATTCGAATAATTATTTAACTCACTAATTATTCATCGGTACTCGGAAAATTACAATGAGGTACCAAAATGATCAGAAGAACAAACCCTATCCAATCATGCCATGTTCATGCATATTTGAGCCACTTCTTAGTAATGTGATAATTTATAAGCAAGCGGACATTAAGTTAAATATGGGGTTGCTTCCAAATAATTGCACTAATTATTTGGCCCTCCATTTAAATTGTTAGCTAACTTTTTGGTGATACATTGCATAAACTTGTCATACCATCATGTGCTTGTGCATTGCATTGTGACCAATGTGTGGTGATTGAATGTTGTTTCCATGTTTATGCTCCGCTAGATCAAGCAGCCGGGGTTACTCCACAATACCCCGAGGATCCGTATTACTACCCGTATCCCGAACAAGGCAAGCGTAATCCCCCCTCTGAGCATATCTTATCCTATTTTCCGCAATTATTTTCTCCACGATAATATTGCATGCGGTTCTAAATGTCTTTTGCCTGGATTAGAGTATCCTACTAGTTGCATTAGAATCCTGTTGACATTACCTGTATCCTTCCTATTTAACCACAGGTTTGAAGTGTTGGCCCGAGATAATTATACTTGCTATGTATATGCTTAGCCATGCTTAGTTTAATGCCTAGTGGTACTATGGTGGTACATGCTGGAAACAGGTGTTGACTTGTGACCGCGATGATGATGGTGGAGAATTGTGGTGATGGATAATAAAATGCTAAAAGGTGGGGATGAGAGGCCACATGGAATGTGGTGGGTTGTCTCGTTCTTGCCGCCTAGGTGCGAGTTCTGCACATCCTGAACCAAGACTGAGCGTGCAACCATGCGTGAGGCCTATGCAATTGCAGGAACCCTCAGAGACTAAATAACTCGAGCGGGGCTAGCCAGGGTCCTCTAGTTCGGGCTTCCATTTGCGCGTGCGTGAGGATGGTGGTATGGACTGTGATGAGGATGGTGTGTTTAGGAAAATGAGTGGCCACGGGACAGGGGATTGGAGGAGTCACCAAACCTGTTCCGTCCTCACTGATGATCCTGGAAAGTCCTTAACGAGGGAGAAGTCGACACCGTTCCCACCCAGCCGGCTTTCCACGGAAGAGAGCTAATGATCAGGTAATGGGCCGGGCGGTACGCGTGGCGAAGGAGCTGGGGCCTTTCGGGACTCCGGGGACTTCAACTTTGTACACCCCTGCAGGGATAAATCTTTTCGAAAAGCCGTGTCCGCGGTTATGGACGACTTGGGAATGGACGATGATCATAGAATAACTTAAACGGAATGATTAAAACTTGGGTACTAGAGGTACCAATTCCACGAATGTAAGGTTGACTTCCTCGAGGGTGATTCGGGGAGGTGCCTTTGATGAACAGGTACAATGATGGTGATGATGGTTGTTGTTGAGAAAGTGATCTCAAGAGAAAAGTGTTACTTCTTACCTCCTTTTTAAAATGTTCTGATTAGTCGATGCCATGGATTTATTGTTTATTTCCAAATAAAATCAGCTTTATGCAAAATAGCCATAAAACCTTTGAAGCCAATCATGGAGCATATATTAGCTCTTAATCTTGCGAGTTCGTCGAACTCAACGTCTTTGCTTTGTTTCAGGAACGTCGACGAGTAGTCTGGGGTTCCCAGGTGGCAGCTTGGGACATCTCGGAATAGCTGGCGCTGTGATGTTTATCTGTAGGCCTCTTAGGCCATCTTCTGGTTCTTGTTGTTTAGAACAACGCCCTTCGCTTCCGCTTGATGTATTGTTGGGTCTGTGACCCCTGTTTGTAACTTCTGCTATCTTTCTCTATTATAAGAGCTGCTTATAATGTTCTGTGTCGTAGAGTCTGTGATGTGCCAGTTGTTCCACAAGTCTTGATCTTATTATTATGCTTTGATGGATGTGACCGTGTTGAGGCATCGATCGGGGTGTTGCGTTGTCTGGAGTGAGGTGTACCCAGCAACGCCTGCCAAAGGTTTTGGCCGGGGATTGGTAAACCCGTAACCTCCGGTGGTATCGCTTAACCGGTGACACGCACCATCACTGTATAGTAGTCGGGTCGGGGCGCCACAAGTTGGTATCAGAGCAGGACTGCCTGTAGGAAACCCTTCTACTGGTCGACGTTGAGTCTAGTGTTTGTGAAAATTATTTTTAACCTAAAAATGAGTTGTGAAAACCATCTTAGGATTCTTTTTACTCCTTATCTGGTTACCCTCTAATCTCGGAGCAATCTTACCTCGATTTGAGTTAAAAGTTTTCCTTCTCGTCTGTTACTTCAAAATTAGGAGTATCTCGTGGGTTGGGTTCTACCTCGTGTGTTCTGTGCCCACTCTTGCTCTCGCCGCGCTACAATCCGAAGCTTCATGTGCCGAGAAACCATCTGGAGTACGACGAAAATTCCTATCAACTCAGTTGGTTACGAACCCTTGTATTCCTATCAAGTTTAATCTCTAAATCCTTTCTTTTGGGTTTTAACCCAAGGACTTGAACATAAGGTCCCGGATTGTGCCAACTAGAGTGTGTTAAGTTGTGATTACTTAACTCTCGCTAGTAGCACATGATGCTGATCTTCAACCCAAGTCCTTTTCCGTGGTCTGTGTGGTAAATGGTTGAACCTAAAATTTCCGCACCTCCGTTGGCTACTTCACTTCATCTCTTCCTTAGCCTCGCTTTAGGTTCTGTTTTGGAACCATCGTGGTTACAGCCAGGATTCTCTTTGCAAGTCTCCCGTCTATGTTCGTGACTCCGCTGCATCTCTCCTCCATGGGCATGGTTATCACAATTGAGTAATAACCGGTGCATCTCCAACATCTTCGGATCTTCCGGAGTATGTTTGTTACTCTTGCTCTTCTTTCCGACCCGTGTCTTCCGTTTGACCGTCCTGTTCTCACCGTGCATTGGTGTGTTCTGATGCAAGTCACTCTCTTGATCCGTTAAGACCTTCCACTTCGTCTTGATTGGGAGAAACAAACTCAAGTATCCTGTCCGTTCATCGGACTAGGTCAAAGTATTGTACTCTGCAGAATAAGGGCCTTGTCTAGCTTTTGTTCTGATTCCCCTTAGAGTGTCACACTCTTTTATATCAAGGTATTATGCTAAGTTTCATGATCCTCTTGATGAAGTGATGCTCCCACACTTGTTACTCTTCGTTCTCCGAGTGACTTGTTGCTCCAGAATGATAAGACGTGAGCAATGATGTGACTATCGGATATTCCTAGCAGTTTTTACTGTGCGGAAATCCAAAGACCTCCCGTGTCCGCCTTAGCATGATTGGTTAGCCGATCAATAAGCTGAGTTTGACTGTGTTCCCAAGTTCGTTTCTCTGGTGCCCTTCCTCGGTCAAAGAGCTAGGTTCGTGCCGAAGCTCCCTAGACCACCTCGTTGTGCCTTGAAGGCATGATTCTCTCTCGAACTCAAAACATCCCGGTGAACGTGATATTTTGTAGGTCTCTCCAGAAGTATCGCCAGGTTGTCGCCTGTCCAAGCTCAACATCACGGACAACTCTTTTCTCCAAGAAAGTTGAGCTATGAGTAAGTTGGTTCTCTGAACAACTCCCTTCTCCAAGAAAAATCGAGCTTATGAGTAAGCTGGTTCTCTGCACTACTCCTTCCTCCAAGAATTCGTGTTGGATGTCCTGAAGTATTCTCTATCTGTTATAGTTCATTCTCAAGGGGATGTCTAGTCTGTCATGTAGAAACAAGGTGGTATCTCCTCTTTGGATATGCTACCCTCCCTTTTCTTTTGATTTGATTTGGGCTATCGTCAAATCAAACTCCGATCGACCTACGGGAATGTGTTAATCTGAGCAATGTCTATGCAGTTCATGTGACATATAAGTCGACCATCTTGGAGTAACGAGATAAGTTGGTTGTTGAGTCCATCAACTACCTCTTATTTTCGTCCATGTTTGCGGAGAGTTATATGAAATAGCGGGCGTGGCATTGTAAACTTGTTAGCACTAACTTGTGTCGTCCCAAGGCATATGTTCTCGAAGTTAGAAATGACTTTCTCTGGTCCACGTGCAATGGCCGAAAGATGTCGCCGTGGATCTGAGTAAATTGACTTGTCTCCTCGGAGTCATTCCAACTCAATCCGGTGTGTGCCAATATTCTTGGTATGGTACGTTGTCACCTCCCTTCCTTGAGAAATTTCATCTATGCTTCCAAGCCACTAGTGGAACTGTTCAAGAAGTTGAAGGATTACAGGAAAATTCTTTTTCATTCTTTGCTGTTCCCCAAGAAGGGCTCATCTGTGTTTCATTGCAAGTAATTCAATTAGGGCAGCTGTCTCCTGACAAGTTGCTAATCCGCGGGTTCCGCAATCTCGTTCCTCCTCTGGAGTTTGACATTGTAATCCATCTCTTGGGATTCTAGCAAATGAAACCCGTTGGTATCCTTTGCGAAGACTTCCTATTCATACCTGTCGAGTCTGAAGTATCTTTACTCCTGGCCAGATCTGAATCTCAATCAGAAACGACGGTTGGTGATCCTCAAGAATCTCGACTCCGATGTCTAGAATATCAAGGAGTTTCTCCCGATACTAACGTTCCCGGAGTTTCTAAAGTTCTCTCGGTCCATCTTCTAGACCCTTCTCCTGTGATCCGAAATGCTCCTCCGTGAGGAAAGTTATACTCAAGCTGTTGGGTACAAGTTGCCTCTTCATCTGTCGGAATCTTGTTCACCTTTCGCCTTCAGAAATTCTAGGCCTCGTGCAAAGTTCATATTCTGAATCTTTTGAGAGATCGTTGTCTACCATATGGAAACCTCCTAGCACTTTTCTGTTACCTCCATGTGTCTCCTAACCGTCAGTTCGATGGATGCTTGGAGTCCCCTCCTAAGTTTTACTAGGAGGTACTCGGTCATTGAAACTTCACCAAGATCCGTCTTCCGGTGAGGTTTCCTTCTTTCCAGTGGTGTAGCCGTATGATGACCATGAATTGAAGCCGATGAAGAACTCCGCGATGCCTTGATCAACCTCTTCAATAGAAAAGCCGGGAAGATCGTTGAAGACCGCCGTAACCCCTTCCCCCTCTTTCCTACTCTTAGAATCTCGGGACGAGATTCCTGTAAGGAGGGTAGAGTTGTAACAGCCCGGAATTTCAGAACCTAAAAACCCGAATAAATTTTTCCACTTTTGTGTCGCATTGCATCATGGCATCCTTTTAACTTGCTAAACAACTAAAACAATTGGTTTGGCACCCTGTTAAAACAAAATGCCAAACCTGACTCCACCATTCAAATCCCTGAAAGTTCCAAACTTGCAAAAACAAAAGTATCTTGACATCCTATACTTGTCAAGGGAGTTTCAAAGGTTCCAAATATATTATTTTGCAAACTACTTTGATTTTGTAAAACAAATTAAATGGAGGGAACTCAATTTGTCTGCGAGCTCTTCCTAAATTATTTTCCTAACAAATGACTTCCAAATATGCTAGAAAAATTATGGGGAGCTTCATTATTATGTTATGAGCCTCCATGGATAATTTCATTATGTTTGGAAATGTTTAAGTGCCTCTTTAAAATCCCTAAAACCTGCTGGAAATAAAAGAACAGGAAACAAGGACTAGTTCGTGATGGAAGTTTTCTCTCCAGGGACCAATTTGCAAAACTGTAATCTCCTTCTTCCTCCCTGTAGCGACCCGGGAGCGCCTGGCTCGTGCCGCACCGAGCTCGCCGGGCCCCCTCTCTGCCTCCCATGCCAGAAGAAGAGCACCACGTCCATGCGCTGCTCCCATCCCTCGCTTGCCTGCTTCTCTGCTCCCGTTCCCCATCTCATCTTTCCCCCCACGAGCTCGCAGCCCGAGCGCCATTGTCGAGCTCGATGCCGTCGCCTGGAGCCGCCCCTCGTAGACCGAAGCCCACAGGGAGATCCGCCGCGTCGCCCTTTACCTCCTTGCCGAAGGAATCAACGCGCGCTGGCCGCAATGGACGCCGCCGCTCGATTTCTTCCCCGCCTCCGGCTGAGGCTCGCCGCTCGCCGCCGTCACGTTTGTCGACCACTCCGGTCACCAGGGCGCAAGTTAGGGCCGCCATCAGCTCCGCATCGGGCCCTCTACCTCCCCCTCGAGCCGGGCGTGCTTGGAGGCCTGCAATCGCGCGAATCAAGCCAACTTCCCCGCCTCCGGCCGCCGCCGTTCGAGCACCATCGAGACACCGTCCGGCCTCCCCGGCTCGCGCCGCCCCCTCCAACGCGTTCCTGGTGAGCTCGCGGTCCAGCTGGACATCCTCCCTTCCTCCCCATGCCCTCCCCTTCTTCTCACCTCGCCGGAGCCACCGTGGCCGTCGTGCGCGTGCTCGCCCCGCACGCTGCCGTCGCCTCGCTCGCGGTCCGGTCGTGCGCCCGGCTAAACCGGCCTCGTGGCCGTTTCTCTCTGTCGCCTAACCGGCATTTGGACCGGCCCAAACCGGGCCCAGTGCCGGCCCCCTCTGCTAGCAGGCCGGCCTGGAAACCGGCCCAGCCGGGCTGGAAACCGGCTAAACAGTTTTTCCTGTCTTCTTCTTCTTTGGTTTTAGAAATGCAATAACTGTTGTTTGGTTCATCCGAAAAATGTGTTCTTTATATCAAAATGATCGGCAACTCCAATGCTATCAAACCATGCTAATCTCACATCATGATCACAAATATTTTCTGATGTTATCCATAATTTGGTTAAAAGAATTAAATTCGAATAATTATTTAACTCACTAATTATTCATCGGTACTCGGAAAATTACAATGAGGTACCAAAATGATCAGAAGAACAAACCCTATCCAATCATGCCATGTTCATGCATATTTGAGCCACTTCTTAGTAATGTGATAATTTATAAGCAAGCGGACATTAAGTTAAATATGGGGTTGCTTCCAAATAATTGCACTAATTATTTGGCCCTCCATTTAAATTGTTAGCTAACTTTTTGGTGATACATTGCATAAACTTGTCATACCATCATGTGCTTGTGCATTGCATTGTGACCAATGTGTGGTGATTGAATGTTGTTTCCATGTTTATGCTCCGCTAGATCAAGCCGCCGGGGTTACTCCACAATACCCCGAGGATCCGTATTACTACCCGTATCCCGAACAAGGCAAGCGTAACCCCCCTCTGAGCATATCTTATCCTATTTTCCGCAATTATTTTCTCCACGATAATATTGCATGCGGTTCTAAATGTCTTTTGCCTGGATTAGAGTATCCTACTAGTTGCATTAGAATCCTGTTGACATTACCTGTATCCTTCCTATTTAACCACAGGTTTGAAGTGTTGGCCCGAGATAATTATACTTGCTATGTATATGCTTAGCCATGCTTAGTGTAATGCCTAGTGGTACTATGGTGGTACATGCTGGAAACAGGTGTTGACTTGTGACCGCGATGATGATGGTGGAGAATTGTGGTGATGGATAATAAAATGCTAAAAGGTGGGGATGAGAGGCCACATGGAATGTGGTGGGTTGTCTCGTTCTTGCCGCCTAGGTGCGAGTTCTGCACATCCTGAACCAAGACTGAGCGTGCAACCATGCGTGAGGCCTATGCAATTGCAGGAACCCTCAGAGACTAAATAACTCGAGCGGGGCTAGCCAGGGTCCTCTAGTTCGGGCTTCCATTTGCGCGTGCGTGAGGATGGTGGTATGGACTGTGATGAGGATGGTGTGTTTAGGAAAATGAGTGGCCACGGGACAGGGGATTGGAGGAGTCACCAAACCTGTTCCGTCCTCACTGATGATCCTGGAAAGTCCTTAACGAGGGAGAAGTCGACACCGTTCCCACCCAGCCGGCTTTCCACGGAAGAGAGCTAATGATCAGGTAATGGGCCGGGCGGTACGCGTGGCGAAGGAGCTGGGGCCTTTCGGGACTCCGGGGACTTCAACTTTGTACACCCCTGCAGGGATAAATCTTTTCGAAAAGCCGTGTCCGCGGTTATGGACGACTTGGGAATGGACGATGATCATAGAATAACTTAAACGGAATGATTAAAACTTGGGTACTAGAGGTACCAATTCCACGAATGTAAGGTTGACTTCCTCGAGGGTGATTCGGGGAGGTGCCTTTGATGAACAGGTACAATGATGGTGATGATGGTTGTTGTTGAGAAAGTGATCTCAAGAGAAAAGTGTTACTTCTTACCTCCTTTTTAAAATGTTCTGATTAGTCGATGCCATGGATTTATTGTTTATTTCCAAATAAAATCAGCTTTATGCAAAATAGCCATAAAACCTTTGTAAGCCAATCATGGAGCATATATTAGCTCTTAATCTTGCGAGTTCGTCGAACTCAACGTCTTTGCTTTGTTTCAGGAACGTCGACGAGTAGTCTGGGGTTCCCAGGTGGCAGCTTGGGACATCTCGGAATAGCTGGCGCTGTGATGTTTATCTGTAGGCCTCTTAGGCCATCTTCTGGTTCTTGTTGTTTAGAACAACGCCCTTCGCTTCCGCTTGATGTATTGTTGGGTCTGTGACCCCTGTTTGTAACTTCTGCTATCTTTCTCTATTATAAGAGCTGCTTATAATGTTCTGTGTCGTAGAGTCTGTGATGTGCCAGTTGTTCCACAAGTCTTGATCTTATTATTATGCTTTGATGGATGTGACCGTGTTGAGGCATCGATCGGGGTGTTGCGTTGTCTGGAGTGAGGTGTACCCAGCAACGCCTGCCAAAGGTTTTGGCCGGGGATTGGTAAACCCGTAACCTCCGGTGGTATCGCTTAACCGGTGACACGCACCATCACTGTATAGTAGTCGGGTCGGGGCGCCACATAGAGCCCTCCGTGATGATTCCCCTCTCCGGCAGAGTGCCGGGAAGAGCTTCTGAACCCTCCTGAGCTAGGGTTGACGGCGCCGGCGTCTCTGGAACTTTTCGTGGATAATGGCTCGGGTATTTAGGGTTTTCGCGTCGGGAGGAATAAATAGGCGAAAGGGCGGCGGCTGGAGACGCACGTGGGCCCCACATCACCCCATGGCGCGGCAGGGGGGGCCTGCGCGGCCCCATGGTGTGGCTGCCTCGTGGCTCCCCTCCGTCTCTCCTTTGGACTCCGTGTACGTGTTGGAAAAATAGGAGGTTCTGTCCAAGTTTCGTCCAATTCTGAGACTATTTCCAGACTAGCTTTTCTGGAATACAAAAATAGCAGAAAACAGGAACTGACACTGTGGCATCTTGTTAATAGGTTAGTCCAGAAAATACATAAAAATGCTATGAAGTGTATATAAAACATGTAACAATTGGTATAATATCAACATGGAACATCAGAAATTATAGATACGTTTGAGACGTATCAAGCATCCCCAAGCTTAGTTCTACTCGTCCTCGAGTAGGTAAAACGATAAAAACAAAATAATTTCTGAGGTGACATGCTACAATCATAATCTTGATCAAATAGTATTGTAAAGCACATGTTATGAATGAAGTGATCCAGGTCAATGGTCTATAGTTTGCTAGCAAGTAAATAATGAGCAAACAACTGAATCATATAAGCAAAAACTTTTCATGAATAGTACTTTCGAGACAAGCATCAAAGAGTTTTGCATAAGAGTTAACTCATAAAGCAATAGGTTCTAAGTAAAAGGTATTTAACCAACACAAAGGAAGATTTAAGCTTCAGCAATTGCTTTCAACTTTCAACATATATATCTCATGGATATTTTTCAACACAAAGCAATATAATAAGTGCAATATACAAGCATATAAAAATTGTTGCACCAAAGTTGACACTAGTGTTTGCTTCTAAGATAGAAAGAAGTAGGAAAACTGACTCAACATAAAAGTAAAAGAAAGGCCCTTCGCAGAGAGAAGCAAGGATTAAATCATGTGCTAGAGCTTTTTAAGTTTTTGAAATCATAAAGAGAGTAAAAATAAGTTTTGAGAGGTGTTTGTTGATTGTCAACGAATCAGAAAATGGAAAGTACAATATGACCCCTGCCAACCAGACTTTTAAGAGCGGCTCCCATGAAGGACGTTATTTCTACCAGCAAGGCAGATCATCCCTCTTTCTCTTTTATTTACACATGCAGATATTTCACTGTTTGTCATTGCTTGACTAATAAATCAGGGCAAAAATGTGAAGAGAATTAAGTGGTTAAAGTTGTAATTAATTGGGACTGGGCACCCCATTTGCCAGCTCTTTTTGCAAAATTAATGGATAAACGGATGTATATGCCGCTAGTCCGGTGGTAAAGTCTGTTTGACAGTTGACATAAAGACATCCACCCCGTCCTCATGAGATTGGTAAACATTGACACAAAATAGGAGTAATAAAGTTTGAATAGTTTAAAGGTAGCACATGAAAAATTTACTTGGAATGGCAAGGAAATACCACATATAGGTAGTTATGGTGGACACAGATGGCATGGATTTTGGCTCAAGGTTTTGGATGCACGAGAAGCATTCCCTCTCAGTACAGAGTTTAGCCTAGCAAGGTTATTTGAAGCAAACACAGGATATCAACCGACACAGCAAGACTTATATGAAAACATATTGCAAGCATTATAAGACTCTACACTGTCTTCCTTGTTAACCAAACTCTTTTACTAGAAAATATCTAGACCTTAGAGATACCAATCATGCAAACAAAATTTCAACGAGCTTTATGGTAGTTCTTCATTAATAGGTTTTAACTACATGATACAAAAGCTTAAACATGAACTACTTGATAACTCAAAACAATTGACAAGTATCAAATTATCCAATACAGTGATCTACAAGAATATGTAAGCTTTTTCCATTATACCATCTACCACATGCAACATTTTCTGTTCCAACCAAACACCAATCAATTTATTTCAACATAAACTCTCCAAACAATTATAAGTGAAGCAAGAGAGTACTTTTTTTAAAAAAACTAACAGCTCTGAATAAGAGATGCATGCAAAACAGGAGCTAAAAGCATAGCAATAGCTAGATAAGAATACTCAACAAGTATAAGTGAAGAATAGGAATATTCATATGAAAAAGCGGAGCGTGTCTCTCTCCCAATCAAGAATGCTGGGGTCCAATCAAGTTGACCATAAGAAAAATAAAATACCGAAAATAAAAGCACACATACGCTCCAAGTAAAGTACATATGATGTGAAAGAATTAAAATATAGTTTCACTAGAGATGACCTGATAAGTTGCTGATGAAGAAGGGGATGCCTTGGGCATCCCAAGCTTAGACGCTTGAATCTTCTTGAAATATGCTGGGGCGATCCATGGGAGCATCCCCAAGCTTAAGCTCTTCACTCTTCTTGATCACTTTATATCATCCTTCTCTCTTGACCCTTGAAAACTTCCGCCACACCAAACTCAGAGTAATTCTCATTAGAGGGTTAGTGCACAATCAAAAACTCACATTGTCGTGGGGTCACTCTTCGACTACCCCACGGTGGGGATACCTGGGTCACGCCAAGCCCATCAGCCTTATGACGAGGCCCAAGGAAGGCCCAAGGAGGACGACGTGCGGCCCAAGATAGTCGACGCTAGGTCATGCGACCCCAGCCATGCTTGTAAGCGCCATCGGCACCGTTCACCTGAGACCTAGCCTACCATATAAAGGCTAGGAGGGTCCTTCGTCTAGGGTACGCTCATAGCCGCCACACAAACCCTAGCGAGATTGCCATCTCGCCATTGTAGCCACAACTCGCCATCAATAACCAGACAAGCAGGAAGTAGGGTGTTATCCTCCGGGAGCCTGAACCTGGGTAAACGCCTTGCTTGTCAGCCGTCGTGATCACCAGCGCTCATCTCTCCCCCTCAATCAACCCGGGGTACACAACCCAGGGATTTGCCGAGTCCACACCTCGTCAATTGGCGCCGTCTGTGGGAAAGAACGAGCGCTGGAACCATGGTCGCACCGGCTCCATCGACTTTGAAGACCGACGTCTGCATCACCAAGGAGCCAATCTGCTTCGGCTCCTTCGAGTACACCTTCCACCCGCCGGCCCACCGCTCGGTGTACGCCGATCTGCATGTAGGTATGTGCCTCACCTTCGGTACCATGCACTACTTCGTAGACAGCTGTGGAGTACTCAGATCCACGGCGATCGCACCGCCCGCGGTGGTGGCACCCGCATCTGCCGCGGCTGCGCCAACCACGCCCCCACCTGCTGCGGAGATCGCATCTGCTGCGACTGCGGCGACAGCATCTTCGACTGCTGAGAAGATCGCGTCCGCCTCGACTACTCCGACCGCCTCCGCTGCGGCAGAGATCGCGCCCAACGGCCGCGCCATCAGCGTCTCCGGCTCACGGAGATCGCATCTGCTACGACTACGTCGACCACCTCGTCGACCACCGCGCGGATCGAGTCTACTTCGACTACCTCGATCGCGTCGCTGGCAAGGCCAAGATCTGTCAACTTCGACTACGTCGACCACCCTTCGCGCGCAACGAAGGTCGCCTTCTCATCCACGCCACTCGCGTCTCCATCGACTTACAAGATCGTCAACAAGCCAATCGCGCCCACGTCGACGACAGCGACATCACTCCTCACGTCCGCGGCGAAGATCGCGAAACTCCAGGGAAGGAGCCTCGGCGGCGACTGTGGTGTCCACCACGTCGCACCCATTTTCAGCTCCGAGCACGGCTCGGACGAAGGAAGCAGCAGTGGCAGCACCCGTCCCACTGCCCAGATCTACCCCGCGCAAGTCTTCATGATCGGCCAGAGGCCGCAGGGCAACGACGACGAACCCGCATACCCACTGGAGGTGGTCATGCCGGACCAGGTGACGCGACTCACCATCACCCGCGACATGGCAATCAAAGCCCTGAAGCACGTCGAGGACGGCACGTACCCCCCACCGGATGCACCCCGGGAGGACCTTATGGCGGTCCAGTACCTGCTACGGAAGGAAGGCGAACGACTCCGCGCAGAGAAGGCCGAGCTCCTCCGACGCAAGGAGGAGGCTGACGCGTCGAGCGCCAGGAGGGCCGCTTACTCGTTCACTGCCTCAACAGAGGTCTCACAAGGAGCAAGGCGCCACAGAGCCCGCGTGCCCCTGATGACGGAGGCCGACCGCGCTAGAGTCACCCGCAACCTCGAGTCATCATACATAGAAGACGCAGACGGGATACCCGTCCCCAAGACACCCGGAGCCGCACTCATGGCAGTCGAAACATACCTGCGGCTGACACAGCCCCTGAGGGCGACTCGCGCGCTCTCCTCCACAAGCAGCAGATCATGTCTATCAAGGCACTCGAAGACGCACTGTAAACAAGGCGCCGACAGAAAAAGCGCGAGAAGATCGAGATCGCCGCGACCACGAGCCCGCAGCACTCGCAGCCCCGGCGACAAGACAACTGCGACAACCGCAGCCAGGTGAAGACCTCCGCAACGTCATCACACAAAGGACGGTAGACCGCAGCCGCACCCAGCGGCCGGTCAGCACGTCCAACTCGACTACGACCGCAACGACGGCGACTACGAGCCGTGCGGCGCCGCATGCTTCAGCTTCAACATACGCGACACAAGAATGCCCAAGGGCTTCAAGCTCACGGCAGAAGCAGTCAAGTACGACGGGAAGCAGGACCCGAGACTCTGGCTAGAAGACTACCTCATAGCCTGCAGCTGCCAGGGCGGTACTTCGACTACGGCCATGCAGTACATCCAGCTGATGCTCACGGGCTCTGCACGCGGGTGGCTCAACACTCAACCCAAGAACGCCTTCAGGACGTGGGACGAGTTCGCGGAGGCCTTCGTTAAATCCTTCCTGGGGACGTACTCGAGACCGACGACGTTCGTCGAGCT
Source organism: Poa pratensis (assembly GCA_947311845.1). NCBI lineage: Eukaryota > Viridiplantae > Streptophyta > Magnoliopsida > Poales > Poaceae > Poa > Poa pratensis. The sequence goes on from CAMZMU010000121.1 coordinate 17,199,066, forward strand.
ACAAGCATGCAAGCAAGGACGAGACGAGCCGCTCCGGTCATACATCCAGCGTTGGACCTGCTCCGCAACACCATGGAGACCGCCTCGGAGGACCGAGTGATGGATGCCTTCATGCACGGCGTCTCCCGCCGCGACCTCCGCGAGGAGTTTGGTAGGCTCCGGCCGAAAAACATGATCGAGGTCATGAAGATAGCAAACCAGTGGGCAGACGGAGAGGACTCGGTCCGCAATAGTTCACACTACTCCCCGAAGGACGAAGCCGGACCAAGCAACTGGCGAGAAGGACGCCACAAGAAGAAGCCGCGTTACAACGGCAACGACTCAATCGAGCTAGTAGCGGCGGGATTCCAAACCCCCCGTGAGGATGAAGCGCGCGACAGCAGTCGCCAATACAGCCATGCACAGTACAGTCGAAGCGGCGGTGACCAGAGTCGCCAATACAGCCAGGGGCAGTACAACCGAAGCGGCGGCAGCAGCTACCGCAGCGACGGAGGCCATAAACGCGAGTGGCAGAAACGCACACTAAGCCCAGCGGAAGAGCTGGAACAACCCTGCAGGCACCACATGTTCAGGAACCCGGAAACGGGCAAGTGGGGATCCAACCACCTGTTGAAGGACTGTCGAAAGGCACGCAAAATATACGAAGCCATGCAGAAGATAGTCACTCCAGCACCCGCAGCGCAGCCAGCCGCGCAGCTGGCCATCCAGGCAGCACCCGCACCCGCAGTCGCTAATCCAGCACAGGCGGCGGGAGCCTTTCTGCACAGCAGCAGCAGCCGCAGCAAGATGCCCCACCGGTGATCCAGGACGCATATCCAGCGGCACGCGGACAACTCAACATGATACAGAAGGGGCGCCCCTCAAACAGGACCCAGAAGATCATCACTCGCCAAGTTTTCCAGGCCATCACCTGTCCACCTGCAGTACCCGACTACCTGAGAGGGTCAGAGACACCAATCACTTCTCCAGAGCAGATCACCCGCCTGCAGTACCACGACCCGGGCACGCCGCTCTGGTAGTCGAAGCTCTGATCGGAGATTACACCCTGAAAAAGGTGTTCATGGACGGAGGCAGTGGCATTAACATCATCTTTGCCGACACCCTCAGAAGGATAAACAGGCCAACGACGGACTTGGCGGCATCAGAGACCACCTTCCATGGCATAGTACCAGGGCAAGCAGTCACGCCCATGGGAACGATCACACTCGACGTCATCTTCGGCACACCCGAAAACTTCAAGAGGGAGTCGATCGACTTCGAGGTAGTCGACTGGAAGTCGCAGTACCACGCGATACTCGGGCGCCCAACCTTTGCCAGATTCATGGCGGTACCTCACTACGCCTACCTCATGCTCAAGATGCCTGGACCCAAGGGCGTCATCACGGTGCACGGCGACTTCGACCGCTCCAACAGCTGCGACCGCGAGTTCAGCAAGATCTCCGAGTTCTTCGGAATGGAAGAGCACTTCGAGGCGATGGCAGTCGACAACGACAAAACCATCTTCCCGCCACGCAAGAAGCAAGCCAAGGACGCTGCCTTCAACACGACTGACGACACGACAACTCATCAGGTCCACCCGACGGACGCAAACAAGACAGTCAAAGTGTCGTCGAGCTGCCTATCGCATAGGAAAGCGCGCTCGTCGAGTTTCTACGTGAGAACTGGGAGATCTTCGCCTGGCAACCTTCTGACATGCCAGGCATACCCAGGAACCTCGCCGAGCACTCTTTACGCGTCCACAAGGACGCCAAACCCGTCAAGCAGACCATGCGACGCTTCTCAGGACCCAAACGAGACGAAATAAGCAAGGAGATCGATCGACTGCTCCACGCTAAATTCATCCGAGAGATCAAGGACTCGGACTGGGTAGCGAACCCAGTCCTGGTGGAGAAGAAGAAGACGAAGAAACTCCGCATGTGCGTCGACTTCACCGCCCTCAACAAATGCTGCCCCAAGACCATTTCCCGCTCCCGCGGATAGATCAGATCATCGACTCGACTGCAGGCTGCGCACGCCTATCCTTCCTGGACGCCTACTCAGGGTACCAGCAGATCAGGATGAACGTCGACGATGAAGAGAAGACTGCATTCATCACACCCCATGGCGTCTTCTGCTACCAGACGATGCCCTTCGGGTTGAAGAACGCTGGAGCCACGTACCAGCGCACAATGCAAGCCTGCCTAAAGGGGCTAATCGGAGAGATCGTCCAAGTATACGTCGACGACATAGTCGTCACCACTCGAACGGAGGACACTCTCATCGCCGACCTCCGCAAGGTCTTCGCCGCCCTCAACGAGTATCAGATCAAGCTGAACCCGGACAAGTGTGTCTTCGGCGTGCCAGCCGGAGAACTGCTCGGGTACCTCGTCTCTGCAAGAGGAATCGAAGCCAACCCTGAGAAGGTGCAAAACATACTCGCAATGCCAGCACCGACCAAGCTTCATGAGGTGCAACGCCTAGCCGGCCGAGTCGCAGCTCTCAGCCGGTTCATAAGTAAGTTGGGAGAAAAGGCCCTGCCTTTCTACCAACTGATGAAAAAGACAGACAAGTTCGAGTGGACAGAAGAAGCGCAAGTCGCGTTCGACCAACTCAAGAAAACACTCACGACTTCCCCAGTACTGGTGGCTCCACTGGAGAACGAGCCGCTATACCTCTACGTGTCAGCCACAAACAGGGTGGTCAGCACGGTACTCGTAGTCGAACGAGAAGAAGAAGGACACAGTTACCCTGTTCAGCGACCCGTCTACTACCTCAGTGAGGTGCTACCTTGTCCAAGCAGCGGTACCCGCACTACCAGAAGCTAGCATACGGAGTCTTCATGACATCAAGGAAGGTCGTCCACTACTTCTCCGAGCACTCCATCACGGTAGTAAGCTCCTCCGGGCTCTCCGACATCCTCACCAACCAAGCCGCGACAGGCGAGTCGCCAAGTGGGTTGTTGAGCTAGGCCCTGGGGGCTGAAGTACGCGCACCCGAAGTCAATCAAGGCCCAGGTGCTTCCAGAGTTCACCACCGAGTGGATAGAGGCCCAGCTACCAGACGTACCCGACCTGTCCAACGCATGGACAATGTACTTCGACGGCTCCAAAAAGTTCAGATCAGCAGGGGCGGGAGTCGTCCTCATCTCACCCAAAGGCGACAAGCTGAGGTACGTGCTGCAGATGAACTTCCCAACGCCCTCCAACAACGAGGCAGAGTACGAGGCCCTGATCCACGGCATGCGGATGGCCAAGAACTGCGGCGCCACTCACCTCATGATCTACGGAGACTCCTACCTCGTCGTGCAACAAACCATGAAGCAATGTGACGCCATCGCCGACAACATGATCGCCTACAGGGACCTGTACAACCAGCTGGAAGGCACCTTCGACGGCTGCGAGCTGCGGCACGTCGGCCGCGAGAGCAACGAGGAAGCCGACACCCTCGCCAACCTGGGCTCAAACAAAGCGCCGGTGCCACCCGGAGTCTTCCTCGAGTGCATCACGCAACGCTCCGTCAAGCTCCGGCCCGCGCCAGGATCCTCTACATCGACAACGAGCACCACCGACCCGCCCAGCACGGAGAAGGAGCCTATGGAGGTAATGCTGATCGAGCCCACATGGACGAGCCCATACCTGGCTTACATACTGCAGCAGGGGTGCCAACAAACCCAGTCGAAGCCAAGCGCGTCATCCGCCGCTCCAAGGGCTTCACCGTCATCAAAGGGGAGCTCTACAAGCGAAGCATCTCAGGAGTCCTCCAAAGGTGCATCGACCCAGTCGACGGTCAAGCCATCTTACTCGAGATCCACGCTGGCATCTGCGGGCACCACGCCAGCAGTCGAGCCTTAGTGGCCAAAGCTTACGAGCCGGTTCTACTGGCCCACCGCAATGCAAGACGCAGAAGAACTCGTGAGGAAATGTCTCGGCTGCCAGGAGTTCGCCAACAAGCCGCACGCACCAGCATCAGCACTAAAGACCATCCACTCGCCTGGCCCTTCGCTCAATGGGGGCTCGACATGGTGGGTCCACTCAAGAAGTCCTCGCCGGAGGACACACGCATCTCTTGGTGGCAGTCGACAAGTTCACGAAGTGGATCGAAGCCGTGCCTATCACAAGTTCGACTGCCTCCTCGGCAGTTAACTTCATCAGGTCGATCATCTTCAGGTTTGGAGTGCCACACAGCATCATCACCGACAACGGCACGAACTTCACAGCCGAAGAGTTCAAGGACTTCTGCTCCGAGCAAGGCATCAAGCTCAACTACGCATCTGTCTCGCACCCGCAGTCCAACGGCAAGTCGAAAAGTCCAATGGCTTAGTCTGCAAGGGCATCAAGAAGCGCCTGCGAGTACCATTGAGCGCCGCAGGCGCCTGGGTTGAGAGCTGCCATCTGTGCTGTGGAGCCTGCGCACTACGCCAAACAGATCCACTCAGTACACGCCATTCTTCATGGTCTACGGCGCAGAAGCAGTCATGCCATGCGACATCAAGTTCGATGCACCCCGAGTGGTGGCCTACGACGAGTCCGACGCAGAAGAAGCACTCGAGGACGACATGGATACCCTGGACGAAGCACGCGACATCGCCCTTACCCGCACAGCCGTGTATCAGCAAGACTTACGCAACTATCACGGACGGCGACTGCGGCCCAGAGCGTTCGTCCCCGACCTTGTCCTCCGCCTCAAACAGAAGAAGGTGCACAAACTAGCCTCCCCGTGGGAGGTCCATACATCGTGACAGAGGCAATCGGCGGCGGAGCTTACCGCCTGAAGGACTCGAAGACGGGACAGTCTGCACAACCCGTGGAACGTGCGCAACTGCGCCGCTTCTACGCCTAATCGACTCCCCCTTGTAACAAAGTGTACTATCTCAAGAAGCGGCAGGTTCCAGACGCACTCTTTCCCTTACCAGGGTACCTGAGGGGACTGGAAGGGTTTTAATGAGGCGGCCTGCTCGCAAAAATCAATGAAGTGATTTGTGGAACAAGCTCTCCCCTTTACTTTTTTAGTCAAAAAGCAACATAAACCTAGGCCGTCACCCGACGCACTCGGGGGCTGCGCCATACAGGTTCAACTCAAAACCTAGGCCGCCACCCGAAGCACTCGGGGGCTGCGCCGCACAGGTCTAAGTCAAACCTAGGCCGCACCCGACGCACTCGGGGGCTGCGCCATACAGGTCAACTCGAAAACCTAGGCCGCCACCCGAAGCACTCGGGGGCTGCGCCGCACAGGTCTAAGTCAAACCTAGGCCGCACCCGACGCACTCGGGGGCTGCGCCATACAGGTCAACTCGAAAATCCTTGGCCGTCACCCGAAGCACTCGGGGGCTGCGCCGCACAGGTCTAAGTCAAACCTAGGCCGCACCCGACGCACTCGGGGGCTGCGCCATACAGGTCAACTCGAAAACCTAGGCCGCCACCCGAAGCACTCGGGGGCTGCGCCGCACAGGTCTAAGTCAAACCTAGGCCGCACCCGACGCACTCGGGGGCTGCGCCATACAGGTCAACTCAAAATCCTAGGCCGCACCCGAAGCACTCGGGGGCTGCGCCGCACAGGTCTGACTCGACACACCTCGGCCGCACTCGAAGCACTCGGGGGCTGCGCCGCACAGTCTAATTCAAAATCCTAGGCCGCACTCGATCCGCTCGGGGGCTGTGCCATACAGGTTTACAGACGTCTACAAGATACAATTTACTAACTCGGGGCTACCCCCACCTCGACATACATACACTCATATTTCCACTTGGAAAAATTTCTTTTACAAGCTAACGCTATGCAACAGCACTCTACTCTCTTATTCTACAGGCTCGCCCTTTGGCGCATCAAGTGGCCCTACAAGGTGCTCGCTAAAGTTCTGGACCTGCTGAATCATCTGGCGCGCAGCCGCAAGAGTATCGGCATAGTCACCCTCTCCAGGCAAGCCGTCAAGCACCTTGTGCAATGGAAGATTAGGCCGGTGCAGTCGAACGTATGCCAACGCCACGTTCGCCCCGGCAACAAGTTGAGCGTGCACGACTTCCTTCAACGCACTGCCTTCACGGAACCTCTCCAGAAGCGCAGTCAGTCCATTCGGCTGCTCGTTGTGAGGAAAGTACACCTTGTTGATCTGCCAGAGGGTTTTTCTGCAACCTTCCAAGAGCACAGCAGCCCGCCAGGTGCGATCCAGCATTCGTGCCAGTACACTACCTCTGGATTTGTTCGACCAAAACTGGCACGCTTCGGGTGAGTCACCGGCGGCCTCTTTCTCTACTCGCTCGTCCACTCGAAGTTGCTCAGCCTTCCAGTCAGAGTTCACATCTGCATCAAGGCCAAGCATTAAGCATAGCAGGAAGACACAGGAGCCGAAGCAAAAACGCTAGAAGGCCAACCTTGCAGCTGTCGACTGATCAAGTCCACCTCGCCAAGCAGAAACTCTTCACGCTGGGAGAACGGCGCAACGGGCCGCGACCTCAATCGCTCCAGCTCCAACTCAGCACTCTTCAGCTTCGACTCGAGCTCAACCACCTTGTTCCTCATGAAGGTGATCAATCTCTGGTCATTTACGCTTCGCACAGGAGCTGGAGGAGCTTGACGGTGGCGACGAATAGGCGTAGCCGAAGTGGTGTCCTCCTCATCGTCCGCGCCAGTCGTCCAGCAACGTCAGGAGCTTCGCCCATATCAGACTGCCAAGAATTGACAGCGTCAAGCCAGGAGAAGAATCAACATAATTCATCCAAGCCAGATATCAAAAAAGACTCGGCGACTGCACCCCCGAGGGAGCGAATTCACATTTCATCATCAGCATGTTCACTCGCACAATATAAAGTGCATTACAGACTCAAGCCCAAAAGCAGAAGCATAGTCCTAAAAGGAAAAAGTCTACACTACAGACTCCGACTGGGACCGGCTCTTCCTAGCAGCAGCCAACTCGTCATCTTAGCAATCCTCTTCTCGAAGGTGGAGACAAGCTTTACGGCCAACTGGCTCGCCTGCACTTTCACCCCGCTAAGGGATGCAGTCTTGCCATCAGGCTTTCGAGGGAAGTCGCTGACAACCTTCTCAAAATCGCCTACGACTTGGTGACCAAGAAGCAGCTGGAAAGTGAGCTCTGAGCCGCGTACCGTCTGCGCGCGCGTGAAGTCCGCCAGGACATTCGAATTGCCTTCGAATGGAGCCGCGAGTGCGTCAACAGCAGCTGGCGGCGGCTTGTTGGGAAAGATATTCCGGTGCACAGTCGCTAAGGCCTCCGTCGACTTCTGCAGTGCCGCCGTCGACTGCTGCAGCGCTGCCGTGTATACGCGCAGACGCGGTCGACGAAGCCAACAGCCTCCGCCAAGCCGACACTCTCGCTGAAAGTCCCTTCTAGAGGAGCACCTCCGCAAGTCTCTGATCAAAAGAAATCCACACCCATAAGACGTCAGAAGTCGAAAAAAGGCAAAGTAGGCACTGAGCCGAAAAACTTACTTCCAACAACATCTGCGAGTGCGAGCAAGCGGTCGACCTGGGTCTTCTCCAGATCATCCCGAGCTTGTTCACGCTCTTGGGCTTCACCCAGCGACTTCTCCAGCTCCGCGACCCGCGTCTTCATGCTCTCCTTCTCGCCTACGGACCAACGGAGCAAAGTTAGCAATAAAAGGCAGTCGACGCGCCCCTCGAGCACAAGGGTTCACACTCACTATTCGCCTGTTCCAGAGCAGCGCGGAGTTGATCCCTCTCCTGCTCCATGCGAACGAAGGCTGCAGGAAACACAAGACATCAATCTGCGCCCGACTATTCTAGTCACGCGCATCTTCGGGGGCTACTCCCATCGGGAGCGCTGTACGCGCACCCGATACAGATCTTGCAGAACGAGTCGAAGGACACTTACATGCTCAAGCAGCCCAGCGTCACCCGGAGTTGCATCAGCAGCCTTCTCTGGCACGGAGGAGGTCGAAGCCTTCAAGGCCAAAGCGTCACCCGCCATAGCCCCTTCTCCGGTCGTCTTCGCAGTCCGCTCGATCATGGGAGCAGAAGTGTGCTCCATCTCACGAGGGGAAGAAACAGCGGCGCCACTACGGTCGCTGTGACAAGACAACTCAATTCAAGTACCCGCAAGTGAAAAAATTACACTCGACAAAAACGAGGCAATGGTTACGCGACTAACCTGGCGACATCAACGTCATCTTCACTTCCCAGGGAGACGGAGGCCATCCTCGCAAACTCAGTCGGCGGTGCAGAGCCGAGTGGAGGCACGACCAAAGGCCCAGCCAGGTCACTCGGGTGCCTAGTGCCCGAAGATGATTCGCTCGTCTCTTCCTCGTTCACACCCGCCTCCTTCACAGGCGACGAGGCAGAACCAGAGTCGCCACTCTTTCGCCTCTGCCGCTTCCGCAGCGGCTCCTCATCTTCATCATCCTCCTCCAACTCTTCACTCGGAGAGGTGGCGGAGGGAACTTCATCGTCATCAACCTCGTCCTCAGGGAACTCTGCCTCTTCATGAGATCCATTCTCCATCAATGGAGGAAGACTGACGTAGCTCGAACGACCCTGTCAGCCAAATGAAGCGTTCGAGCAAGGCAAAAGGATTCGACAGAAGAAGATACAAGACAAAGCAAACGAAGCTCACCTCAGGCACAGTATTATTAGGCCCATATGGTTCGACTGGGCACTTGACGTTGCACGGGTCAGCAGCTCGGAGACTAGTGATGCTCCTCACCTTCGACTCGACTGCATCATCATCAAGCTCATTGCCAGCATCCTCACGCGCCCACATCGGGTGGACGCGACTGCGGAGCGGCTGCACCCGAAGCCTGAAGAAGGTGGCGATGAGGTGAATTCCACCCGTCTCGCGCCCGAGACTTTCAGAAGGCCACGAAGAAGCGTCAGCAAGGGCTGAGTCGCCTCCCTGTCCTCCTTCGACAGCGGGTGTGCCCACGCGTTCGTCTTCCGCAACTCGCGATCAGCCACGAATTCGGGAAGCCCTTCCTGGTCGCACCTGATGTAGAACCACTTCTTCCGCCAGCCCTGGACGGAGTCGGACTTCTTCATCTGAAAGTAGGAGGTGTCTCCACGCACCTGGATGCCGAAGCCGCCGACTGGGTACACCTGCTTGCTCTTCCCCACGTTCCTCCTCACGAGGAATAGAGACTTCCACAGCAGCCAGTTGGGTGCGATTCCCAGGAAGCACTCGCAGAGCACGAAATAGCTCGCGATGCTCAAGACGCTATTGGGAGTCAGATCGTGGATCTGAATCCCATAAGCATACAAGAGACCACGGACGGAATCGTGGAGGGGGAACCCGAAACCCCGCGGAAGGAAATCCACGAAGCAAACGCGTTCCCCCTCGCGAGGAGAGGGAAATACCTCTTTCCCAGGAGCGCGCACCGTCGCCTTGTCTGCCGGCGGCAGCAGCCCCTGCGCGCGGAGGGCCTCGAGGTCGGCCTTCTTCACCGACGACTTCACCCAGTCGCCATCGGGCTTCTTCATCACGCTCGCCTCGGCGGCGGCGACGGCGCCAGCACCAGACTTCCCCCTCTTCATCGCGACCTTGCTCATGGTAGGGGGAGAAGGAGCAGAGAGCACGCAGCGCAACAATGGCGGACCAGAAGCAGTGGAGACGATGAAAGAATGGGGATGGATGAACTGTTCACCGCCGCGGTGAAAATTATATACCGCGCGGTCAGTCAATCCTGGCCATCCCTGCTGAAACCGCTCTCCGCAACAGCGTCTGACCGTCCACGTGTCGCGCGGAGAGGGCAACCGTCGCCGGCCACGCCGCCCACTACGCACGGGAATCAAGGCGCCATCATCACACCGCGAAATTTTCGCGCCCAACGGTCAGAAAAAAGCGGCAACCGCTGTCTCCAGTCAATACTGACAGTGGGACCGCACTGTCACGTCCCATCGGACACAGAGTGCGTCAAAAACGTCAGCACTGACGTCAACCACGAAGGCGTAGGAAGTAAGCCAACGGGCTGATGGAGAACTCGAACAGTTCATTCGAGTGCAAGAAAATTCAGTAAGCTCTCAGAGCTGAATAAGTTCTTACAGTAAGCCAACAAGCTGATAAAGAACTCGAACATTTCATTCGAGTGCAAGAGCATTCAGTAAGCTCCAAGTGCTGAACAAACTCGTGCAGTAAGCCAAACCGGCCGAATACACAGCAAGTCACACAAAGCCAGTCGCGACTCCAAGTCGAGTCCCTTCTTTACTCCCATCGGGAGCGGGCTTTTCGACTGAAGAAGGCCCAAGGAAGGCCCAAGGTGGACGACGTGCGGCCCAAGATAGTCGACGCTAGTCATGCGACCCCAGCCATGCTTGTAAGCGCCATCGGCACCGTTCACCTGAGACCTAGCCTACCATATAAAGGCTAGGAGGGTCCTTCGTCTAGGGTACGCTCATAGCCGCCACACAAACCCTAGCGAGATTGCCATCTCGCCATTGTAGCCACAACTCGCCATCAATAACCAGACAAGCAGGAAGTAGGGTGTTATCCTCCGGGAGCCTGAACCTGGGTAAACGCCTTTCTTGTCAGCCGTCGTGATCACCAGCGCTCATCTCTCCCCCCCTCAATCAACCCGGGGTACACAACTCAGGGATTTGCCGAGTCCACACCTCGTCACACATGTTCTATAAGGACACAAACATGACCGTTACTTTTAACATTAACTACTGCCACTGATTTTATGTGAAGCTCTTCACCCTAAAAAAGAATTTCACTCAACACTAGTAAAAGAGAGAATGCGAAAAACAAAAGACAGCTATCTAAACAGAACAGTCTGTAAAGACGAATTTTTTCGAGACAGTTACGTTGCTCAGATCGAAAAACGCAAAACTAACGAAAGATGCGTACATATCTGAGGATCATGCACAAAATTTTTCAGATTTAAATAATTTTTCTGTGATTTTACAGAAGTAAAACGGTGAACAGCAGAAATCTGTTCCTGAGCAGAAATTCAAATCTAGCATCATCTTCCTATTAGAGGCTCCACTTGGCACAACAATGCGAAAATGTAAAGATACAAAGGCATTTCTACAGAAGTAAACAACATCTTGACTCAAAAAAAGAAAAATTGCAGAAATAAAACAATGGGTTGTCTCCCATAAGCGCTTTTCTTTAACGCCTTTTAGCTAGGCATAGTGATTTTTATGATGCTCACATAAAGATGAGAGTTGAAACATAAAAGAGAGCATCAAGAAGCGTATATAAAACATGTTTAAATCTAACACTCTTCCTATGCATAGGAGCCTTGTAAGAAAACAAATCAATGTAGCACAAAGAGACTAGCGTAGGAAACCAAAACAAGTGCAGTTTCAAAACTTTCGACATAAAGAGAGGAGACTTAATATTATTGAGATATATGAAACCGTGTCTCCCTCTCACATAATGACCAGTAGGTTTTAAGGAAACCATCATATAAAAGCAACACAAGAGAAAGCTCAAAACTTTCATCAAAAAAGAGAGAAAATTTAATAACATGAAGATTTCTATAACCATATTTTCCTCTCTCAAAATAATTTTCAGTAGCATCATGAATAGACTCAACAATGTATTCATCACATAAAGCATTCTTATCATGATCCACATGCATAAAAGTATCATTACTCTCCACATAAGCATAATCAATTTCATTAGTAATAGTGGGAGTAAAACTAGCACATCCATCATTATAATCATAAATTAGAGGCAAAGTATCATCAGAGTGAATTTCCTCCTCCAAAGCTAGGGGATTAAAAATAATATTTTCATCAAAACCAGCTTCCCCAAGCTTAGAGCTTTCCATGGCATTAGCAATAATGGTGTTCAAAGAATGTATGCTAATAACATTGCTATTATCATGATTGTTATGTAAATAAATTTCCATAGGCTTTTTAATTTTCTTTTCAAACCCCTCATGTCCCAACTCAAGATAAATTTCATAAAGCTCTCTCATTTTGTTTTCAGCCATAGGACTAGTTTTAAGGAAAGTAACCATTGATAGCAAGTAAATGGCTAGACATAATAACTCAGCAAGACAAATACAAAGTAAAGAGATTGGAAGCGTGAGACTCCCCTTGCAGAAATCCTCTTGCTCCCCGGCAACGGCGCCAGAAAAAATACTGGCGTGTGGAAGGGAAAGTAAGGAGATTTCTGAACCGAAGTGCTTCCACTCACCGACAACGGCGCCAGAAAAAATGCTTGATTGCGAGGATCACACGTTCGTTGGGAGACCCTAAGAGGAAGGTATGAAGCAGTGTAGCAGCAGTTTCCCTCAGTATGAAACCAAGGTTTAATCGACCAGTTGGAGCAAGAAACCACTTCTGAAGGTTGTCAGTGGCGCGCTGACGTGGAACCTGCACACAACACAATCAAACTACTTTGCCCCAACAAAACAGTGAGGTTGTCAATCTCACCGGCTCGCTAAAAACAAAGGATTAAACGTATGGTGTGGAAAACAGTAGTAAATTGCAGAGAATGAAAAGGAACAATGTTTGCAGTTGGTTGTATTATCAGTGTAAAAGAATGGACCGGGGTCCACAGTTCACTAGTGGTGTCTCTCCATAAAAGATAACTAACATACTGGGTGAACAAATTACAGCTGGGCAATTGACAAAATATTGAGCGCATGACAATGCATATATATGACATGATGATTACTATGATATTCATGTGGGCATTATAAGTTATAGATACGTTTGAGAACATGGAACATCAGAAGTTATAGATACGTTTGAGACGTATCAAGGTGAGGTCCAGCAAAAGGTTGAGGGAGTAGCCGAATGAAGATATTCCTCAACTTGAGCATGCGATGGATCTGGCTTCACGAAGGATGTACGGCTCCCCTTTAGGTACTACAACACACTCTAATTTGTCTTTACTTTCTCTTTCTAATTCTGAAATTAAGCTTAGAGCGGATAGGCTAGGAGTTTATAACTTAAGTGAAGACCTAGAAGATGATGATGTTGAGGTCCCTGAAGATCATGCGTATCTTAATGAGACCTTGGCAACAATTAAAAGACGTCGCAAGAAAAATAGCCACTCCAAACGTGCGGTTAGGAGAAGTGCTAGGATTAGAAAGATCAATAAAATTTAAAATGAAAGGTTTTGTTTGGAACTCAGATGGGTTTGGGGATTCAGCTAAACATCTTGCGGTTAGTGAATCAGTAAAGGAGCATAAACTTGATTTTGTGGCCATAATTGAGATAGGGAGGTCGTCGTTCGCAACTCCTTTTCTTAAATTTTTGGCTGGAGGTATGGAGTATATTTAGTACTGTATTCCTCCACACGGGAGATCGGGGTATGTTGATTGGTTTCAATGATGCTACTTTGGCCATCCAGGATGTTGTCACAAGAGACTATTGCCTTAAGTTTCATCTACGATCGAAATCAGACGGGTTTCGTTGGGCTTATGTTGTAGTTTATGGGGCGGCACAAGATGCAAAAAAACCGGATTTCCTAGCTGAGTTAGTGAGAATATGTGAAGGTGAGACATTCCCAATGCTGCTGGGAGGGGACTTTAACATAATTATGAGACAAGAAGAAAAGAATAATTCAACTTTTAACACTAGGTGGCCTTTTATTTTTAATGCTATTATCAAAAGCTTAAGTTTAAAAGAGCTGCAAATGTCTGGAAGGCAATACACTTGGGCAAGTAGACGAGAAACACCAACTTATGAGAAGTTGGATCATTTTTTACCTAGTGTCGATTGGGAACAAAAGTATCCATTAGTCACGGTGCAGGCTTTGACTCGAGCGGGGTCAGATCATACACCATTGCTATTGGATTCAGGGAACAAGCACACGTGGGAAATAGAAACCACTTCTCTTTTGAACTGTCTTGGTTACGCCAGGATGGTTTCTATGATATTGTTGTCCGTGAATGGAATGCGGTCCAAACGGGGAACTCACCAGTGGAGAGGTGGCAACATAAAATAAGACATCTACGCCAATTCCTGAGAGGATGGGCGAAAAATTTGAGTGGAGAATATAAAAAGTTGTGAGATAAATTAATTTTGTTGATTAATGAGCTAGATGTTAAGGCTGAGACTACTCCTTTGACAGTGGCCGAGCGGGCTGCTAAGAAGGATGCAGATGATAGTCTGGCAAAATTACGACGTGATGAGGAATCTAAATGGGCACAAAGGGCGAAAGTTAAATATATTCAGGTGGGTGGGAGTAATACGAGATACTTTCACATCATTGCTAATGGAAAACATAGGAAAAAGAGAATTCTACAACTAGAACAAGATGACGGTACAATAGTTGGACATGAAAACTTAAAGGTCTACATTTTGGAATATTATAAAAAGTTGTTTGGAGCACCGGTTACAAACAATTTTTCCTTAGATGAGGGAGTTACCCATGACATGCCGCAAATTTCCCCTGAAGAGAATGCAATCTTGACCCAAGACTTTACTGAGAAAGAAGTCTTCGATGAGATCAAACAAATGGAACATAATAGAGCCCCAGGGCCAGACGGGTTCCCTGCGGAGTTTTACCAGAAATTTTGTAGTATTATTAAAGTTGATTTAATGGCAATGTTTGCTCAGCTGCGTGCGGGAGACTAGCCTCTGTTTAAATTGAACTTTGGTATTATTACCTTGCTGCCTAAAAAAGAGGATGCTAGTCGAATAGAACAATATCGACCTATATGCTTACTGAATGTTATTTTTAAGATCTTTACTAAAGTTGGTACGAACAGAGTCACATCTATTGCGAGTAAGGTGGTTCGCCCAACTCAAACGGCCTTTATTACGGGCAGAAATATCTTAGAAGGAGTGGTAGTTCTTCATGATACGATTCATGAAAGGCATAGGAAAAAAATGGACGGGGTTCTTTCAAAATCGATTTTGAAAAAGCCTATGACAAGGTTAAATGGTCCTTCTTGCAACAAGCTTTACGCATGAAAGGATTTGCATCTCAGTGGTGCGAGTGGATTGCTAGGTTTGTTCAGGGGGGGAAGTGTCGGAGTACGAGTTAATGATGATATAGGTCATTATTTTCAGACACTCAAATGACTAAGACAAGGGGATCCGTTGTCTTCCTTGTAGTTTAACCTGGCAGCTGATATGTTGGCCATTCTAATTTCTCGTGCAAAGGAGGATGGCCAAGTAGGGGGTTAGTATCGCACCTGGTTGAGGGTGGTGTCTCAATCCTCCAATATGCAGATGATACAATATTGTTTCTTGAACACGACATTGCGAAGGCCGTGAACATGAAATTAATATTGGCTTTTTTTGAACAACTTTCGGGGTTGAAAATCAATTTCCATAAGAGTGAACTATATTGCTTTGGGAAAGTGTGGGGACCCCGGACTAGCTGTCCGAAATACCCTTGTGCCTACAACATCAGCGATCCCATGATCAGTGTGTCGCTGAGCACAATCAAACTGGTATCAAAAGAACATCCATAAATACCGAAGGAATTTACTTACTTGATTGAAGCCATAACTTCAACAGGTACTTGCAGCGGAAATCATCAAACAACGTGGAGCCCAAGTCATTTGCCATAACCCTACAGGCAGCTGACTGGGAAGCGCCCTAGTTCGCATTGACGTCATTGAAATCTTCTCCTTCTTACTGTTCCTCTTCAAAATCTGGCTAAGACAATAGCCAGGGACGAAACCAATATGAGTACATTTGATTGTACTCGCAAACTACCCCCGAAATGAGCATGCACTACTCTTCTTATTGTTTAAATAAAACTTTGTTTGCTTTCAAAACTCTATATCTTTCTTGAACAAGAGAAGGATAGACTTTTGTTTGAAACCTCCATAAAGAAGAATTTTATAACTTTTCATAAGCTTTGTATTTTTATAAAAATCTCTCTATACCTTTGTTGAAAAAGGAAAGAAGGCTTTTAGAACTTTTTCCCATAAATCTGCCTTTGTAAGAAGTCTCTTTCAAAACCTTTTCCCGAAAATCATCACCAGGTTTATTTTCCCAAAACTCCTCCTTTTCCGACCATAGCCCTTCATGGTCATTTAATCCCAACAACTTCATACCGGCCCTTTGGTAGAGTTGCATAAAACATTTTCCACTTTCAAAACACAAACTTTGCACTTCTCGACCATAGCCCTTCATGGTCTTCCTCTTTTCCAGCAACCTCATACCAGCCCTTCGGTAGAGTTGCCTATATAAAACATCTCCATTTTCTTTTCAAATCTTAAAACTTTGTAAAACTTGCACATGGTCTTAGGACAGCCTCCCAACTGTCCATATCCGAGGACTCGGCTATTCGAATAGTTTTACACTCTGCAGAGGTAGCACGCTTTTCCCACATCCGTCCGATAACTCATCGTGTCAGCCACATCCCGCCATACAAGTTGTATGCGAAGTTGAGTCACCGACCATAGCCTGTCCTTTTCTCATGCTAGTATAGGACCCTGCCCATATGACACTTTTCATCCACACTTAACCCAGCCCGTCGGAATCTAAGTGTGAGGACTCATAGTTTTGCCCGGCGACCCAAAGGTGGCGTCTTCTATCCTCCTCCTTATCTTTCTCATAGAGTTTGAGCGAGGACCCAGGTCAGGGGTAGGTCACCAAACCATCCCCTCATGCATAATGGAGTCATCTCCGTCGATGAGGCATCCCATACTAATATGAGCAAATTATATGACTACGCCCTTGCCCATATGTGGGTAAATGTGGTCGCACAGGTTATGGTTGGTCGTCATAGCACAAAGACACAATGTGCATTTTTCATAAACATCACCATACTCCATTTCTTCACTTCCACACCGACATCTCGGCATTCCATATCCACACAAGTATTTTCAAAGGAGTTTTGAGTAAACAATATTTTTCCCATTCCATAGTTTGAAAAAAAAGAATTTCCATCTAACACCTCCATATAGGGTGTAAATATAATATACTTGTATTTTGGAAAATGGGTTTTCAAAATCATAGCTTTAGTGGCAAACACCACATAAATCACTTATGCTCTTTATAAGTCAAACATGTGAACCAAAATAGATGTATATAGATGCAAGCTCAGAGAAGTAGCTTGCGTGATTTCAGCATAATGTCCCGGGACTTTTCCTCACTGATCAGAGAAATAAACTCCGATTCTTCTTCAATAAATCCTTTCCAAAGACCCCTCCGGTAGCGTTTATATCTAGCGTCGCAAAAGAAACAACACTCAATACTCCAAACAAACCACAAGTGATACACAAACAAGTAGCAAACCACAAGCATCAAACTAATCATTCGAGCAACAAACTAAGATCTACACTTACAAAGGCATTATACTAATCAGTAGTCCAACACTATACCCATGCTAGGAGCATAGATCCCAAAACTATCTTAGGCAAAGATGAACAACAAGCATCTTTATTTAAACATAAAATACTTCAGACAAAAGTTAAGCCACCAATTAATCTTTGTAATTCAAAATATTTCACCAAGCTAAGGTAGAGACATTAACAAGATACCCCTGATAGTATTTAACTTAAGGACAATCAAGTTTAGCAAGCAAGGCAAACATATTAATCAAACAAAATAATCTAACATCCAAAATAAACAAGCATAGTAATTCCTAGTTACTAGGAGAAAACTATATAGGGAATAAAACCCTAACAAATACATGACTCACAAGAAATCCTCCTAACCATCTGGTAAAATAGGAAAACACATCACAACAGTGGATTACCACCCTACACATGCTAAGAAACACTTTTATAACCATCAAATCAAAAGATAACAATTAATAAAGGCATAACAAAAATAGGCAGAAAAGGCCTAAATCTAGTAATCATCACCACAGTCAATCAGTGACTCCTGAATTCATACCAAGCTAGGAATATGTACTTCTACACATAAAGAAGACAAGCCAATTGGATTTACTCCAAAAATCATTACGGATTAATTTATAAAATCCTTTTTCAATCTGCCCTTTTGTTAATTTATTTTAAACAACATTACAAAATAACTATCCATGTTTGGAAACAAGGTGGAACATGAAGGTTATCACTTGCTGAACATTTTGATAGGTCAGACTTAATTTTTGAATCATTATTTTTAAATATATGGATTTTCCAAAAGCATTTTCTTTTCTGCCATTTTCTTTATTTCAATAAAACATCAAATAAACTAATTTATTTGGATAGGTGAATTACACCAAAAGACAGGCTTTATTTTTCTGAACATTTTGGTATCTTGTTTGTAATTTTTGGACAAGTATTTAATTAGTTATGAATTTTACAAGTTTAACCAATTTTCTGCCTTTTCTTTTATTTTCCAGAATTTCCAACCGAAGCGTTTTGCACTCAGTGCCAAGCTACCCACAGCCACTGACCCGTGGGGCCCGTGGCCACGTTGGCATCCACGTCAA
Organism: Poa pratensis; assembly: GCA_947311845.1. Lineage (NCBI taxonomy): Eukaryota > Viridiplantae > Streptophyta > Magnoliopsida > Poales > Poaceae > Poa > Poa pratensis. The sequence continues at coordinate 17,217,316 of CAMZMU010000121.1, forward strand.
CGCGAGGGTCCACGGCGAGGTTTCACCACGGCGAGGCGCGGACCGCGCGCGCGCGGCGGTGATCACCGTCGGCGTCGAGCACGGACTCGACGGTACGGCGTGCGCGGAGGCGAGCTACGGGGTGCGTTCGATGCGCGCGAGTAAGGCGAACCTATCCATGGCAGTGCTGCTACATAACTGTCACCGGAGACGCCGAATCGTCAACGACTAGCAACGGCCGACGGCGAGCTACGGCGGAGCTACTTCTACGCGACGAAATAGAGGGAGAGGAGGAGGGAAAAGATGTCTCCGAGGACGGAGTGCTCACCCTCGACGCGTGTGTGAGCTCGGAAGGGACGGAGGTGGACGGAAACGGCGGCGAGCTTGCTCAGAGTGCGGCGGCCGGAGTTGGAGAAGATGATTTGTTGCCGCCGATTCACTGCTCCCCGCGTCGATTCCTTGCATGGAGAAGAAGAGGACGACGAGGCAGAGACGATGGCGCGCTTCAATCTGCTCTAGGAGGCTTCAATCGCCGGCGACGAGCTCGGCCGCCATGGCTAGGGTTCGGTCTCGTGGAGAAAGAGAGAGAGAGAGCAGGTGAAGAGATAAATCAGGGGTGAGAGAGAGCAGAGGAGCGTCGTGGCGTTCTTATCCCCTCCCTGCTGCAGGAGGAGCACGGCACATTGGCGAGCTTGCCACTGGCACCAAGCAGCGCGTGCTTCGGCGGTGAACAGAGGAAGAGGATGGCGATTTTACAGAAAACCCCCTGGCTTTTCTTTATTTCCTGTTTCTTTTATTTCCAGTAGCACTTTAGGGATTTAATTGAGGCACTAAAACATTTTAGAAAGTTATGAGAAAAATCAGGTAGCCTCCCCATAACATGTAGAAGCTCCACAAAAATTGGGGTGTCAAAATAAAATGTTTTGAACAACTTTTGTTCATAGGGTTTAAATATGGCATTTTTCTTAAATACAAATTTATAATCCTTTAGAAATTTTAAAGCAAGTTCAAAATATTATTTTTGAACTCTTGGAACTTCCTTGACAAATATATTAACTTCAAATAATTTTTATTTTCATAGAGAAAATATTTGTTTGAAGGAAATAGATAGTTAAGTAGGGAAAATAATTTATTAAGATTATTTCTTTAACTCATGATCTTAATTTCCATTTGTTGAATATTTTGAGGAGTTTGTTTTAAATTTAAGTCACATACCAAATTTGTTATCACGCGTGTTTTATTTTAGTGTTAAGCACAACTGAGGAATTATCCACACAAGCAACAAACACAACAAGATCAACATCACAACCGAGACCACACAATTCAAACCACAAGAATTAATCATACCACCATTCCCACAAATGCTATCTTGGGGAAAAGTGACCACTCCTAATTATGACAAGATGATGTTTAGAAAATATCTCAACTCATACTTAATAGTTTTCAAAAGGTTTGATAAAGAAAAATATGTGGGATAATATATTTCCCACTAGTGTTCTTTTCCAAATGGATGGGACATAGGAGTTTATGAAATAGGAATTGCAAAATATCAAAGTTGAAGAATAGGTAGGAGATGGCATATAGATCCCCATATTTTTTTGGAACACATAATTCCGAGGAAACACTTTTACTTTCTCAATAATGGGTATTTTGGTTGTTGCCAAAACCAAATTATTATTGAAATTGCATTTGACTAAAAGAAGAGTGGCAAAAGATATATGGAATTATTTTTCTTGTCATGGCCTGATCAACAAAGTTTAACATATTTTTACTTAGGTTAGGTTCTTAGGTTAATATTTACTAGTCACACAACTTAAACAACAATTCACATCAAGTCAAACAGAGCAATAGGAAGGAAAATACAACCATTAGGGAAATATTTCAAAAAGTTTTTGTTGGTTCTGAATTTTGGGTCTTGTAAAACTAAGTTTTTCTTGGTTCCAAAATTTGGGATGTGACAGATCCTTCCCCCCTTAAAAATAAATCTCGTCCTCGAGATTTGCTAGGTGGGGTAACCGGGGAGTACGGGGGCACGAGTTTTGGGCTGGCTATACTTCGAGGTCGATGCTCCTTCAGTGAGGTTGCCATGTGAGATCTTGACAACTTGATGATGCGAGGCTTTCTTTGTCGATAAACTTCTGTGCTGAATTCAGATCCTTGATGATGGGGTTGACTTGACGATTGACTCGGATGGATAGTCTTGGTTGGTTGTTTCCAGATACTACAAGGCTAAGGCGCAAGGAACTAATTATTACCACGTTCTTGTATACCTATTGCAGGTCTTCCCCACTTAAAAAGGGGTTTTGAAGGTTCATCCTGAAGGTTGCAGCTGGAGTTGACTTGGAGGCATTGTTCTTCCGAGGTAGCTTGACGATCTTCGTCTTGGGTGTCATTCCTCGGTGCTTGGGGTTGGTGCAGATATCACTTCCTGATATTGTCTCCTTACGAGGGTCGCAGATAGGGACGCGTTGTCCTCAGGATGCGTCAAGTCTGTGTACTTGACTTTCTCTGGTTTCTAGTTAGAAGAGAGATGCTAAAAGCTTCTATTTGTTTCTCAGCCTGTTTGGTGGTTGTTGACGTCCAATTGCAGTTGCTTCCCCCCCCCCTTTGATTTTCCTTAGCGACTCCCGGTAGATTTTCTTCACGCCTTTCTTCCTTCGGCTTGGCGGAAAAAGGCTGGTCGTGGAATGCTTCTTTGGGTCTGGGTCTTCACGAAGCTTCGCAAGTGTCTTCACATGTAAGTTAGAGTGCACCAGAATAGTTAGGGTTTCCGGGAAAACTTTGTGGTTGAGGGGCTTATGTTAGTTTTCAAGGGAGTTGGGTACCATACTTTAAACATCAAACTTATTATACCTAAGATCCTAAACAACCAACTTTACATAGGCCTCAAATTCTCGAGTCTTCAAAATACCATTCCAATATCTCTGGTAAGGCCACTACTATCAACTAGTTAATTTGAAACATGGTCTTTGCCCAAGCTAAAATTATTAATCCACCATCATCTTCCTCGGGCATAAACTCTTTATCATAGTATAGTTCAATCTATCGGATACCCATCAAACCTTTTAGGCATAGTCTTCCCATTACATTCTATCACAAAAATCGTAGTGGTCCACCAATTATTTCTTGATTGATTTTCCCCCCAGATAGGCATATCTCATAATATCTGACTCCTTCAGGTTGTCATTTTCCCACGACCATATCATCAAAGCTAAATAAAGCATCCAACAATCATGTGATCATATCATCAAGAATTGACCCACTTTCTAACCAAATTCAGATTTTATCTCAACACTTTTGGGCCTTGATCTCATAATCAAAGATAAATGATCTTTCTAAGAATAATCCAAACAGAGCGTGACAAGCTCTGAAAACTACTGTCACCTAGAATGTCTGGCTACTAGACCAAGTCATATTGATTCCTAGAATCCGATAAACATTCACTTATCCCCACCAATTATTTCTTGCATACAACGATCTACTCATTTGCTAACTCATCTTTGACCACTTCCTATAATTCTATAAGAATTTAGTACAAAGGTCACTTGCGCTAAGAATCACCCTAAACATTCCAACACCGGAGTATTCTTCTTAATTTACTTGCTTCTAACCAATCCAAACATCATTTTATCAGCAAGTGCTTCCTAAAAATCCAATAACTTTCACCTTTATTTCTAAACCTTAAATCAAGGGTCACGTCTTCTAGCCCCAGATAACCACCAATGGTTGGGGACCACAACTGGTTAGCCCCAGAGTATTAATCAAATATATCATCTGTCCAAACCCAATTAATTTATCGATCCACTCCAAGTTTTCACTTCTATTCTAAACCCCAAATTTTTGATATTACCAACATCATCCACCAAATTTTGATCTCATCAACTAGATTCTTAAGGGATCCTTTTGACTAATAATCTTATAGTTCAACACTCTTATATCCTCCTAAAGTTCTCCTTTCTACCAACTAGTTTTGAGTCGTCCTATGGCACCTCTTTCCTTTGTCTAGAAAAAAGCAGTTAGTAATTTTGCAAAATTTGGTTAGATGAGAGATTTAAAGTTAGATAAATTATGTTAGTTATGTTAGTTTTCATATTCTTTTGTTAGTCCGACGGGATACGACTAGTGTCATCTAACGTCGGGTCTTGAATCTTCATCTTTCTCGATGGCTTGATGTGGTTGTACAAAACGACGTATGAAGGCCGCTATCCGTCTTGCAGAAGGTCGCAGAGTCTTGGGCCCCCGGGTTGGAGTAGAGAGTATTCCATACCTTGCTCCTCTTACTAGGAGAAAATTTTCTGGAGGGTTTTCTAAGTCGGACTTTTGAAAGGATACAAAAAGTGCATCTATGGCCAACAAGGCAAAAAGGTTTTTGCAAACAGTCAAAAATAAAGCAAGAGATAAAAGTGTGGTTACGTTGTGCTCCCGGCAAGGCGTGTTTTGTGGAACACACTAGAAAAACAAACACAAACAGAGAACTCGCAAACAACAACACACAAACAAGGAACAAACACATAATCAATCAACATGCAAGGTACACTTAGTACCAACGGCGTCTAATACTCGGGTAAATGGGAGTAGCTCAAGAAAGACAAGTGAGCGTATCTTATACATCCTATGGGTCTGGGTCAACTATGATTGTTGAAATCTTCATGCCATTACTCCTTGTGGATTGATGTGGTTGAGCTTGAAACTTGGTAGATACTTCGTATGGCAACCTTGGCGTGATATCACCGCAACTTTTGAAGATTGAAGTGGACCTTTGGTCTTCGCATATAAATCACCTTGATGTTGATGTCTTGGGAAGGAAGCTTCTTTTTCTTCGGGTTGCTAAGTACTAAGGTCTCTCCTGGTTCATCGTCAAATATATTTAAATTTGAATGGGGACAAGATAACAGAAGAAAACTTTTGATAAACCTTTAGACAAGAGGTAAGGTTTAGAATAATTCGAGAAGGTGAAAAGAGTGGAAGCTATACTTAGGCTTCCTTAGATAAAAATAATTTAAGTAGTAATATATGTCTTTCCAAAAATAGCTTTCTCCTAACTGACGTCCAGGCTAACTAAGGTCTCCTACAGTCAGGATTGCTCTGATACCAAGTCTTGTGGGGACCCCGGACTAGCTGTCCGAAATACCCTTGTGCCTACAACATCAGCGATCCCATGATCAGTGTGTCGCTGAGCACAATCAAACTGGTATCAAAAGAACATCCATAAATACCGAAGGAATTTACGTACTTGATTGAAGCCATAACTTCAACAGGTACTTGCAGCGGAAATCATCAAACAACGTGGAGCCCAAGTCATTTGCCATAACCCTACAGACAGCTGACTGGGAAGCGCCCTAGTTCGCATTGACGTCATTGAAATCTTCTACTTCTTACTGTTCCTCTTCAAAATCTGGCTAAGACAATAGCCAGGGACGAAACCAATATGAGTACATTTGATTGTACTTGCAAACTACCCCCGAAATAAGCATGCACTACTCTTCTTATTGTTTAAATAAAACTTTTTTTGCTTTGAAAACTCTATATCTTTCTTGAACAAGAGAAAGATAGACTTTTGTTTGAAACCTCCATAAAGAAGAATTTTATAACTTTTCATAAGCCTTGTATTTTTATAAAAATGTCTCTATACCTTTGTTGAAAAAGGAAAGAAGGCTTTTAGAACTTTTTCCCATAAATCTGCCATTGTAAGAAGTCTCTTTTAAAAGTTTTCCCGAAAATCATCACCAGGTTTATTTTCCCAAAACTCCTCCTTTTCCGACCATAGCCCTTCATGGTCATTTAATCCCAACAACTTCATACCGGCCCTTTGGTAGAGTTGCATAAAACATTTTCCACTTTCAAAACACAAACTTTGCACTTCTCGACCATAGCCCTTCATGGTCTTCCTCTTTTAGAGCAACCTCATACCAGCCCTTCGGTAGAGTTGCCTATATAAAACATCTCCATTTTCTTTTCAAATCTTAAAACTTTGTAAAACATGCACATGGTCTTAGGACAGCCTCCCAACTGTCCATATCCGAGGACTCGGCTATTCGAATAGTTTTACACTCTGCAGAGGTAGCACGCTTTTCCCACATCCGTCCGATAACTCATCGTGTCAGCCACGTCCCGCCATACAAGGTGTATGCGAAGTTGAGTCACCGACCATAGCCTGTCCTTTGCTCATGCTAGTATAGGACCCTGCTCATATGACACTTTCCATCCACACTTAACCCAGCCCGTCGGAATCTAAGTGTGAGGACTCATAGTTTTGCCCGGCGACCCAAAGGTGGCGTCTTCTATCCTCCTCCTTATCTTTCTCATAGAGTTTGAGCGAGGACCTAGGTCAGGGGTAGGTCACCAAACCATCCCCTCATGCATAACGGAGTCATCTCCGTCGATGAGGCATCCCATACTAATATGAGCAAATTATATGACTACGCCCTTGCCCATATGTGGGTAAATGTGGTCGCACAGGTTATGGTTGGTCGTCATAGTACAAAGACACAATGTGCATTTTTCATAAACATCACCATACTCCATTTCTTCACTTCCACACCGACATCTCGGCATTCCATATCCACACAAGTATTTTCAAAGGAGTTTTGAGTAAACAATATTTTTCCCATTCCATAGTTTGAAAAAAAAGAATTTCCATCTAACACCTCCATATAGGGTGTAAATATAATATACTTGTATTTTGGAAAATGGGTTTTCAAAATCATAGCTTTAGTGGCAAACACCACATAAATCACTTATGCTCTTTATAAGTCAAACATGTGAACCAAAATAGATGTATATAGATGCAAGCTCAGAGAAGTAGCTTGCCTGATTTCAGCATAATGTCCCGGGACTTTTCCTCACTGATCAGAGAAATAAACTCCGATTCTTCTTCAATAAATCCTTTCCAAAGACCCCTCCGGTAGCGTTTATATCTAGCGTCGCAAAAGAAACAACACTCAATACTCCAAACAAACCACAAGTGATACACAAACAAGTAGCAAACCACAAGCATCAAACTAATCATTCGAGCAACAAACTAAGATCTACACTTACAAAGGCATTATACTAATCAGTAGTCCAACACTATACCCATGCTAGGACCATAGATCCCAAAACTATCTTAGGCAAAGATGAACAACAAGCATCTTTATTTAAACAGGAAATACTTCAGACAAAAGTTAAGCCACCAATTAATCTTTGTAATTCAAAATATTTCACCAAGCTAAGGTAGAGACATTAACAAGATACCCCTGATAGTATTTAACTTAAGGACAATCAAGTTTAGCAAGCAAGGCAAACATATTAATCACACAAAATAATCTAACATCCAAAATAAACAAGCATAGTAATTCCTAGTTACTAGGAGAAAACTATATAGGGAATAAAACCCTAACAAATACATGACTCACAAGAAATCCTTCTAACCATCTGGTAAAATAGGAAAACACATCACATCAGTGGATTACCACCCTACACATGCTAAGAAACACTTTGATAACCATCAAATCATAACATAACAATTAATAAAGGCATAACAAAAATAGGCAGAAATGGCCTAAATCTAGTAATCATCACCACAGTCAATCAGTGACTCCTGAATTCATACCAAGCTAGGAATATGTACTTCTACACATAAAGAAGACAAGCCAATTGGATTTACTCCAAAAATCATTACGGATTAATTTATAAAATCCTTTTTCAATTTGCCCTTTTGTTAATTTATTTTAAACAACATTACAAAATAACTATCCATGTTTGGAAACAAGGTGGAACATGAAGGTTATCACTTCTGAACATTTTGATAGGTCAGACTTAATTTTTGAATCATTATTTTTAAATATATGGATTTTCCAAAAGCATTTTCTTTTCTGCCATTTTCTTTATTTCAATAAAACATCAAATAAACTAATTTATTTGGATAGGTGAATTACACCAAAAGACAGGCTTTATTTTTCTGAACATTTTGGTATCTTGTTTGTAATTTTTGGACAAGTATTTAATTAGTTATGAATTTTACAAGTTTAACCAATTTTCTGCCTTTTCTTTTATTTTCCAGAATTTCCAACCGAAGCGTTTTGCACTCAGTGCCAAGCTACCCACAGCCACTGACCCGTGGGGCCCGTGGCCACGCTGGCGTCCACGTCAACGCGAGGGTCCACGGCGAGGTTTCACCACGGCGAGGCGCGGACCGGCGCGCGCGCGGCGGTGATCACCGTCGGCGTCGAGCACGGACTCGACGGTACGGCGTGCGCGGAGGCGAGCTACGGGGTGCGTTTGACGCGCGCGAGTAAGGCGAACCTATCCACGGCGGCGCTGCTACATAACTGTCACCGGAGACGCCGAATCGTCAACGACTAGCAACGGCCGGCGGCGAGCTACGGCGGAGCTACTTCTACGCGACGAAATAGAGGGAGAGGAGGAGGGAAAAGATGTCTCCGAGGACGGAGTGCTCACCCTCGACGCGTGTGTGAGCTCGAAAGGGACGGAGGTGGACGGAAACGGCGGCGAGCTTGCTCGGAGTGCGGCGGCCGGAGTTGGAGAAGATGATTTGTTGCCGCCGATTCACAGCTCTTCGATCTGCTCTAGGAGGCTTCAATCGCCGGTGACAAGCTCGGCCGCCATGGCTAGGGTTCGGTCTCGTGGAGAAAGAAAAGAGAGAGAGAGAGAGAGCAGGTGAAGAGATAAATGAGGGGTGAGAGAGAGTAGATGAGCGTCGTGGCGTTCTTATCCCTCCCCGCTGCAGGAGGAGCGCGGCACAGTGGCGAGCTTGCCACTGGCGCCAAGCAGCGCGTGCTTCGGCGGTGAACAGAGGAAGAGGACGGCGATTTTACAGAAAACCCCCTGGCTTTTCTTTATTTCCTGTTTCTTTTATTTCCAGTAGCACTTTAGGGATTTAATTGAGGCACTAAAACATTTTAGAAAATTATGAGAAAAATCAGGTAGCCTCCCCATAACATTTAGAAGCTCCAAAAAATTGGGGTGTCAAAATAAAATGTTTTGAATAACTTTTGTTCATAGGGTTTAAATATCGCATTTTTCTTAAATACAAATTTATAATCCTTTAGAAATTTTAAAGCAACTTCAAAATATTATTTTTGAACTCTTGGAACTTCCTTGACAAATATATTAACTTCAAATAATTTTTATTTTCATAGAGAAAATATTTGTTTGAAGGAAATAGATAGTTAAGTAGGGAAAATAATTTATTAAGATTATTTGTTTAACTCATGATCTTAATTTCCATTTGTTGAATATTTTGAGGAGTTTGTTTTAAATTTAAGTCACATACCAAATTTGTTATCACGCATGTTTTATTTTAGTGTTAAGCACAACTGAGGAATTATCCACACAAGCAACAAACACAGCAAGATCAACATCACAACCGAGACCACACAATTCAAACCACAAGAATTAATCATACCACCATTTCCACAAATGCTATCTTGGGGAAAAGTGACCACTCCTAATTATGACAATATGATGTTTAGAAAATATCTCAACTCATACTTAATAGTTTTCAAAAGGTTTGATAAAGAAAAATATGTGGGATAATATATTTCCCACTAGTGTTCTTTTCCAAATGGAGGGGACATAGGAGTTTATGAAATAGGAATTGCAAAATATCAAAGTTGAAGAATAGGTAGGAGATGGCATATAGATCCCCATATTTTTTTGGAACACATAATTCTGAGGAAACACTTTTACTTTCTCAATAATGGGTATTTTGGTTGTTGCCAAAACCAAATTATTATTGAAATTGCATTTGACTAAAAGAAGAGTGGCAAAAGATATATGGAATTATTTTTCTTGTCATGGCCTGATCAACAAATTTTAACATATTTTTACTTAGGTTAGGTTCTTAGGTTAATATTTACTAGTCACACAACTTAAATAACAAGTCACATCAAGTCAAATGGAGCAATAGGAAGGAAAATACAACCATTAGGGAAATATTTCAAAAAGTTTTTGTTGGTTCTGAAATTTGGGTCTTGTAAAACTAAGTTTTTCTTCGTTCCAAAATTTTGGATGTGACAGAAAGCTAAGGAGGATCAGGAGGAATATCGCCATATTTTTGGATGTGAACTCGGGACTCTCCCGTTTAGATATCTGGGGATCCCAATTCATTATCGGAAACTACTTAATAAAGAATGGAAATCTGTGGAGGATCGTTTTGAGCAAAAATTGGCGGCTTGGGTGGTCAAGATGTTGTCTTACGGTGACCGTCTTGTGCTTATTAATTCCGTTTTAACAAGTTTTCCAATGTTTCTGTTATCTTTTTTCGAAATACCTAAAGGGGGTACGGAAAAGACTAGACTTTTATAGTTCTAGATTTTTTTGGCAAAGTGACCATCATAAGAGGAAATATCGGCTCACAAAGTGGAACATTGTGTGTAGACCAAAAGATCAAGGAGGTCTAGGTATTGCGGTTCTAGAAATAAAAAATAAATGCCTCTTGAGTTGGCTTTATAAATTGTTGAATGAAGAGGGAGTATGGCAAGAACTCCTAGTTAATAAATACTTGGGTGGTAAAACGTTATCACAAGTACAGGCTAAACCACTAGACTCTCCTTTTTGGAAAGGTCTTATGAAGGTGAAGAATGAGTTCTTCAAACGGGGTAGATTTACAATTGGAAATGGGGAGCAGGTTCGGTTTTGGGAAGATGTATGGTTAGGTCAGGTCTCTCTGGAGCAGGAATATCCTTCCTTGTATGACATTGACTCAAATAAGAACGCTACGGTGGTAGATGTGATTGGGGTGGTTCCTATTAATCTTCCTTTTAGACGAACTTTAATAGGAAACCATAGAACTGCATGGTTGAATCTAGTAGAAAGACTAATGCGAGTCAATCTCATAGATGAACCAGATAAGTTTAAATGCCTTTTGAATTCAAATGGCGTGTTTACGGTTAAGTCTTTCTGCGAGGACTTATTAAACGGTCATACTAGGTATCTAAGAAAATACTTCAGGAAGTTGAAGATCCCCTTGAAAATTAAAATTTTCCTCTGGTTTCTTAATAGAAAGGAACTTTTGACAAAAGACAATTTGGCTAAAAGGCAGTGGACAAGGTGCAAGAAATGTGTGTTCTGTGATGCGGATGAGTCTGCTGAACATCTCTTTATTAAATGTACTTTTGCTAGAGACATTTGGAGGCTAGTACATTTTACTTTCAATGTTTACCCACCAACTAATATTTCTAATATGTTTGGAAGTTGGTTGAATGGGATAGATAAAGTAGAAAAACCTCGCATTCGGATTGGTGTTGCGGCCATTCGATCTGTGGGCTATTTGGAATTGCCGAAATGATGTTGTATTTAACAAAACATCTTCTATTCACTATTTGCAGGTTATACACAAGGCGTTGTACTAGATCCATTCGTGGTCCTTCCTGCTTCCTGTGGATTAGCGTGGCCATATGGATGCTGGATGTACCCGTATAATGACTATTGTATGGGCTATCTTCATGCGGGGTGGATGGTTACATCCTAGAAGACTAGATGCTTAATGAGCCTTTTTTCGAGTGGCTGATCTTTGTAGCCACCTTAAGTGATCCTTGAATTGTAAACTTTGATACTTATGGAATTTTAATAATTGCGGATGGCTGTGTGCATCACTTTGATGCAGAGGCCGGGGATCCGCACCCCCTTATCTAAAAAAAAGTGTGAAAATCATGTTTAATCTGAAAATCAAATATAAATTATGCTTCTAAGTTTCTACAAATTCTGGAAGGATAAGTATGTTGATGAGGTGATGTTCTACAGACGTGCGAAATTTGAAGTCCAAAATATAATTTGTTTGGGAGGTACGTTGAAATAAACTCTGTAATGGATAGTGACAAACAATACATCATCATGCATACTCTGTTTTTACCTCCCAAATGTATATTTCAACTAAAAACTTCTAATAGACTGTTTCCCAGGGGCAATAATCAAGATAACCTTATTTTAGCTATGCTTGATTGAATTTGTCTCAACTGATTGGATAAAAAATTCCCCATGTCTACTCTTACCGCCCTTACTAGAGCTATTAGTGATCATACACCCCTTCTTTTGGACTCGGGGGTAACCAGCCTCTCCCACCAAATCATTTTCATTTTGAGAAATGGTCGATAAAGCAAGAAGGTTTTGGTGATATCGTTCTTAGGCGTGGAATACCATTTGTAATTGCACTACTTACTGCAATTGACATCTAGCAATTCAAAATGAGGTTATTGCAGAAAACATTAAAGGTAACGATACTAATCTCCAAGCTACTTTGAAAAAAAATGCTCTTTTACAAGTGTTTGACATCCTTGATGTTTTTTCCAGAACAAAACCAACTTCCTCGTGATGAAAAAAACTGAATGAAGCAGATCAAACAAGAACTTGATATTTGGACTAAGGAGGAAACGAAAGCTTGGCATACATCGATAAATATAAAAATCTTAGAGGGTGATCGAAATAAAACTTACATTCATATTGTGGCTAACCAAAGAAGAAGGAAAAACCTATGGCTCTTCTCGATGGTCCTAATTGCCCTATAGAAAAACTGAATATTTACTTAAAGTTGTTGTTGTGTTTTATAAGAATCTTTTTGCTAAAGAATCCATGCCTAAAATTTCTCTAGATCCCGACTTTCGCACAAACATGATCTCATTACTGATGAAGAGGTCATGCTTCTTGATAGTCCTTTTTTTCTTCAGAAAATACGATGTATAAAGCTTTTATGGGTTCCTATACCTCCGCTGCTCCTGGCCAAGATAGTTTCCCCTTTTTGTTTTATCAAACTATTCGACATATTGTTAAGAATGACTTGATGGCCCCGGTGACGTATTTTGAATCTGGTTTGATCGATGTGGCCATATTGAATTGTGCAATTATCACATTGATCCCTAAAGAAGCAAATGCTAGAGAAATGAGAAAATTCAGACCTATCAATCTTGGTCGTTGCAGCCTCAAGATTATGAAAAATATGGTCAAACAGACTATTTTGACAAAGGTAGGTTTATCCTTGAGAGTGTGGTTGCTCCCCATGAAGTAGTTTATGAAGTACATTCCAAAAAAATAGTGGTTCAGTTTGTAAATTAGATTATGAAATGGCCTACGGCGGAAATGATCAGGACGTTCATGAAATGCTTTGATCTAGGGGGTTTGATCCTAATATTAGAAATTGGATCAAGTTAATTCTTGTCGATGGTTCCTTTTATGTTCGTATTAGTAATGAAAATAGTACCTATTGTCTTGCTGGTAAAGGATTTAAAAAGTGTGACCCGTTGTCCTCTGTACCTTTTAATTTGGTAGCCAATGTTTTTACTAAGATGTTAGGTAAGGCCATTCAAAATCAGACTATTAGAGGTTTATTGCCTCAGGTTGTTCGTGGTGGTGCCATCGGCTTTGCAATATGCCGAAGACATCATCCTGTTTTTCAAAAGTGACTTGGGTATGACTAGAAACCTCAAATGTCTTTTAACTTGCTTGGTAAAAATGTCTAGCATGTGAATTGTTTTCCATAAAAGTGATTTGGTGACCATTAGTATGCTTGAAGAGGAGGCCAACTTGTTTGCACAAGTGTTTGACCGCAAATTTGGTAAATTTCCTTTTACTTGTCTTAGTGTCTCCCTGTGCTATTCTAAACTTAGGAAAGAGTATTTGTAGCCTATTTTGGATAAAGTTATGAAAATGGTGGTTGATTTGCGATGTATATTGTTGTCTTATAGAGGCAGGATAATCCTCCTACAGTCAACTATTGCTAGGATTCCTACGCATCTCCTATTTTCTCAGTTTTCCTAATCGGCAATTAATGTTATCAATACTCGTATGACACATTTCTTTTGTAATGACACCAAGGATTTAAATAAATTATCTTTGGCTAAGTGGACTATGATTTTTCAAAAAACAAATATGAAGGGCTTGGTATTCAATATTAATGAACAATGTTGGTGTGTTGCTGAGGCTTGGGATGAGTCCAATCTTCGTTTTACTTTTAGAAGAATTGTCAACTACACCTTGTTTAATCGTTGGGTTATATCTTGTTGCCCTGTTGGAAACAGTTAAGTTCTATGATGAAGAGGGCTGACTAATTTGGTTGTTTCACCCGCATGGATGATATAGTGGTGCAATGTTTTTATTGGATCGCCAATTTCCGGGATGTAACTCCTGTGCATATGATGGAAACAACTATGTGTGTACCAACTCGTTGGGACTCCAAGTGCAGACTGATGTAGCAACTGTCTTTTCCCCACAAGGGTGACTCGAGGATTTATATATCGAACTCTCGGGGATCTGAGTAGCAACCTTCTTACATCCTCTTCTAGCAACCTACAGAACAAAGTTTTTGTCTTGTGCCCCCAACTCCACCATGTAGTTGTCAAGCACATGGCTTCGTATTAGTAAAACTTAAATAAAACAATAAAGTAAAATAAAAAGAAAGTAATCTGTAACTAGCAGGAAAGTAACACAGTAAAGTAAAGTTCCTTTTGGGTTTTTGTTTATGCTTGTAGAAAGTAAAAGTATTTTTGTGTTTTCGGATTTAATTCTTGTACAAAATGTAAAAGACAGTAAAAGTAAGTAAAAGCGGTTTTTATAATAAAAAGTGGACCTGGGTTCATGGGGTCACTTGTCTACTCTCTCATAAGTCATGGTGGACATAAAAACAGGTCACAAATGATATAATATTGTTCAAACTTTATTATGTGTTTGATTAGCATTCATATCGGAATCACGTCCTAATATAAAGATGATGCAACACATCTCACTTATACTCCTCTAGAAAGGGAAAACTCCATGTAATCTAGAATTAAGAATAAACAGAATATAGGCTTAAGTACTTTGATGTGATGTTTGAATGGCACATGTGCTACCTTGAGCAAACAAGATCATCTTTGTTGTCACTAGATGATAATAACATATGCATTCACTTTATCCCTAGTGAAGTAACAAAAGAAAGGTAAATCCCATAGTAGATCTTGAATTTTCTGTCACTATCCAATCACTACCACCATGTTACTCCATCTAATGCACACGTTCCCCCACACACCCTTGCATTCAAGTTTGATCAGAACAAGCACTAAAGAACGGGGTACATAATATGCATCTATCAATACATCATAAACATAATAGAATTCCAATCTAAAATATCATCTCATAAAACAAAGATCCACCACATAGGAATTACATTTTAACCGTAGGGAGTTTTCCCAACGGTACTGGTGTTCAAAAAAAAACATAGGAATTACATATATGACCATAATCATGTTAGGCAGCTCATATGGTTCTAAACAATGATATCACAAGAAAGAGATAGATCAAGCTACTTCCACAAACCCATAGTCCAGAGGTGGACTACTCCCTCTTCATCATGGAGACAGTGATGATGATGTTGGAGAGGGTGGAGATCCAACCAGGGATGGCTCCGGCGGCGTTTCCCCCTCCAATCTTCGTTGGTTCTACCGTTGTTTCGGTGTTTCTGTGTTTTCGCTCCGCCTCCTCTGAGATCGTGTCAGGGGACCTTTTATGGGCGTTTTTAGATCAAGACTCGGAGTTAGGGATCAAGACGGACGACTGCAGACGCTCAAGGGGGAAAGAGCAGAAGTGGCGCGACCAACCCTTGGGCTGTGCCACCTACCCTCTTTCGGCCTTTGTGGCTCTTCTCGCCTGGTCCAAAAGTCCAAGATGCTTGTCTTCGTGAAAAAATAATCCACGAAAAATTCCAGGTCCATTTGATTTCGTTTAGGTCCTTGAAAGCTAAAAATACACAAACAGGGTTTTCCTGTTATGTAGAGTTATAACCCAAATTAAGGGGATCATTGGTAAATCCCCAAAAATCAATATAAAACTTGGATATAACATTATATAAGATGCAAATATGTTGGAATATGTGACAATAAACTACAAAGGTTCATGTCTGCAATTTACATGCATTAGCATACCCCTACTGTTTAGGAGTTGAATATTCCTCCTAGAACCCATATTTTCTTATGGTCATTGGCCAATTAGCGGCAGAGCTTGCCAAAAATAGAAGGGAGGGCCAACAGGATAGACGAGAGTAAATTGGACTGATAGTGGACTAAAATTTACATATGTATAGGCTGAAATTTGCTGGGCTGGGCGGGCCATGTACCGTTTTTGCACCAACTAAAGTCCGCCCCTATGGCCAATGATAAACTTCTTACTTGAATCAATTTGAACTAACGTAGGGAGTTAGATGCAAGGTCGGCCATAGGTCAGACAAGAAGGGAAACAACCCAGGAACCCGAGAAGAGAAGGGTCCAAAATGATAAAGTATATAATAATCACTATGCTATTATCCGTTACACCAAGAAACTATGTAATACTCCCCTGTAAGAAACTAAATCATGTGTGAGTTTTTCTGGTCACCAACACACAACTACGACTATGATTTTCAGTTATAATATGTCCAAAGTAGTAGGAATACATATGTCCACAAAACAAAATGCAACGATGTCATTTATAGAAGGAAGTCCACACTTTGGTGTATATTAGTGGTCAATGACGTGAATTAAAGATGGTGAACAATCATGCGCGTCTTACATTTAAGGAGAGAGTGAGTAACTTAACATAATAAATTTGCGGAAGATAAAGCATACCCGGGGCCTCTTAGGACGCAAGAACAAACCAATGATAAAAAGTTTAGTTACCATGCTATTCTTTTTCCGGTGGCAAGTCATGCGAGTTTTACATAAGACTACTTACTAGATTTCCATGTTTAATTCAGTGCAACACATTTTATTTCATAAACCGCCTCGAGACTTGTGCACACTAGACGAGAACAAACACACTGCATGCAATAAATTTTTCTTAGAATAGCCTACCGCTCTTTATAGGTTAGTAATGCTACCTTGAACCCAGTGATTGTAATACCTAGAGCTACTAATAGAGAGGACGGAACATATAGACTTTTTCTTTCCCTTCTTTTCATCACGCGCCAGAATCAAATCAATTGAATATTTCTTATAGACGATTGTCCGCAAGGGAAATAATGTTATAAAGATGGGTACGGACGGTTGCACTACCATAACTCAAAAATGGAGTATTTCTTGACTACTTATACAACTCTTTGGGGGTCCAAATATATTCCAAAACTCTCACCAGATTTGATGTGATATTAATAGTGCTTAGCACTATCTTCCTTCGACTAGACACCACCACATGCTTGTACTCAAGAATGGGTCTAGGCTGAAAGTATCGAAATCTGGTGTGAATCGATCATATTAAATTATTAGAATCTACACCATTTTAGTTTCATTGGTGATTACTCCAACTATGTTGTTTCAGTACCAGTACAGAGCAAAACAATTTGACTACCTCATCAAAACGTTCCAGCTCCGAGATGTCTCCTTCAGTCCATAAAATCGATCTCCGAAGCTTGCATACCTTGTTAGCATCCTTTTAATCAACAAAAAACCCGGTTGTGTCATATACACATCCTCGGTTAAATTTCCACGAAGGAAAGATTTTTTTACATCTGTTTGTCGTATCTCGAAGTTGAAATATGCATCAACTGCTAATATGATCCAGGCAGACTTAAACATCGTTACAGGCAAGAAGGTCTCGTTGTAGTCGACTCCCTGTCGGAAGCCCTTCGTGACAAGTTGGAGTTTTGCAGATGGTAACTTTTTCATCTATATTTGATAAATTTTGACTTGCCATGCAATTTTGAACATAAAAAAGTAGTAACATTGGTTCAGTTTATTCTCTAAAATTTCTATAAATATGCTTACTTAATCATACACTCGAAATCGCTATTGAGATATTTTTTTTAGATCGTACCCTTTAGAGGTGTTTACCATAAATATATAAAAATTATATAGATTATGCATTGTAGAAAAAAATTTAGAAGAGACTATTCTCACAAATAATGGTTTAATATATTTCAATACGAAAAACACACCAATTAATATTTAAACATATTACAAATTATGTGGTTAAAATATGCGAACACATAGATAAGTTATACTTGTAATACTGGGACATGCTAAAATAAGATTTCAGAGAAGTATAAAAGTTTAGTACAAACTGAATTTATTTTGTTTCACCATGGGTCCCAATTTTCATTGGACCAATAATGACATAGTACGAAGGGATTTGTTTATCATCGCTGTAATTCAGTGTTCAGTTCGAATTTCGTAGTAGGAGACCGGCTCAAAGTCAACAAATTCATGTACTTTTCTCTTTATAAATAGGCCTAGTCAAGTTCTTAGTAAAGAGGTGACCTGAATGATTTCAATTAATTTCTATTTGATTAAGTTGGAACAATTGGATTCAAAAGGGAAGAAAGATTGTGAACGGCCCTGGTTAGATGATTTTACTTTCCTCTTCTGTGAGGATCATGAAACTCCTAATCATCTATTTTTGTGCGTGTTTGTGTGAAACAACTTTGGGAAGCCGTTTTTTGATATATTGGGAATTAACAATAGGTCCACCTTGAATCTGTTGCCCAATCACATATCAGCAGGGACAAAAAAGTGACCAATATTTTCTCCTATGTTTTTTATGGAATATATGGTCTTTAAGGAATGAAATGTGTTTTCAGGGAACAAAATGTCCAGGTGTGAAGGAACTGATGAGGAAATTGCACTCAAATACATAAACTAGAAGATTCTCTGTGTGGACAAACATGTAAGCCTGATGGATGCATCTTTATGTTATTGGACCGACGAAGAGGCCAATTGTTGTGTATAGCCTGGACGTTAAGCTACTTCTGGTGGGTCTAACTTTGATGTGGCACTGAACCTTCTATTCTGCAGAAATGGCATCGAGAAAGAGCGTGTGAGGCGCTAGTGGAAAATATTCTCTAGTTGTTATACATAAAGTTGCTGGCGTCTTTGCACCTCACTATTTTTGTTGCCTAATGTGTGAGGATGCTGATACTTTGGTTGCATTTTAATGAAACATTGCGACCCCTTTATTTCTAAAAAAATGAATGTTTGAACTTTAAACTCTAAAAGTTTACGAACATCAGCATTCTAACATACCGTGTTTGTTTGTCTGGTAGTTTTTTAAACTTTCAAATGTAGATGCCATGGGATTTTCATTGTAACTTGGTTTGTTTTCGAGTAAACATGTATGTCAACTGGAAGATAAGAAAAAGTTATTTGTGTTTACATAGTACATAAGAAAAAATGCAAAAGAAATAAAAATGGCACACAAACTACCTGTGTAGCTAGTGAGAAACAACATGTGTGGTGCATCATAATGTCCACAACAGATTGATAACATGTATCCTTGTATAAATAGATCAAAGCCGTATGCATCTTTTCGATGTAGAGTCCGGGGTAACTCCCCATTTCGAAAAAAACGGTCTCCTTATAAATTTCCTGTGCGTTGCTAGCAATGTTACGATTTCCCTCTCTTTTCTCTGATGTGCAGACAGTTTCACCACACTTTCACGAGTTCCGGGGGGGGGGGGGGGGGGGGGGGGCTAAAACGTGGTGTGTGGGGGGTGAGGGATTGTGGCCAAGACTCAAGATGACTGTTTCGCTAACCAGATAAAATGGATCAAAGGGTATTTCATTCGTGATAATTTGATTTGGATTTATGCTACTATGGGGAAGGCTCTATCTTAATTAAATCCGAGATTTATGTATACATCAATCTTTGCAGAAGCTAGATTTATCATCCTATTCGATTCTTAAATTATATGTCTTGGGTCTTTATCTTGTTCATTTATAAAACAGAAATGAACAATAACACGAGCATGAAGTCTCCAAAATTCGAAGTCAGTACATTGTAGTGTTGGTGTCGTCCTGTGTTCCGTATCCGAACAACCAGATCCGTGCTCCGCTAGAGAGGACCGTCCTCGCGACAGTACTAACACGAGCATTATGTGTTTATTACATTAGGCTCTATCGTCGTCATCATCATCTCCGAGTAAATACATTGCCCGCTAATAAATTCTACGGAGACACTTTAGATTCACTCAGACGTCGTACCGACGTACTCCTCATGAATCTCTTCTCATCTCAGTTGGATTTACCAGATCGAGCTGTAAACTATCCAAGAATGCAAATGGCTAGATGTAAAAAGAAAGATGGATAGAGAGCAGTAAAAAAGAAGTGAACATTTTTTTTATGAAACGAGAGCCACTTAAATAGAGGGGAGGAGCGTCTTCGTCCCCTCACTCACAGTCACTCCCCACTCTGCTCCCGGTCCGGCCGCCGCTGACCACCGTAGCAGCGTCGCCTCTCGCTCGCTCATGGTTCTTGCTTAAGCTTAACGTACCGCGCAGCACTTCAGGTCAGCGACTAGCTGATTGTATTGGTAGTAGTAAGGTAGCTAGAGGCGGAGCGAGATGGCGGCGATGGAGGACTGCTCGTCCTGCGCATTCTCGCTCACCTGCCCCGAAGACGGCGCCGACCTCGGGGACGGCGTCGTGGATGACGGATACCTTTTCCGGTTCTACGCCGGCGCCGCCGCCGCCGATGACGAGGATGGTGACAATGAGTACGTGGAGCAGCTGGTCTCCAAGGAGGCTAGCTTCTGCTCTTCCTCCTCCCCCGACTCTGGCGACGCCGACTGCTCGTCGGCTGCCGACGAGGACTGGTTCCGCCAGGCGCGCCTAGCCGCCGTCAAATGGATCCTCGAAGTGAGCACTCACCGACTGAGCTCCCCGCCCTCTCGATTGATTGGTTTCCTGATTGATCGATCACTGACGCCATTAGAACTGGCATCTGATTTGTCATTTGCAGACGCAGGGGTGCTTCGGGTTCGCCCACCGCACGGCGTACCTCGCCATCGCCTACTTCGACCGCTTCTTCGTCCGGCGGCGCGTCGATGTAATAATCCGCCGCCGTAACCCGTAAACACTTGAGCTTTTTTCTTATTGGGGACGGGAGGATGATGTGGTGCATTGGTGCAGAGGGCGGAGATGCCGTGGGCGGCGCGGCTCCTCTCCGTGGCCTGCGTGTCCGTGGCGGCCAAGATGGAGGAGTACGGCCCGCCGGCGCTGTCGGAGCTCGACGCCGGCGGCGGCTACGAGTTCTGCTCCGCCTCCGTCCAACGGATGGAGCTGCTCCTCCTGTCCACGCTCGACTGGCGCATGGCCGCCGTCACGCCCTTCGACTACCTCCCCTGCTTCTCCTCCCGGCTCGACCGGCATGACGGCGGCGGTGGCGGTGGCCATGGCCCCGCCCGCGTCGCCATCGACTCCATCGGGTTCATATTTGCCACAGCCCAAGGTTCATCTTCCTCTGCACACACACATCAAAATTAGAATCTTTGCCACTAAATTCCGAACATCCGGTGATCTTTCTTAGCATCTTGTCTGACTGATTTGTGCTGTGTTCATGCAGACGGCAGTGTGCTGGATTACAGGCCATCCACTGTGGCTGCAGCTGCAATCTTGGCTGCAACCTATGGAGCTCTGCTGACCAGAGAAGCACTGGAGACCAAAATGGGCAATCTATCTCCATCCTGCCTCATTGAGAAGGTTTCTTGCACAGATTAATTAACACTTATGCATCATTTTGATCATCGCCAATAGTCTTTTAATCCGGGTGCCGGTGAACTGAGCATTATATGTGATCAACTTCTATTTGTTCCATTGATCAGGAGCATGTACATGCCTGCTACAGCATGATGGTGGGGGGCTTGAAGAACAGGATGAGCAATTGCAAGAGATCATTGCCATGTTCAGAATCCAATGAAGTTGCCACTAGTACATATGATTCTGTTTTTCTTGATGATGTTGCTGACACCGCCGCCTTCGTGGCGGCGGCGGCGGCGGCGAATAAGCGGATCAGGTTGGAGCTGCCGGTAATCCGTTGAGAAGCTCTATTGCAGCCACCGGAGACACGCAGTTTTTTGTCAGATGTCTAAGGGGTGGACTTGGCTCGGATCTTCCTTTTTGTTTTTCCACCATCAAATTTGATTAGGTTCTTTCAGCCATTGCCACTGCCATGGTTGGCATTGGCAATGCTGTTGGATTGGTTTGGATTGGTTTGTGAGAGGGGTAAGAGATGAGCAAAAAGATAAGGGGCTGAGCTTCTCCTGAGGAGAGGAGAGCTTCAGTGGAGCCCCATTTTCAAGTGCCCAAATGGAGCACATTTCCTGTGAAATTCACCCAAAATGTGCACTGTTTTGGTGATGCCGTTGTGGATGCCATCTTTGCATTGCATATGGTGAGATGCTGTTGGATGTAGCAGTAGCACTGAAAGGCTGAAGGTTTGGCCATTGTTTATAGAGCCAAGGGAAAAAGGTTTTGTGCAAGTGGATGTGTGATCAGTGAGGAGTGGTGTTCCACTCAGATGCACTGCACTTGCATGCACGGGTTGCATTGGTTTGAGACGATCTCCTTGGGGAGAGTGGCTGTAACTCGTGTAACATCTGCTTCTGTTCTTGAGAAATGGGATCAGATTGCATTTTGTGTATGTATGTGTCTGCAGCTCTGTGTGTCTGTGTGCAGGCCTTGACGATCTGTGGGTTTCTTGATCAGTTCTGCTGCAGCTGCTGCAGGTTTTTCAGTGCCATTCATGCAGTCCTGTGCACAATGTTTTCTTCTCTTGCTCTTCCTTTTAGCAGGGATGAGAATCCAAGGCAACTTTTCCTAACATTTGCATTAATTCCAGCCGGGTCTCATTACATTTGAAATGTAGCAAAATAATAGGTGATCTGTGAAGAAAGCTCTTGTCAATCATGATCGATAAGTACATGGCATCCTTTTTTGTAATTATTGGGCATGTTGTGAAAAGCATTTCATCAAGTTTGTGCTGCTGGAAGAGCGACAAGTGTTGCGCATGAATGGTACTAGTTTTTTTTTTAAAACACGTAAAAGATTTGCGTGTCATTTTCATTAAGATTGGAATGGTATTAGTTTAAAAGATACATGAGATTAGCATTTCTAACACACTTAGTGGAGCACACCACTAAGGTTCAGTTGAAGAGTCAAAAAAGGACCGGTGTTAGATAATGGGAAGTTCTTAAGAAAAATACCTATGATTCCTTGATAGACCAAGTTTCTAGTCTGAGATAATTAATCAACACCTCTGCTTAATTCTATAGATTCACTAACTACATAAATCATAAATGACAGTAAAATTTCCTTCAAATATAACACCACTAACGGCATATTCTTCAATGAAGACACTACGACTAGAAGGTGCCAAGACTACCCAAGATGCTCTTGCAGGAAAGATGAACACACAACTGCCAAATATATTACCACTATCATGTAAACAATAATGATGGTATCTTTTCATATGCACTGGCCTTTTTTTTGCTCTTCTTGGCTTAACCCCTAAACCCTAAAGCTGGTCTTGTGGCCTCATCCACTAACTAATGCAGGTCTTGCATTGGACACTGCCTTACAGCTGGTAAAAAGAGCTTTTGCATCTTTCCCTCCTGCCCCTGCATCTGCATGCAATGAAAATGCCCCCATGGGCACTGGAGTGACTTTCTGAGGCACCACCATCACCATCCATCCCTGCATGCCTCATGCAATGCAACTCTCTTTTTTTTTCACTTTCGTTCATTGCTCAATTTTCTTTCTTTATAATGTTGCTATAAAAAGGAAAAAATGTGTCTTTGAGTTGAAGCATGGACACAAGGGTTGCTATTCTCAAACACTATTATTTTTTTTTCTCCAATGAGTAATTTTGTAAAAAAACCTCCACTGAGTTAGGCTAGTGCATGGAAGATGTAATTTTAGTTACTTATTTTGTGGGAATAATATACAGCTCACAAGGTCTTTACTTTTGGTCAAGTGTTAACACGGCTTATATCGAGCATCCAAATTTTCATCAACGAAATTAAATCCCAGTTAAGATTTTTTTAGATAAGCATACTAACCCTTGCACGACCCTACAAAACAACTAGTTAATTTCATGGGGGTTGGGATATGGGAGTATGGGAGTATATGCTTGTTCATAAGGATTCTACAAGTACTACTAGGACCACTCCAATCCTGATCCTACATTCCTATGTATGATCTAAATTAAGCGCTAGCGTAAAAAAGCTTAATTAGAGCTTGTAATGTTTCCTCTTGATTCATAATTTTATAGATGGCAATCCTATTTTGCATGATCCTAGCTACAGTATATATGCTATAAAGATCTGGACACGCCTTCTAGATCTGGTTCCTAGAGTCAGAATGCATATGACACATTAATTTTCATACTCACCAATCCAATCCTTGGTTTTATCATCTTCACGGCCTCAGAATTCGAGCTGGTCAAGAAGAAGGCAGTTGATCAAATCAAACAGTTCGAAATATTGTTCTTGGGAAAATAAACTGTTGCAATGTTGAGGTGACCAGCCAAGAGATAACCATACAATACATGGTCCATCTACCAGTGGTAAACTTGCATCTAAAGTGCAGAGAGAATATACTATCTGCCTCCCTTCTGAATCTGGATTGCCCATGGATGCATGGATGGAGATCAGGATCCTGGCAAAAGTATTAGAATACCAGTATACCTTCTCAGTCACCAATGCGGTCAAAAACAGGCTTGGGGACAAAGCTTGGTTAGCATTCTGTTGGTTCAAAAGAGTACTACACTACCACCTAGGAGTGTGTGGGCACCTCACTGGCTTGGCCGGCTGCCTGCCTCCTTGCTGCCTGACCCAAGCAAAGATCCACTATTTTTTTCTACAACTTGCATTGTATAATCAGCAGTAAAAAGTTAGAATTACTTAAAAGAAATTTAATTAACATTGAGTTAATTAGAAATAATGTGTTGAATAAAACAGGCATTTATCCCCACATGTGAAATTACCCTGGGGGCATAAATGTACATATCAATATGTCATGCATTGAAAAGGAAAGCTAGGAGAGTGATGAGGTATGGCAGTTGGGAGGATGTGTGTACAGCTGGCACTCTCATCTCAACTGAAAGCCTGAAACAAAGATGGTCATGGCCTTGCTTGCATCAATGGCAGAGGTGTGGCCCTAGCTAGTTCACAGGCAGGGCAGGGGCAGCACTGCACAAAGACAAAGATGGAAACACAAAGATATCTTCCCATGCATCACACTGCACACAGTAGCAGCCACACATACACATCTCCTGATCTGGTCAAGGAAACATTTGTGGTTTTGTTTCCTATTGCTTGTTTTGGTTTTTTATGCTGGCAGTGGCAAGATAGTACTGGTGCAATGTGATGAACTGTCTCCTTTGTACAGCTCGGGGCTAGTCTTGTAGTATGCAGGGATGGGGACTTTTTTGTCCAGAACTCATCATGTAAGCAGATGGTAAATGTGAGTAATTTATAATGTAGGACTTTATTCATGAATTTGTTTCTTCTTGGTTGATAACTTGATACAAGTCCATGGCGTGAAGGCTCCATTTGTTGATACTTGTCATTTCGCATAAATATGAAAAACACAAATTTCAAAGTATGTTTTGATTTCGACGAACTGGTATGTTTGAGTCGATAGATTTTCGGAAGGAAATTTTGGGAATTAACTGTTTCGAATCTTCTAACTGTGTTTTTTTATCCGCAGAACTAGTCAATAGTCCTTTGTACAAATTACTTGGCATAATATGTATAGGGAAAATAATTTACTTCTGTCTCTCGTAAAGATTCTTATGTTTCTTCTATGATGCATCCGAACAAACTTGAGTGGAATTTCTTTTATAGTAATGGCATGACTTTGCAATCCTGTTTTATTTATGCATTGATTTAGAATATTGTGAAGATTTTGGCTCTTTTCTTTCTCGTCTTCACTGGACATTGCCGATTCGACCATTTGAATTATATTTCGAAAAAAGACATATAGTAGTATGCTCCTAATCCGTACTCTCTCTCCCAGTATCATTATTATTAACATTTGATATATCTTTTTTGTGCGTTACCATGTCGCCCAACGTATCCATCTGGTAGCGCTAAAAGAAAAAGAGCAAAGTGTGTTGACGACTTGGTAAAACCACAGAAAGGAGATATTCGCAAAAAAAAAGGAGTAATACTGGAGTTTCAATAAACCCAAATGAACTGAAGAAGGTTGCACAAAATTTGCAGAAACTTTCACTCATGATGGTCCATATGATGTTGAGGTATATTATCTTATTTCTGAATTAAAAATCATGAGATTCACATTGCCAGATGGTGTAATGTCTGATAATCATGTTAGAGAAGTTGACTGCTATTCTAATATCGACATCGCTTATCGCATCTTATTTACTGTCTCTGTCGCATCGGCTGAAAGAATTCTAAGTTGAAATTATTGTAGAATTATTTGAGGTCAGTAATGACTCAAGAGAGGTTAAATGTTTTGGCGACATTATGCATCGATAAGAAATTATTAGACAGCATTGACATCGACCCCATTATAAATCACTTTGCATCGATAAATGTTAGAAGAAATTTTAAGGTAATATGTATAAATTGTTCGACATGCGTATTACTTTTGGATGCATTTACGTGTTATTGGTAACAAAAAGTTTACACATATATTCATTATTATTGTTATGATGTCTATACTAAGGGCCCCAATATTTAGTTTCACCCCTGGCTCCCAAAATCTCAGGACCAGCCCCTGGGAGTAAAACCAAATTTATTCTCCTCTAAAGCTTTTAGAGGGATTGGCTAGAGATGTCCTTACCGGCGGCACAACAATATTCTCTAAAAATTTAGCATCTTAAACTCATTTGCGCGCCACCACTGCCAATGATCATAGGCTTTTTTTAGTATTTAAGAATTGTCTTATGGCCTGTTGTGTTGTTTTGGTTTGGGAAGGTATGCAGCTTGTGTTGTCTGTCTCACTTTTTAGCTGGCCCATGATTTTGAAATTTGTGATAAACTATGCAATACTTTAATCAATATACCTCTATTGACGTAGAGACCGGTGATGAGGGCTTTCATTTTCAAAACAAGAATAGTAGTATGTATTTCGTTTATGACATTTGGATGGACTCCAGGGGATAATCTGTCTAAGCACCCCAGCATGATGTGCAATGGAGCAACATTTTGTTTGGACTGCAATTGAGCAAGCATATTGCCTTTTCTTTTTTTATTTGCTAGTGAAGACAACTGTCAACAGCACGGCACAATTACATAAAGGACCTCAAAGAAAAGCAAAATACAGAACAAGCCTTCCTGCAACTCGGCCACGCCGCCATCCATGGCGTCGTCGGTGGCGTGCCACCGCTCCTGCTCTCCTTCATGCCTTGGATCGAGAGCAGCCCCCGAGCGCACGGGAGTGTCACCAATCGCCGGCCCCGAAGGGCCACACCGTAGGACGCCGTCGAAACCGAACCGAGCCGCCACAGCCGCTCCAGGATCTTCAACAGCCAGAGTCGCCATCCTCGATCTCCGGCGCGGGGAAGTCGCGCACGGCAGCTGCACCGAGCTGCGAACGCGACGAAGGCAGTAGATCCACTGCGGAGCTCCACCGGAGCGCCGCCGTCGAGGGGGAAGATCACCGCCAGCAAACCTCCACTCCGGCCGCGCCACCGCCCTCCCGACGCCGCCGGCTGGAACCCACGCACACCTAGACTATGTACAGGCCGAGATCCGCGGATTCCCCGTCCTCCCGCCGCCGGAGCGGCCGCCGGAGAGCGAGAAATCCGGCGAATCGCCGGCTGCGAGCCGGTGCGCACGGGAAGCTTCAAGAAATCGCTCCTCTGTACTGTAGATGGGGGAGGGGACGGTCCAAGGTCGGTCTGACATCTCTCAAGCATATTGCCTTTTCAATCTAAGCAAAACATACAAATTAACCAAAAGAAGGACTGGCCTTATCTAGTGATCCCACCCATAACATGCTCCCATGCTCCCATTTTTGAAAAATTCAATTTTGGTAGTTTCAAAAATTCTGCAAAAAATTGAGAATGTTAACACGGAATGTGTCGACATGCTCCAAAAATTACAGATCCAAAATAGAAATACACATTGAGAAACAAAAAAGACAAATATAGCATGAATAGTGTCATTTGTCTTTTTTGTTTCTCAATGTGCTTTTCGATTTTGGATCTGAAATTGTTGGAGCATGTTGACACATTCCGTGTCAACATTCACACTTTTTTGCAGGATTTTTGAAACAACACATTTTGAAATTTTTCAAATGGGAGCATGGGAGCATGGAGGGGGTGGGAGCACTAGATATTCTCCCGCCTACAATGACCGTAGCAGAGAGCTGTTATACACATACGTATAGTATATCCAATATCCCTACCCGGTAGTCAGTGTAAATTGTAATGGAGTAAGTTCTAGTACATGGGTACACGGAGGCATGTGCCTGTTTGGTGGTTGCCTGAAGTTGTTTTTTGCATCATGACTCCGATGGAGCTGCTTCCTAGCTGGCTGGTCAACCTCGAGATCGGCGACCGAATGCATGCTCCATCAGAACTTCTGCCTTGCCTCGGTTATTGCGCCGGCCGCAGCTCAACTCAATAGTTTTTTTTTTTTGAAACCGAGACAAAAGACTTGCCATTTTCAGTAAATAAGAAGTGGAAATTGGCCGGTTAATTAGCGGAAAACCGGTCTAAAACCGACAACTCAATAGTTACCAACATGTGGCTAATTGTCTTTGGGCTAGTGCAGCTCTAATAAGTGAGTACTTGGTGTCACGATGTAAGTTGGTCATTTTAGAACCTGGATGTTACTCAATAGATTACTACCAAACATATGTTGACGTAGAAAAATTACAACCTTGCACATAAACAATAGTACTAACATTGGATATTTCATGGAATATCCTAGATTCCAAAATAGTCAAAACCTTCGGAGATCTAGACTAAATTCTGCTCGGTTTGGTTGAGCTTAACTTCACTCGAACTAGCTGGATCAGCTTCGAGCAGGTCTTATAGTATCAGATTTTATATTCGGTTGCAGCGCCTTTTTCGATAAAAGGTTTCGATGAAGGGAATATATGAAGAACACGATCTTTCCACCAAGCTATGTGACTACGGGGGCAGCGGAACAGCGGCCGTGGTGGCAGCGGAACACCCACAAAGGCTACCATCGAGAAGGTCGGGGCCGCTACCCTGTCATCCAACCTCCACCGATTCGCGCGCCGTCGAGGGTCGTTGCAACGTGCCATCCGCGAGGGCCTCCTACAGCATAAGGACGTAAGCTTCCTCTGGCGATGGCCAGGTGGCAGGAAGGGCAGAAACTAGGGCAGCGGTGGCTAGGGTTTCCATGGCCGTCCCGGGAGCGAGTTAGGCATCTGGATCATAGTAAAAGGTAACCTTTTTTAGATAAAAGGCACGATCGTGCCTAGCCTTAAATTAATAAAGCAGCAAGTCTACAGAGTTTACAAATCCAGAAGAAGGTATCACAAGAGGCACACTGCCTCGATGACTTAGGGGTTTTAACGAACAGAGAGACAACTACAGGTTAAAAAGTTCCCCACCTTCCTCGTTCCCCACCTGAACAGTGAACCGAGGCGATTTTTGAGAGTCGCTCGTGCTCCCCAGCTCGCCGCCGCGCGATCTGCTCGATCCCTCGCCTCCGCGGCCGCTCCGGCGGCGGGAGGTCGGGGAATCGGCAGATCCCGGTGTGTATATAGTTTAGGGGTGTGTGGGTTGCCTGCCGGCGGCGTTGTGGAGACGGCGGCGCGGCTGGAGAGGCGTTTGGCGGCGGCGGTTCCCTCCTCTGCCCTCGTTGCTCCGGTGGGTGCTCGAGGCAGATCCGCCGCTGCGGGTGCGGTTGCTGCTCCTTGGAGCCGCGGCGCGCCTATCCCCGAGCTCGTGGCCGTGGTGGCGGCGCGAGCTCTTGTCCGTGGGGTGCTTTTGCTAGTTTTGGTTGGGAGCTTGCAGGTGGTTGCTTCTCCTTCGCTGGCGGACGCGGTGGGCGTTGCGGGAGTTGGGCGGATCGGGTGGCGGCTCGACGCCGATGGTCTCCAATCGTCAAGATTCCGGCGCATGCGGCGGATGGCTCTTGCGGCTTCTTCAACAAGGTTGGTCGAGCTGGCTTCCTCGGAGTGTGGTTTCCTCGTCTCCTTCTTCCCCGGCGGCGTGCTGCTGGTGGTCGTCGGCGACGTGTGGCGTGGTGGATCCGTGTTTCGCTGTGTAAGGGTGGTTCTTGCCTGTGTTCGAGCGTGTGTGTGCGTTCTTTGTTCTTGATCTTGTACTCGAGCTCTCTATCAAAAAAAAAAAAAAAAGAGAGACAACTACAGGCTAAACTAGGTTCCAGCAAAGGTAGCTCCAGCGTTGACGACACGGGTGGAGCGGTACAAGCGTCGAAGTTCGTCGATCATCAGGTCCTGGATAGCATGCTCCTCCCATTGCTGTAGAAGTAAGCCAATTTTGAAGAAACTGTCAGCAGGTTGAGCAGCAAAAAGTCATTCAACCAAAATCTTGTTTCGGATATTCCAAAGAGCCCAGCAGTGGGCAACAAAGAGCAACCATACTGGTCGTCTAGCTTTCATTTAGTGTTGGGCTGGAAGGGGAAGAAACTGGGCTGTAGCCTAACGTAACCGACAGGCTGCATATCGGAAAGTATCTTTTGCCTCCTGAGCACCAGTGCTCCTGCCCCTTCAAAAAAATCGAAAATGATATTTCGTAGTTTCAAGAAAATCTGAAAATAAAATGCGGATGTAGGTAACGGTGTATCCCACAAACATGTAAAATATCAATTTTAAATACTTATTTTTTTGAAACTCAATTTCAAATACGTACTTTATATTATGGGCTATATAAAAATGAAAAAATCTGATAAATTTAGAGATTTAAAACTATACATACTAAGATCCATAATTTTGTCATTTTTGTGTAGCTTAGATACAAAGTATTTCAAATTCATTTTTTGCACGATTGTAGGATACACCATTGGCAACATACAAAAAAAATTCATAATTTTTTGAAACTTGTAAACATGATTTTCGAATTTAAACAGTAGGAGCACTAAAGCCCGGGAGCAAAAAAATCTCCACTCGCTGCATATTTACTATACAAAGGGATTGGGCTATTCAATTCAGCTCCAAATGTGAACCTTATGAGAAATGACTATTCCTGAAGGAAGATTTTTTTCTAAACATTCAAGGAAAAGTTTCGCCTGCAAAACATACAGAACAAGAATAGAAGATAATGATCATGTGCAAAAGAAGAAATTCACTTGATTATTATTCCTATAGGACTAACTGATTGTCTTCCTTCTATAACCCATGTTTACCAATGGGATCCCCTTTTACCAACAAAAGATTACATCTTGTCATGTCATTGATTTCGAAAACACTAGCTGTTTGGAACTCAAGGATTTTTTCAGAAAATTCACAGTGAACACTTCAACTCCAGCAGAAACATGTTGTTATGGTCATGCAGATAAGCAAAAGGAAGAAAGGGTCTTGAAACAATCGGATTCTGTTCATCGATCCAACATATATATATATATCCATATATAGGGGAAAATGTATATATATTTCTGGTCTGAATCAAACAGACACCAACCTTACAATTCTGCTGCACCAACGAGCAGGCCCTGAGACCCAGCCCGAAACATAAACGTTCCTTATATCCTGAGATTCTGAGCATGATGCAAATCTCCCACATTGGTATGCTACAAAATTTGAATAGTGCAGCTCTTCTCGGCTTGCTCAGTCTCCATGCATCCCAAGAGACTCTGCATGGAGGGTTCAGCTCCACGCCATACAAAATCGGTCAATTCTGAGCCCGTGCTTCGCCTTGTAGAGACCGTCTTCATCAGGAGGACCCGACAGGAATGAGCTTGACGACAACGGCGATGGGCATCCCGACGAGGCCGAGGAGCACGCTGGCGAGCCACTGGAGCCCGGTGAGAGGCGTCGTGTTGGCAAACTCGCCAAGGAACTGGACCATGATGAACTGGAAGACAACCGTGCTGCTGAGGACGCACATGAAGACGTAGTTGCTCAGCATGCCCTTGAGCACGTTGAGCTTCTCCATCTCCCTTGAACTTATCTCATTGAACACCTGCCATAGCATATGACAAATCAGTGACAGACCAGGTTCACCACTAGAAATATGTGCAATCTCATTTCATGACTTTGACAATGACAGCACAGATTGCCTGCCGGACATCACTACACACCATGTTTCCACCAAATTGATATGAACTCTCAAGTGCCGTTGTTTAATTACCTAACTATATCCGAGCATGGGGCTATTTCATTATATTCTTTGAAGTTCTCGCATGCGGTTTTTTCGAAGTCATCACATAAGCAATACGTAGAATACAAGAACTACATGAAACAAAGTGGCCCTGCTCTCTTGCCTTTGGTTCTATCATGTTATCTCCCAAATCCTAGTAAACAGATCATCAGTGGAAAACATAGGATTTGCAGCAGTACACATACCTGGCAGAAGACGAATGAGTTGAAAATAATTGTGTTTAGGACAATATCAGCGTTAGAGCCTTCAAGCAAAAAAAAGGTTTTCCCTTGCGTCTGAAGATACCACATCACAACAAATTGGTAGGCAGATTGCCCAAAAATATTCCTCCACATTACATTTGTGATGAATTTCCCTGTTCTTCCTACTGGCTCTCTCTTCATCAAGTCATTATTGGGTGGTTCAGTGGCTAATGCGAGTGCGCCAAGTGTGTCCATAATCATGTTGACCCAAAGAAGTTGCACAGCTGTCAGTGGCGCATTTCCTGTCATTGCAAGTGTAAATAATCAGATAGGGTTTAGGGTATCGAAGTTAACAGAATCGTCACGGGCAGGGGTTTACCTGTAAAACAAGCGATGAGAAGTTGACTAGTAAAGCAACAACATTAACAGTCAGCTGAAACTGAACAAACTTTTGAATATTGACATAAACAGAGCGTCCCCATCTGGCAACAGTTACAATTGTAGAGAAGTTATCGTCCAGAATGATGACATCAGCACTCTCTTTTGCCACCTGAATAAGCTTGGATTAGGTCTAAGGACTAGCAGGATAATATACCAAATTAGCAATGTTTAGGTTCAGCAAGGTTGAAGATGTTGCATAATTGCATATACAGATACAGCATGATATATCTTCTAGCTGATTAATAGCACTAACTGGTGTGCTCTCCTAATGATTAAGCATTCTCACCTCAGTCCCGGCAATGCCCATTGCAAGTCCAATATCTGCTTCATGCAGAGCAGGAGCATCATTTGTGCCATCACCAGTAACAGCAACAACTTCATTGAATGTTGTGCGTAAATGCTTTACAAGTGTATGCTTGTCCAGCGGTGATGATCGGGCCATTACCTAACACACATAATTACGAGATGAGAATTCCGACAGATAATTACGAGATGAGAATTGTTGACAGATGGTAAGCACTTGTATAAGTCAATAAGATACTATACACAAATCAAACCTGGATTTTTGGAACCAGCTCAAGGAGTTCCTCAAGACTTTTCTCCCTGAACTCTGGTCCCTCAATAGCTAGACCATCTTCAGTAAGTATACCACATTCACGGGCAATCGCCTTTGCTGTATTTATGTTGTCACCTGTGACCATTCTCACCATAACTCCAGCAGATCGGCAAATCGCAACAGACTCTCTCACACCTGGGCGAACAGGATCTTTAATACCTACGATAGCGATGCATGTATACCCTTGCAGTGGTAATTGCTCTCCAATGGAAAAGCCTTCTTCCATTTCCCTGTAAGCAAGGCATAATGTCCTCAGAGCTTCACTAGCAAAACTGTCGATAATACCATTGAGCTTGTCGGCAGTTGCTTTATCAAGAGGACTAACACCACCTGTCTCGTCTATGAACTTATCACAGGCAGCCAAAACTATTTCTGAAGCACCTTTACAATGCGCACGGTATCCTCCTTCAGCAAGCTCAAGAAGGACACACATCCTCTTTTTTGTGGAATTAAAAGGCTCCACTTTCGCAATCTTAGTTTCAGCACGCTTTGCTTTAAAATCTCCACCTATTGACATTGCAAACTCCAATATAGCTGTCTCTGTTGGGGTACCCAGGATCTGATATTTCCCATCTTGGTTAATAACAACCTCACCACCTGTATTATTAAATATAGACTCCAGCAGAGTTTTGACAACATTTTCTGGAAGTTCTGAACACAACTTAGACGCATTCTGAGGACTGTTAACCTCTCTGATATTACCACAAATGCAGGTCTTGACAACAGTCATATGGTTGGTTGTTAGTGTTCCTGTCTTATCGCTGCAGATGGTAGTAGCTGAGCCCATAGTTTCACATGCAGCTAAGTTGCGAACCAGTGCCTTGTCATTCATCATTTTCTTCATTGCAAACGCCAGACTCAGCGTGACCGCTAAGGGCAGTCCCTCAGGAACAGCAACGACAACAATGGTAACTGCAATAGCAAAATGCTCCAACATCGCCAGTGCGTCATCCCCCGACCAGCTTAAAAGCAATCCATCATGAAATTTTTGGCTGATTAACCCTTGAGACAGGACTATAAAAGTTATGACAGCGAAAAATAGTCCAATCTGACCAATGATAGTTGCCACCCATTTAGTTTGACCTGCAGTGGGGTTTCATCGTCCCCACCTTCGCTGAGAGTAGCCATTAGTTTTCCCCATTGGGTTCTCATGCCAACTGTTGTAATAAGCATCTTGCAGGACCCATCTTGGACTTTGGTACCCGACAAAAGAAAAGGGTTATCTTCATTTACAATAACAGGTTCACTCTCCCCAGTTAGGCTGGATTCATTAATCAACAAAGAAAACCCAGAAATGAAGAGACCATCGGCCGGAACCTGATCTCCAATTGCCAGATTGACAACATCTCCAGGAAGAAGATCATATATCGATATTCTTTGCCTGAAGCCATTCCTTGTAACTTGCACTTGGATTTTTCTTTTCTCCTTATCCAGGTCCTTGAACTGCAGCGACTGCCGGTAGTCACTCGTCGCGGTAACGAACACGACCAAGAGGATACTTGCAACGATTCCCAGACCATCATGAGCACCTTTCGGCCATCCTTCCATCACAATGCCAACAACCAATGAGACGAAAGCGCAGACAGCAAGAATTATGAGAGTCGTATCTTGGAGCGCTTCCCACACAAACACCCAGAAACTGCGGATCTCGCTTTCTGTGAATTTGTTGATTCCATATATGTCCTGCCTGCGCCTCATGCTTTCCTCGTCTGTACTTAGCCCATCGGTCGGGGATGTCGCGAGCTTGTCTGCTATTCCAGCAGCTCCACCGTGGGTGATCAACTTCTTGCTGTCATGGCCCTCGACAATGGACCCCAGTTCATCGGCGCAAATCAGAAACCCTGCAGCCTTGACTTCTTGAGGGACAACATACTCGCTTCGAAGCTTGAGGCCTGGGCATATGTTTTTGTCAGTGGCAGGTTAGATACTTGCTAGAAAAAGATGGATTCATGCAATCAGCTATTACCATGTATAAACTGCAGCGCAGCTTTGGACACCAGCACAGCAACCCGCAGCTTCTCCTGTGACACATCCAAGGTATGGGTTTCAGTAACCACTTAAAACAAGCTCAGAAAAGAAGCTAGTGTGCAGTATGAGGGCAGCAACACCAGCAACCAAATTTCCAAAACTATTCACCTAATTATCGAAGGGAAGCAAGGTGGCAGTGCAAAGTAAACATAAACCAAGTAAGATGGGGTGGTACTGCGATAAATCTAGAAATCACAGCAGCCACTCCCAAAGCCCCAACATCCAAAAAATGGCTTTGCTCAACCGAGGTTAAAATCAGGGGTGCTAAAACATGGCGAATATGGCATAATCTTCGTAGCAAAGTCAAACTATTTGGTGCCGAATTCCACAAGAGCAGCAAAAGCCAGCCCTAGCTAGCTCATAGCTAAGCTTACTAGCAGCCATCCTGATCGATCCCAGCATCCAAAGCTAAATCTAGCGCAAGGATTCGGCGGCGATCTCAGCCGGCATAACACCGAACGAGTTCCGCGCAGTGGAGCAAACCCAACAAAGCTCCAGATCGCAGATCCTGACGGGAAACCCCCACCCAAACCAACCAGGCGCGCGGAGGATGGATCAAAGTGCAGGAAGCTGGGAGCTAGAACAGAGAGAGAGAGGGGGAGGGGGCGTGGTCGGTACGCACGTGGTTGGCGTGCTTGATGGCCTGCGCCTCGCCGCGCTTGTCGAGGTTGGCGGTGAAGCGGAAGCGGCGCTTGGGGTTCTTGACGACGCTGCAGAGCTTGCGCCAGCGCCGCAGCGCCTCGTCGGAGGAGTTCTTGCCCTTGACGCCCCCGAAGTTCTCCTCCAGGTAGCTCTCCATCCTCGATCCCCTCACAGCCTCACTCCCTCCCTGTCTGCCGCTCCGGCGAACTCCTGCTCGCGCGCCCGGCTCGAATCCGGGGGCGGCGGGAGTTGACGCGTTGGTTGCTCGGAGCTGGGGAGGAGGATGGATGGGGAGTGTGGGTGTGGCGACCAAGCAGATGGCGCCTTCGCTCGCCGGGTCGTTGGGTCAGACAAGTACTCACAGCCCCACAGCGTCACTGGAGTCAGTAGAGTAGCGCGCTCTGGTCTTGGTCTCCGGCCGGACAAGTACACTTTTTTCCTCGTTTCATGGACGCCACCAATTCTTTTTCTTCACTCACACACTTGTTCCAACTTCCAATGCCTGTGTCAACAATGAAAAAAAAAATCTTGACACTACTCAGAGCATCTCCACTCGCGGTGCCCAAACGGCCGCCCAAACACCTTTGGGGCGTGCCGGACACAAAATCGCCCCCACTCGCGGCGCCCAAACGCGAATTCGGTCCGGCGCGGCCCAGTTTTGTGTCTGGCACGCCCAGCCCACGCCCTCAACTTGGGGAGGCTTGGGGCGGCCCCGGACGGAAGGAAACGCGACGCCACGTCGGCTCCCGACGCGCGGGTCACGCCTGGCAGTGAGACACAGACTATGTCTCGTCGTTTTCTCGCCTGATTTTATCCCCGTCTTCCATCGTCGCCCCAGACGCCCCACTTTGCTCGTCGCCCCCGCCGCCGCCCGCCCGCCGGCTCCACCCAAACCTGGACGCCGACGCCGCCGTTTGCTTCCTCTCATCGACGGCCTTCGGTTCCGGGCAGCAGCGATCTCTCCGCCGCTGTATTCGATACAGCCGTCCCCGGCGGTCTCTCCGCGACCCGCCCTGCCTGCAAGGTGTTCGGCGGAAGGTTCGCCTGGTTTTTGACTGAATTATTGATGCTAGCCGGCGACCGGTCGTTGATCAGTGGCCGCGTTGTATTGCAGATGGATAGCGACGACGAGATGATGGCTGCGATGCTGTTGGAAGAAGAAGACGCCATCGCCGCGGAGGAAGATGAGAATATAGCAATTCTCAGTTGTCTTCTCCGATTTCAAGCCGACGAGGAAGCCAATGCCGCCCCAAAACGGGGAGGCTCGTCGTTCGGAAGGAAGAAGAGCAAGCCGAGGCAGAGAATGGAAGACCACTGCATGTTAGTCTCTGACTACTTTGCCGAAGTTCCTGTCGCCACCGCCAAGGATTTCCGTCGACGCTTTCGGATGAACCGTGGATTGTTCAACCAGATCGTGCAAGCTGTGAGGGCGTATGATCCATGGTTCAAGTTGAAGAAGGACGCCGTGGGAACTGTTGGTTTCTCGTCAATCCAGAAGTGCACTGCGTCCATGAGAATGCTTGCATATGGAGCACCTGCTGATTATGTATATGACTACCTACGGATGTCAGAGTCCACAATCATCAAGTCGATGTACAGCTTCTGCAGGGCGGTGATTGGTGTGTTTGGCCCAAACTATTTGAGAGGACCAAATGAAGAAGAAACAACTCGGATCCTGAAACAGAATGCAGCCACGAGTACAACAAAGGGTACTACCTAGCCGATGACATCTATCCAAAGTGGGCAACATTTGTGAAGAGCGTCCCCAACCCTCGCGGAAACAAAGCTTGTCATTTTGCCGCTGAACAAGAGAGCGCCAGGAAGGATGTCGAGCGGGCATTTGAAGTGCTGCAACAAAGGTTTGCTATCGTTCGGTATCCTGCTCTGACATGGTCGAATGAGCAAATGTGGGAGGTGATGAATTGTTGTGTCATCCTGCACAATATGATCATCGAGAGTGAGCGCTATAATCCAGTGCATGATCATATGCCATATGACTTTGAGGGTCCTCATGCACAGGTTGATCACAACGTGCCGGCAGATTTCGCTGATTATATCTCAATGCATTTGGAAATTCGTGATGAAAATACTCATAATGCACTCCAAACTGATCTAGCGGAGCATTTGTGGGCACGCCGGGGCATGGCAGCGGCAGAGGAGGAAGAGGAAGACGTTTGAACTTTATTTTATATATTTGAACTATTAAATATTGTATTTGAACTATTACATATTTATGTATGTTTGATTTTTTCTTTCACAAAATATTGAAATTCATGTAAAAAAACCCTTTTGGGGCGCCCCTTTGGACGCCGCGAGTGGACATCGCGGGCGCCCAAATGGCGCACCTTATCCGGACGGCGCCCAAATGGCACGTCCGGACGGCCTTTGGGCGCCCATTTGGGCGCCGCGACTGGAGATGCTCTCACAAGACAAATGAGACAACATATCGATTTAGAGTGTTTCCCGAAAATGTGTCTGACACCCCTAAAATTATGTCCGCTACGGAGTGTCGGGCACATGTCCGATACAATGGGTTGCCCCAGCGGCAACCTCCCATTTTAAAACTCGCAAATTTAACAAAAAGACTCGAATTTCGTTTAAACTTAGACATATTACAATGAATTTAAACTATAATTTAAATTAAACTTAAACTAAAACCTAATCTAGGCATGGGGAGAGGGCTCCCTGACCCAGCCTCCTCGTCGTTTGCCGTCAGGAAGACATGAGAGTGGTCAGGCTGTCGCCGTTCGCCGCTGGGTCGCGCAGAGTAAACGGGAGGGTCAAGCTCATCGTCGCCCGCGCGAGCGAACGCCTCCACGTCGTGGCTTCGAGCGCCATTCGGTGCCTCTTCGTCGATGTTGTGCGGTGGTGTAGGAGGCCAATAGAGCGGCACCTCCTCCTCCTCCTCCCTGTCATCCTCGACGTCCTCCATCATCCACTCCTCATCCTCCACGCCGTTGCCCGAAAGTGGAGGAGTTGGCTCCGGTGGCACGACATTTTGTAGGCTAAGAGAAGGCTAAGCGTGAGCACGGTTGTCTATCATATAGTCGGAGCTCTCGGCGGGAAACGGAGGCGGGAGGCGATGGGTGGGTGGGGAGACGACGCGTCGAATCGGAGTAAATGTCGGTAACACGTGGAGGAGTCGTACCTCCACCGAGTCGGCATGACAGCTCCGTCTGAGAAGACTAGAAGGTTGGGCATCATTTAAACGGACGTGACCAGTGGTGGATGACAAGGCGGGCCCGCCTATTGGAGGGTGTGTCCAAACGTTCTCTGGCGCCCCTTGCAGACCCTGAAAGTTGGGAGTTTTCACGAGGGTGCCGGGCACATCTATACTTCTTATAAAGTAAAACCCCACTAAGTGTAATTAATATTTTTCTATCTTCACATGCAAGCTATCAACATCACTTGCTCTTTTAGCCAATCAATTGTCCATGTCATCCCACTAACATCTATTAATTATTTTCTATCTCTACATGCAAGCATCCACATCATATTTTTTCAGCCCATCAAATTGTCCACATCATTTTTCTATGTTCGAATGGTAAGATCACACCATGTCGCTATGTAGTTACACAATTAAATCATGTGCAAAGGTAAAACACCGGAATCAGTTTCGCCTGTAAACTTTTTGTTGATTATCTTCAATGATGAAAATCATATATTTGTTATTCAAAATTATGAGCTCTTCTATATGTATTCACTCAAAAAGTTTCTAGAAATATTATGCGGCAATCTGCATGTCATCTTCATGCAAGCCATCCACGACATCTATTTCTTCAACCCATTGATATAATTGTATCTATATCAATCATACAGACCCGTAAAACATAACGATTTTTAAATTAAAAATCACACATACATAAATATTTAGCCTCTTGACTACTATGATTAACTGAATCTTGCATATTTCTTAAGTCAACTTCATGTTTCATGCGGGTTTTATTAAATTTCTTAAAAGATACCCGCTGCAACGCGCGGGGTGTCCTTCTAGTTTTCTAACGGCCCAAACCGATGAGAGTGCCGCTGGGATCGTTTATCTATCCAGTCCCCTATTGGACGTTTCGGGTGCTATCAGGACTTCAGGAGGCGCGATGTAGATGTTGTTAAAGTGGCACGAATCACACTACACACGTTTTAAAATCTAGGTGCTACAATTTGCGCAAAAATGTTGAGGAAAAAAGTAGAGGTCCCAATTTGGGATCTTTTTTCCGGTTTATTTCGATGGGATAATAACCCGTGCGAAAAGGAGAAGCATACAAACAACAAGAAGTATCTTTGCACAAGCACCGTCCACGTCCACGGATCGCGCGATAAGACAAAAAGGGAGTACAAATTCTTTTGTTCCGGAACATAGAGCGTATTGCACGATTTGCACGCCGCGGAGGGTATCCATGATTAAGATCTGGACCTGAGTGATCTTAAGAAAAAGATCTACCTGTCGAGCAAAAAAACATCTGGACCTGAGAGAACATCGCCCGCTTGGTGGAGCCGTGGTCTCACCCGTTCATCACCACCGAATCGTGTTCACATATACTCACTCCGGTCTCCGTAGAGAAAGAAGCTCCTTAATCAGTAGGTAGACCTCATGCTGACAACCGATGTTTTAGATATCTCATACGGATTACAAACGGATAGAAATGAGTAAATCTGCATACTAATACGCGTCCAGATACATCTTTATCGAAAAAATGCTAAAACATTTTATATTTTAATGCGTACTACTCACGGACTCGCTCCTTTTTTTAATATAAAATGTTTAATGTGTTACACATGCTGTCTATATTCATACTAAAATGATTGAACATATAAACTAAAATGTGTCTGTGTCTATATACATTTGTGTGCATGTGAATGTGGACAAAAGCTAAAACATCGTATATTAAAAAACGGAGTGAGGACCTACGTGTCTAACGGTTTAGTATAAGTTTACCGATCCTAATCTCCATGACGTGACATATGATTTAATTAGGAGATGCACTGATCTGATGAACGTAATAAAACGCGTGTTGGCCCTACTTGTGATTAAAGAAGTAGATTGGTGTTGTTCCCAACAACAAAAAATTATGGATCGCACTGGTTTCTGCCCATCAGTCTCGCTCGCTCGTGCTTTCTTTTCTCTTTTCGAGTCTGTCGGTCTCTCGTCGACTCACGCCTTGTTTGCACGTGCCGGCCACGTGAAACCTCAATGATCATTCATGCCAATCGCCAAGTGCCATGTTCTCATACGCGGATGGACTGGTTGGTATGAACTGTGTGCCATATTCCTCCGTCCTCGAATGAGTGCACGTTTAGATTTGAAATTTTTCCACAAAAGAGTGTACATCTATATTCTCAATCAACTTTTTAGTGGAAAAAAATATTTTTCTCGCATTATACGGAAATCAAGGCCAATAATGTCTAATGCATGGTATACTCATTTTCTACATGCACTTAGCTCATTGGAAGAGGGGGAATCAAGGAGGAGAGAGATGGTGGTTTGCACATTCCCAATGCATTTTTTTATCCATTCCATAGTTTGTCTTCAAATTTCTATATGTCCACTTATTCGAGGACGGAGGGAGTATATCAGAACAAAAACAAAGATACACAGAAGCTTCATGAACCAGAACCAATACATGCAGTGAAACTCGTCCGTATTTGATATCGAATTCTATGCATCAATTCCATACACGTGAAATAGTCCACAAATGCGCGCAACAGTCATATCTCCGACTCTTTTGGGATGAAAAACTACTCCCAAAAGAATAATCGGAGAAAGAAACAGATAACTGATGAACAACTCAGAGTCAGGTTCTGCATCGTCAGCTTCCCTTCTCCCGTAACTCCCTTCAAGTGCGATGCAGAAACAGCATTGGAACCTGACCGCAGATATAAAATGGGAGTCATGTCGATCTAGATCCAACCTGAAACATGGCAAAAAATGTCACAACATTGCATGTGGCACGCCGATGCAGCCCATGCATATGCACCATTTCTCAACATAAAACCAACATCCGTGGGCTCTCTCTCAGATCCCATCTTCAGCTCCACATCAGGATAGACGTACATGACTGCATGAGCACATTCTACAGCTGCGCCCACATCCATCGTACACATACCACAACAGTTCAACTCAGCCAGCCAAGGAAAAAAAGGTATCCAGTAACAGCCACACCGTACATCCAACGGAAAAAAACTGAGAGGCAACCTCGCGAGGCGGTCAGTCATAGCCGGAATCCGACGTTAGCCCATCATCGGGGTGGAACGCGCGGACCATCTTCGACAGGTCCTCGCCCATGTCCTCCATCTCTTCCCTCCCGAAGCCCCAGTCGCGGAGTATCTGCGTTCCCAGGGCGCCCCTGGCAACGCCCAGCTTCTGGAGGCTCGCAGAGCGCCTCTCTATGAAGGGCAGGACCGCGTTGCTCGACCTCAGGCGTGCCGCCATCGGTATCGACTCGACGTCCAGCGAGCCCTTTGGCGGGGTTCCATCATCTGAATGGTTAGCGAGGATCTCGCCGCGCCGGCCAATGTTGCTCCTGAAGAACGACGGGAACGGGAGAGGGATGGGGAGTGGGCAGGGTGATACTGAGAGATGGGAGAACTTTGGTTTTGTGGCTCTGCGTTCGTAAGCTGAGCACACCGAGTCTTTCACTTGTGATATCGCTGCTCGATGCCCACCTGTGTCAACAAATTTATTTAAGTAACTACACTTCCTATATGTACATGTACAAATTCAAGCAGCAGTGTAGCTAATAAGTGACAGTAGAGAAGAAAGAGCTCAAGTAGCAATGTAGTATGGCAGACAGTAAGAAGTAAACCTGCACGCAGAACCCCATGAACCACCAATGATTCAACAGAGTATGGATCTTCTTCTTCGTCACTGATTTCAGGGGTCAATGAGTGCAGGCTCTTTATGTTCCACAAATCCTTTCCATCTGGGAATTAAGAGTATGCAGTTAGCAAAAAATAATATTAAATTCCCACTAAAGTCGGATCAAACAGGGTATATACTGTGTACCTTTCAAAGAAGGGGCAGGCATTGCCACATCCAGAGCAGTGATCTTGTTCTGCCTACCCTGATCAGATATTATGTGCACGAGTTCACGTATATCAATGTTACCAGATGACTGTGCTATGTTTGAAGCAGGGCCGGCATTTTGTAGTCTAAATGGTACAGTTACTGAATGTATCGCTGCTGCAGAAATGGCACTGGAGTGGAATGGTTTTGTGTCTTGTATAGAAAGGAAGGGTGACAGATAACCTGATGAAATGAAATGAAATGAAATTAAAATTGTTTCCCGAACAATTCAGAGTAAGATCTCTTATGCCCTTGCAAAAATTTGATGTGGATAATGTGAGAAATAAATCAATAAACATATGCTTAGTAAAGCTACGTTATAGTAAGATGAGATGAGCACTGAGTTCACAAACAAAATTTCCATGTAAAGCTGAGCTAACGAGTGTGATTTTTCAGCATAAGATCAATGCACAGGACATTAAACAACAGAAATACAAGGCTAATGGCAAGAAGTGTGGTACAATCATAAAAATAATAAGAGCATAAGATATATTTCTGCCTGTTTAGCAAATATATGACAATATACGCGTCTAATCATACTAGAATAGAAATCTTCGAGAAAAGCAAAGAAACAAATGTGGCAGTCTGGTAAATGAAAGCATACTTCGACTTAGAGAAGGCAGTCCTATTGGAACCATCAAGCTGCAAAAGGACGAAAGCTTTGAAAATGAAACAGCGTCATGCAACGATCTTGTAATGGTCTCCCTTTGATTTCTGGATGATCCATGGGTAACTGGACCCCTCACACAATAAAGCAATACAGGTGTGTTTGTGTAATCATCAGCAATGGTTTCCAAAAACTGTGCTGCCACATTGGAAAAACCTCCTGAATCATCCACAATAAACTGGATACCCTGTAGAAAATTAAGGACTAGTTCAACACCTCAACAAAATGCAGATAGGAGAAGTCATACAAAATCACGGATTGCATAAGTAAACATAAACTTTTCAAAGTCTAAACTGTAAATACAGAAATCACTGATACCCTGTAGCGGGCCGTCCCGGGCCCGATCTGGGCCGGGCGGGCCGCGGTCGGCGTCGCCTCGATCTGCCGCGTGGGGGGCGATGCGCTGACGTCTGTTGCGTCGGTGGCCGTCGCGGTGCGTGGCAGGAGTGGCTCGCGGCTCCTGGTGGAGGGCGCTGAGGTGGTGGCGGGGGTGCCCTCTGGCGGCGGCAGATGTGGTGCGAGCTGGCCGTGCCCTTGGCGGCAAGGTGTCTTCGTGCGGGCTACCGGGTGAAGGCTGAGGCGCAGCGACTGGACGAGCTGCGGGGAGGAGGTGGTGGAGACTCCGGCGCGGAGGCAGGAGATGGCCTCTCCTGCCGAAGTGCTCCGGCGTCCGGGCGGCGTGGAAGCCGGGGCGGCGGCCCCGGACAGTGGCGGCTGCTCCGGCGGAGCGGCTGAAGCGGGCATGGCCTTGGCGGCGGCCGTGGAAGGTGGTGCCGCGGCTGTGGCGGCATGCGGTGGAGCTCGGCGGTTGACGACACGACCAGGACGCCGTCCTGCGGCTCCCGAAGCTTTGCGGTCGGGTTGAACTCCGGGCGAAAGCTCGCACGGACTTCGGTCGGTGCCGACGACGGCGGCGCCCTCGGGCGTCGTTCTCCTTCTTGTT
This sequence comes from Poa pratensis, assembly GCA_947311845.1. Taxonomy (NCBI): domain Eukaryota; kingdom Viridiplantae; phylum Streptophyta; class Magnoliopsida; order Poales; family Poaceae; genus Poa; species Poa pratensis. The sequence continues at coordinate 17,261,871 of CAMZMU010000121.1, forward strand.
TGCGTCGTTGTGGAGCTTTTCGACCTCGACTAACGCGTGTGGTTCCAAGAGCTCCGGGTGAAAATCTAGCTCCTCGGGAGCGGGCGGCGGTGACGATCTCGCCACTACCTTGTTGGAGGCGCCGCTTTGGAACTCTTGACCTGCGTGGTGCGACGGTTTCGCGGCGGATGTGCAAAATGGGAGTGTGGTCGTGGGCGGTGGACGTCGGGGCGGCGGCCCCGGATGGTGGTGGACGTCGAGGCGGCGGCCTCGGTCTCCCACGCTACGACGGTTCTATGAGGCAGAGCCGTTGTCTAGCGGGGGTCTGGGTGACGACCTGGATGAAGACTGCGCGGGCAGAGGGTTCGTCGACTTGACTGGATCATCTTCGGGCAATGCGAAGGTCGATCTGGTTGCTTCTCCGGGGCGGCGGCCCCGGTACATGGTGGTTTTGGTGGCAACCTGGATGAAGACTGCGGGGGCAGAGGGTTCGTCGACCATGACTGGATCGCTTTCGGGCAATGCGAAGGTCGATCTGGTTGTTACGCCGGGGCGGCGGCCCCGGAGCGGGTGGTGTGTGTTGTGGCGTTTGTCGACTTGGGTCGTGTGGACGACGGGTCGCTTCGTTTGTGCCATTCTTTTGTACAGTTTGTATGGTTTTTGGACCCGGTTTCCCTTATAAACTGGGTCAATTCTTTCTATCTATTCGAGCGGTGGTACGACCACCTTATCCTCAAAAAAAAAAAGAAATCACTGATACTTATTGGGAAATGATAGGACCTGAATATGGTCGCATTCTTCAACAAAGAACCTTAGCCTCTCATTCATCTCCTCCATTTGAGACCATTCTGAAACTACCTCCTTTGCAGTCCCAAAGTTATCAAACTTTTCAAAGTCTGTCCATGACCCATTCATTTCATACAGGCTTTGAGGGTGATACTGAACCTTCGTATAATCAGTCCAAAAGTTGACGTCATTCTCTAGGCATTCGACCAGGTCCTTATCTTCTACACTTTTCTGGGAGTTGTTCCCACCATTGCTAGTGCTTGCGTTCTGATCTTCAGCTAAGCTTTGCAGAAACAAGTTTCGCCCATGAGGTTTTGCTACCGATCTTGTTACATTTCCAGACCTACAATAATTAGAACGGAGTCAGCAAGGTAATTTCTGAGCCACATACTTTTCGCAGATGGGTGCCCTCAAACTGGAATTAGTCATCAACAACATTAGCAGGATTTATACAAAAGCAGAGTTATCAGCGGCTTATCCCAAAGCTGAATGATACTCCATGAAAGAGCATGCCGATACCATGCAGAAACTCTGAGAGCAGCTGGATGAGTGCATGTATCGTCACAGTCTCCAAGACAATCATATTATTTATACAGTCAAGTCTACAGGTTGCAATTCATTGCTCCTTTAAGTTGCATCAATTTTATCAAACACACAACTATACCTTGAAGGATATATTCTGATATGCCTTCGCTTTGGCAATTTAGATATGTTCCCTCAATTTGTACAATAAGCTATGGTCTGCAGCTGGTTGCATTTTGGACCCAGTTGCACAAGAAATCCAAAACCACACTGAAACAACTTCAAGGTTCGTTTTAGCTCATATAAACGACCACAATATCAACCAGCTATGCATGACAGACCATAGTAAGCAAACCAGACATGAGACATGGAGACAAATTCAGGAGAAGTTAGAGTGTCACTTGCCATGTAGGGACGTTGAGCTGATCCGGGGCAGCGCTACTCAGGCCAGGAGTACCAGAGGAACTTAAAGAGCCAAGAGACCCTGCAAATGGTATCAATACAGCACGAGTAGTAAGGTCGTTACACATTGCTATACTTGGATTGAATTCAGCACTGCAGCACACGCATAAATTAAGAACAGGAAGTAGATTACCTCGAGAGCCAACAGATACCAGACGGGGGCAGTAGGTGGAGACGCCCTGACGAAATTTCAGCAGCGTGACTAAGAGGATCCGGTGGAAAGTACGCATGAGAAGAAAATCGCTTAGCCTACCTGAAGCGTCTCGCCGGCGCGGTACAGGACGTCCATGTCGAGCGGCGCGGTCCTGAAGGCGGCGTCGGCGCCGGGGTCGTCGGCGAGCCCGAGGAGCTCATCCTGAAGAAGAACAAGCAGACAAGCGGGGGTTGAGTGCTACAGGTACAGGGTCGTCGCAAAGAAAGAGAGGGTAGGGTTTAGGGTGTTGCGGGGACGGGGACCTGGAAGTTCCAGAAGTGGGAGCCGACGAAGTTGGCGTAGCCGCCGACCTGCACCGTCACCACCTCCCTCATCTCTCCCCCGCGCCTCGGGGAGGGTGCTACGCGGCGGGGCAAGCAAACAGTTGATATCGCTGACGGAGGAAGAGAGGGAGGAGAAGAAGATGATCGCCGAGCGTGACGCTGGGAGGTTTTTAGTTGGTGGGATCGACGGCGAGGTCGGCGGCGGCGGCTCGTCGGCGGGGAGAGGCGGCGAAAGTGGGGTTGTGGACGACTGGAAGTGGACGGGAAAGCGCCGCACGGTGACACGGTTCAGTTGGGGGTCTGGTGATCTGATGTTGGGCTGAAGATGGACCTGTGCGAAACTATGGGCCGTGGGCTGCATCAAATATGTTAACGAGTCTACAGAATGACCGATATGAGCACAGTCTCCCAGCAACACGAAAACTCAAAAAAAGCAACACGAAAACGGAACGGAATCTTTTCAACTTTTCCAAGAAAAAAGGGAAACGGAATGGCAATGGAAACATAAACGAAACTTTGCGGAACGAAACGGAAACGGAACATCATATTCCGGTGAAATGACCACGAAAATATAGAACTTTCCGTTTTTATTATGCGGTGCTTTCCAAATCCAGCAGACGCTGTAATTCCAGTGGAAACATTTGGCCCAATCAAAGATTATTTTATTTTGTAGTCATGATATCTCGTTATATTTTATTTCATCTTAGAAACTTGACAAGTTTATTGATTTGATTGAGTTATCCTGCATTATTCAAGTGTCTCTTGGTTCCAGCAAACATCCGCTTCTTGTTCTGTATCCGCACCGTATTCGGTTCATATATGTTTCAGTATTTGTTTCCGGGGTTTCTGTATTAGTTTCCGCTTACGTAAAAAAATATGAAAACAAATATGATACCACTCAGTTTCGTCCGTATCCGCTCCGTTTTCATCCTACCCAACAGTGTCTTCCTAAAAAAACGGAGTCTCGGTCCTCTCAAGCTGCACAACATCTGTTTTCACAAGTACAGCCTAAAAACATTAGATTTTATTTTATTTTTGCGATCAAGTGAGTGTTTAATTGATAGATCAGAGTACCATTGCAATCATAGATGAGAAGCTCCAGATTTGAGGGGGCAACCCAAGACGCAAGACTGGCTTTTCAACCGGTCTTAGCAAATTGAGCAAGTTCATGACACATTGACACTCCCTCTTATTCTCTTAACCACACTAAATTAACGTCTAGCAAGGATGACGACGATAAAGTTGCTGGAATTTGACTAGTTTTTGCTAGTGTGATTTAGGCTCAGAGCTAAACTAAAATTCTGAGATTCTCATTAATCCATTCATGCATGACTGTGGGTGGGACTAAACTTTAGTCTCATATTGCTAGTTTGGAAATAGTTGCACCATCTTATAAGGTGAGCTCTTCTAACACTTGTATGAGCATGAGAAGAGTAGAGCCTCCCACGCACTTCTCCTCTGCCACTCGCCTCGCCTCGCCACACACAACATATGGGTTCCACCTCGTTACAGAGCATTGCGTCACCGTCCAATTCTTCTCCATCCCCTTTTCGACGTGCACCACGAGGAGAGACAGTAGGCCTCCGAAACACGCCTCTTATGATCATGTATTGGAGAGGGGCGATCAGAGGACTACTTCCCCGACATTGGCAACCTCTTCATCGACGACATGAGCAACAATTTAGTAGATCACATGATTAGTTTAATACCCGTTGTTTCTGACTTGGTTTATCTAATGTTTATTTGGATTAAATCTTGTAGTAGTAATTTGCTCATATATTCAACAGAAGTAAGCCTTCAGACTCCACTCCAATTTATTTTTTCGAAAAACAGGACAAGGCGACAAACAAATAAAGAAACATTATGAGTTTGTGGGTCACCTTGTGGAAAACCATGAGCAGGGTAGAACACACCAAGCTACTCCACATTGAGACGAATAGAGTAGCTTACGGGTAGTAAAACACTTCATAATACACTTTACCCATTGAAATTGAAATCTCTTTCTTTTTCACCCAAAGGTTTCAAGATTTAGAGGCAGAATTAGTCCTGAAATTTATATATATATCTCATTTACTCAAATAAAAAAATATAACTTGAGATTTTAGTTGAAAGTGTTTACCAATGTAAATGTGATGCAACACCTCTCATAATTTATATAACTCCATATATCCTAAAAGTTACCCAATTGCTCACATTAGTTCAGTTAATTTTCAGCACAATCCACCTCGAAAAGACAAACCTCTCACTCTCTGAATCTCTCATCCACTATACACAAGGAAAAAGAGCCTCAATCCTGAATCCTCCTCAGTAGTGTGTTGTTGTGCAGCGATTCTACATTCAAGATGACGACGACGCCTTCCGCTGTTGCATCTCCCAGCCGTAGCTCGCCGACCTGCCGTCCTCCTCCTCCTCGCCACCCTCGCAGCTGTCTCCGGCGGTCACCGACACCGCTCGGCTCGACCCGGTTGCGAGCTGCAGGGGCCCCTGGGGCGAGCCGGACGATTGCTGCGACGTGCTGTGTTGCGACGTCGTGTACTGCTCCGGCGGTGGCCAAACACCCGTAGACCGCTGCTGGTCACTGTTGGATGCTCGCCTCGTGTGTAGCCTGTATTTCTGCAGAATTTGTTGTTTGCACATTTAGTCAATGCTCCAACGCTTAACTATGAGGATTACAGTAGTTGGTACGGCGTGGATTTGATTATAATTGTAAATTGTTGCAGATCAGTCAACTGTACTTGTAACAGAAGGAAGATGGGAACAGACCTGAAGGTGGCTCTTGACCTCGTCGTTCGTGAGCCCGTCGACCTTCATCATGTCCCTGATCTGCTTAGGAGTGGCAGCTGCTTCAACAGCCAAGCAAAAATTCAGTACACCAAGAATAACATATTGGTGATTCTTCAGAGCAACTCCAGCAAAACAGCATTGTGATTGCCCGGTCGGTTACTCACCGTGCGGGCCGCCAAGGCGCTGGAGCGCGGCGACGAAGCGGCGGTGCAGCTCCGGCGACCAGCACCTCCTGGCCTTTCTTTGCGCTGACTGCTGTTCTCCGGCGTCCGTGACGGCGCTGCTGTTGGCGCTCGGCGCGGCCGGGCAGGAGGCGTTGATCGCAGGGGATGAGAGGGACAGGTCCGGGACTGCCATGGCGGCCGCCTCTGGTCTGTCTGATGATTTTGCAGAGGTTGGCAAGCCATTCAGTGGCATGAATGCAGTGGACACCTGATGGAATCGACATTGACAACACATGTTAGAAAAAACATGTACATGTATGAGTTGGCACTTCTGAAATTGACATCACAAGAATAAGAAAATAATATAATCTCTATAAGCTTGACATGGTTTTGACATCTCATATACTAGTATCTTTGTGAGGGAAAAAATGGCATCTTAAATAAAAATGGCATGACCAACACATGGTGTGTTTTATGATGTATAGTAAAATCTTCAAGAATAAGGAACTGCAAGTTTGTTTGAAAGGTCTCTACTTTTCTTTTTTAGCTGCTACACCACAAAATTGGCCACCTTTTAGTGAACAGAAGAGTTGCAAAGTCTCCTAGTTTTTCAGGGTCACATAATTTCTTGAACAAACCAGCTCTTTCATTTTAGTTCTTGGCATTACTTTTGTTCTCCCTCTCCAAACCATTCCTTGTTAAACTACTAGTACTACGGAGTAGCAATTAGCAGGATAAGTTAAACAAATATTATAAAACCAAAATTTAAACCGCCAAAACAAAACCCATCTTCATCTTCTTTCTTTGTTACTAGATGAGTAATTTGCATTTCATGTATCTACCTTTCGGGGCTGTGTCCTGTCGCTGCCGCCATTGCTGGTGCCGGTGCCGCTGTGGCTCCCGCAGGTCCACAGCTGCGCGGAGCTCATCCAGCTCCTCTTGTCGCTCGCGTCGGCCTCCGCCTTGACGCCCTCGGCCTTCCTCTTCGCCGGCGGTGACGGCGCCGGGGCGACGGGCTGGTCCGGCGCCGGCCTCCGTTGCTGGGCCACCTCATCTCTGAGCCACTCGATCACTGCGCCCAAACGCAAGACAAGAAAAAAACATCAGCCAAATAATGGAATAAAGCTGGAACTGCTTGCGTTCAGGCGAAGGGACGGAAGGACGCCGCACCGTCGGCGATGAGGTGGACGCTGATGGGGAGCTCGCGTCGGAAGACCTCCATCTTGGCCTTCTCGGCCTCGAGGCTCCTTGCGCACTCCTCGAGCCTGGCCGCCTTCTCCGCGGCGCCGGACCTGTCCACGGCCGCCCTGAGCGAGTCCGTCACGGTCCTCACCGCCAGCGCCCGCAGCCGCTGCTGGTGGTCCTCTGCTCCGCCGGCGTCCTTTCTCACCGCAGACGACGGTCCCATCGCCGCCGCCGATCCAGAGGGCTCCTCCGCTCCCAAGTCACAATTAAGATGCAGCACGACCGATCCCTCGCTTGCACGGATCCGCGACGAGGAGGTTGCAGTTGCAGGAGAGGGAAGTAAATGGAAAATGGTGGTGCCGTCCGCGTGCTGCTCCTGCGTTTATACCGGACGGAGGAAGAGACGGTTCAGGTGGCACGGAGGGGCAGAAGGGTCATTCCACAAAGGAGAAGCACAGAATCGTCCACGGAAGATACTCGATCGTGTCTTCTTTCTTTCTTGTTCCACACTCTCCGCTTTATTCTTCTTGGCTTCTTCTTGCAAGTAAGAAATTAATTACCGTTGACAGGTTTTACCAGGTTGTGTAGCCAACTTCAACACTAAGTTAGCTCCTGAACCAGTGGGCAACACGTTAATTTGCACAACAGTGGACACGGTGTTCCGAGTCTAGCTTTAGATGTACCCATTAGGAAAAATACATCTTAAATATATATTAAAATGTCAAAAAAAATCTGAACAAAAATTTCATGTGCTATGTGCACGCAAAATGGTTAGGGGAAGAAAGACATTTTTTGTGGAATGTGTAAAAAAGAAAAATATCTCGTGAAAGTCATTTTGAAGTACCGAAATTTTTCTTTTTACACAAGCCATAAAAATCTGTCTTTTTGCACAAACTTTGTGTGGGAACATAAAATGTCCAGATATGCACCCGAATTTTTTCTTTGGATTTTTTTGAAATTTCAAATTGCGATTTTTGAATAATGGGTGCATCTACACCCATTTATCAATGAGGCAAACAGATTTGCCCGGAACAGTTCGGAAAAAAGAATTTGTGATACAAGAAATATACTTTTGCTTTAATGAGGGTGGCAGGGGGGCAGGATTGTAAATTAGTGGGAATCGGAGAAAAGAAGATGCTGGTGTGGTGGTTGACAGAGGCGCTTCGTCGCGTAACAGAGAAGAGGCGTCCAGATACGGGCCGCATGCTATCCTTTCCACCCGCGGCGGTCTGCCCCGTCCTCCTGTCCTAGGTCAGTCAGGAATCTTTTCCTTTGACTTTTACGCTCCGCCCCCAACTACATTCCTACCATTCCAAAACCGTCCCTGGTGGCTGGTGTACTATATTCTTGCTGGTTCATTGACTCGCTGTGCCCTTGGCTGTGAATGTAATGCAATATGTGAAGACTTTAGGGGGGGTGGAAAATAGGGCGATGGTGGCTAGAAGATTCCCTTCTCCATGAGGTTTGTCTCCGTGTGGTCCATTCCGCCAAGGAATCGTGGTGTCTGCTGAGAGATTCGGCTGGCTGGTGGAGGAGTTGGTGACGGGTAGGTGTCGAATCACAACCGGGATAACATAAAACACGGCCACGTGGCCGATCAATCGAGGGCCAGGAGGGACCCTCTTAATAGAACGATTCCCCTATATATAAATTTGTGGGCAAGGGATAAGGATTCCAAGTACGAGTGGGCCCGTGGAAAGAGAGAGATTGGCCAAGATCTCTTGTTTAATTCTGCCATTGCTGCGAGGTCACGGCAAAGGGAGAGATTCTCTCATCCTCTCTCTCCCGCTTGGAAGGAGACAACCTAACGTCACGTTCCTCGAGGCTCGAGCTACAGTGATTCCTCCGTTTCTAGGGCTGGCTGGAAACAACCACAAAGATTCTAGCAGTGCTCACCAAAGATATATGCGCCTATTTGGTGAGAACTCTTCCGTGAACTAGTGGTAGCCGTGCATATGCGCATATAGGTCAGGTTTCTGGTTCGAGTACTCACTTCTACCTTAATGACAAAGCCGAGGTGGAGTCCCCCTCCGCTTGTTGTTTTTTATTTATTTGGTGCGGACGATGATCTGTTTTTTCGATTATATTATTTTCTGGTACACTCTGATAATCATGGGCAAACTCTAGGCTAAATGTTTCATTTTTCATGCATCTCAATAAAAGATTGATTGACTATGCAATAAATGTAGCCTAAAAATTTAAGTAACCACATGCTCCCTTCGTTCCTGGAAGTAAAGTTTATAGTTTCGGGTCAATAGTTAAATAATGTAAAGTTTGATATTTTTTAGGAAAAAAACATAAACATCTACAATAGCAAATCTATAACCATGGGATACGTCATGAAATATATTTTCATATTATATCCATATAGTAGTATAGTTGTTAATCATTTTTTTCTTGAACCTCTGTCAAAATTCACATTGTTTGACTTTTGGTAAAACTCATATGCCTTAATTTCAGAAAGAAGGGAGTATTGGAATTTATTTCTAATTTAATACATATAATCTACTAAATAAGATGAAATGAGTGCCAAAGTTATTATGTTGCCACGAAAGGAACGTGACAACTGTTATTGCACTAGAGCGAATAGCAAGACTAGTGAAGGTGAGGTGTTTACATGAATTTCAAACAATTTACTGCCTCGTATAATTTTTATAATAACCGAGGTATACCGGAAAGCTACTACACTAGATAAAAATAAGATTAGTAAAAGGGAGATGTGTTTAGCATGACAAAGGTGGATTCTAACAATCATCTCGCTCGCATGATTTTTGTTAGAAACACCGAGTATAATATTGATACAAAACACCACAGGCACATGCACAACACATGATTCACATATCAACGAAAACGTGGCCTTCAAGTGAAGAAAATCCGCTAAATTAGACCAGCAAGACATTAAACACAAACGTTGATCTTTTGTATGGTTGGTGTACAATCCTCCTCCTAATTATCTAGTCAATGATGGGTAGTTTCTTTCATCTTTCCATTTGCTTTGTAATAACAACTTTCTCACACATTGCGGTTCATGTTTTTCTTCATATACGTTTAGGTGCATGTGAAATCTAGATGTCATTTATATTATATTTCCAAATTAAATGGTTTCATTGAAAAATACTTGTAGGACCTAAACACACATGCTCCCATAATTCGGATAGCTAATCCAATTCCATCAAGTGATATGTGCCAAACTTTGATTTTTCTATAAAAAATTGAATTTCTTATCAAGTTTTGAAAAAAGTCACTCACATATATATTTAGTCGAAACCTATTGATGTAAATTTTCATACAATAATATGATTATTTGATTGGTTTTCTGAAAATGAGATTTTTACAGTTTAATTTTCAAAAACTCGCAATCAAGTAAATCTTATTTTCGAGTAATTTTTTTGCTACAATTTAGAAATTGGTTTTGCTGCACCTGGTCCCGAAATCCGCTCACGCAATTCGTGAACTGATCTAGCCCCCGAGATGTTGAGAACAAGGTTTTAAAATTCCGTTATATATATTGATAGGAAATTAGGAACGTCCTCGGTTTATGAAAAGAAAAAACAGGTTGCTTGTTGGACTGAAAGAAAATGAGATGTTTCTTCAGGTTTTTCGACGAATGCCGGAGATTATTATCCAACAGAACTCGAACTCAAAAGGCAAATTAGTGTTGCGCAGGACGACTGTAGGCCGCGCGAAAGGGCAGAGTAAAAGACACGCATGCATGCTGCATGCACCTGTTTAATTCGCAGGGCATGATTGGGTTTGGATCCGTGGAGATTCTGACGGTGCCCTCCACATCTCAGATGCCTTTGGACGCAAGCATATGGGATACTCTGGATCTGGATCCTTTGCTTTGGTACTAGTTCAACAGCTTATCTCATCGATGGACAGCTTGTCGTACCATGGAATCTCAAGCGGTTCAGTCGGTGCACTAGCTACTCCATGCTGTGTTGTCGATATGACACTGAAATTTTGCTATTATATACGTACTCAAAGAGGAGTATCATATTATCATATCTAATGCATGGTTGCCGTACGATGATGAGAGATTGAGAGTAATCAAGGAAGATGGAGAGGATATGAGACACTGAGTATTAATTATTCGCAAAATGCGGATTCAAATTCCAACTACTCCCTCCGTCCCAAAATAAGTGTCTCAAGTTTGCACAAAAGTGGATTTATCTATACATGTTTCATGTCTAGATACGTCCACTTTTTGACAAATCTAAGACATTTATTTCTGGACGGAGGGAGTAGATAATGTCATTGTATATGGGTATCTGTCAAATTTATCGGCAAAATAGGCTTAAATTTTCCGTCCGTGACATGATATATCATTTTGGTATGATAACAAACCTTACTACTCACCATCCGTGGCCGGTCAAGGGCGTCCTTGTAATAATAAATTGACAGATCATGACGAGGGGCGGCTGTTGTTAATTGCTGCCTAGCTTAATACATAGGCGGCACTACTATATAACCCTTCCAAGTTCAAGCCGTCGAATACATATAAGTGACAATCCTAGGTGCCCGTCCAATAAATTTAGGGCTGGCTTTATGATTGCTTTAAGAATAGCACTCCTTGATTGGACCAAGTCCCAAACATTTTGGCACGATTTTACTTAGCACGGTGATGGACAGGGCCTGATTTGTCAATCTCAGAACTAGATATCTTGTTGGTCAAATAACAATGGCCTTGCGAAAAAGCGGTGCACGGCGCGAAAAATTCAAGCGAGAATCAGACAAGAGGGACATGTATGATCATGGCGACATTTCGTGCTAACTTTCCATCATGAATTTTGCAACACGCTAGGATCATAGCACATTTCGAACAAAACCCAGTAGGCAGATTTTTCTTAAGAAAATGAGAAGAACATGGCCTCTTCAACGATTGATGCACGCTACCATCTTAATTGCAAAGTTCTATAAATAGTTCTACAAGGAAGTATTTCGGATAAAGCTCAACCAAACACAACAAAGATTACATGACACACTTACACACAAAAAATCCTATTGCTAGATGCTCGGACATATTTCACGCTACCATCTCCAAGTGGCCGCACCGAGAGTCATGACATGTCTGCGCTCCGTACGGTAGAGGAAAGACCACAAACAGATCTAGTGGGTAATCCTGTGATAACTTACAAATGAATGAGAAACCTTGGCCATGTTAAAAAATGACACCATTGTGACAGTTCCACAAAGTCCAGTATATAACCAATACTCCCACCAGGATGTGAACCTTAAGTCATGCGCTAATCCCAAACGACCAACATATTATTTATATCATTTTGCGGGTAAGTTAAAAGCCACATGAATTGTTCTCTTCACAAGACGAGCAAGAGGACATGTGGAAAAAAAAAGATGTGAACCATTTACTCGATTCTCATCACAAAGAATATTCCATACACATGTTCCACTTATACTTCAATAGATTATCCTTCGTTAAAAGCACCTTCTTAGACCTAAACAATACAAATATTTTAAATTTGTAGGCTGACGTTCCAAAATATTTCTGAAGGAACGTATTATAATTCATGTGCGAGGCATTCATAGATTTTACCAAAAGTGCTAGAAATATGTAATTGTCGTATGAGTTCATATTGCTCTTGCGACAAATTGACCTCCATCAACTGTCGGACCAAACGCAAAGCATCTAGCTATCCCGGGTTCATGTAAAACTGATCTTCAACGACATTTCAGAAATAATATGTGTAAGAGAAACGTATTGATACACGATCATATATTAATCAACAACTTCTATCCCTTTCTATGGGGCAGCGATTTTGCTCCCCAGATAAACAATAGCTTATCATTAACACTATTTATTTTATGAACAAATGTACGCGTTCGCGTCTTTTATTCAAGTGCATGCAAACTTCACGAAGAAAAGACATTTGTGAAGCATGAAATCTGGTGTTTTACACAAGCCATAAAATATACCTTTTTTTGCATGTACACACATGACACATAAAATGTACATTTGTAAAAAAACATCAATTTCTTGATACTTTTGAGTATCCACCAGGGCGTGCTCCGGCTTGCCGACTTGTATCTCTCTCTGTAGATGGATGGATCACCCATGGATAAGTAGTGGTGGAGTCCATTGTTGATGGGCCAGTACGTGCAAGATAATGCATGATGCTGCCACCCTTTAGAGGAGCCGTGGCTTTTGGTGGAAAGGGGTCGAGGGGCTGCCCACGCGTGAATTGCGCACTTGATCGAGCGGTGCAAACATCCATCCATCACATTCTTCTTTTGGCGATAAGGCCCGGGAGAGATTCCATTCCCTTGCCTTCCCTTGAAGTTGAAGGGGACCAAAGCAAGAATCTAAGATAAGATGAGATTACATTGTCACTTGCTTTGCTACAATGTTAGGTGTATCTTATAGATTTGATTGATCCCATGAGTATTTCACAAAAGAAAACAGATCAAATCCTTGAAAATGCTCAAATGATGTGCATGCGCTAGGAGAATAATTAACTGAAAACCTTCTCGGGCGTCAAGGTTTTGGCCATGCCTACTCTCAAGAAACTAGCCATGATTAAATGTGGTCACGGTGCCAAAGTTTGTCGAGCTAAATTAGTCAAAGCAATTAAACGTAGGAAAAAGATTTTGTAAAAAGATGTTCAAAGTTGTGGCGATATTATGTTGTAGGAGTACCTAATTAAAAGGAAGTATTATAGATTTATAGTTCTACGTCAATTATTAGCAAAGGGCATGCACTTCTCGAGATCCTTATCGTATCTTAAGTCAAATGTGGTTGCAAGCATAGCCCACTAGCTATACCCGGTTAACTTTTGTGATGGTGTTTGTCAGTGTCATGCATGGTAACTGGTAAGTGCCCTTTCAAACCACTTTAGATGTCCCCTTAAAGCTAGGCCACCTTACCGAGCACTATATGCCACTCTTGTAGGTTCTAATAGCAAGCTAGTTACAAGTGGAATTTAATTTTCATGTGACTCCGTTGTAAAAAAATCAATATGTTTTTTTTTTGCTAGAACACATATTCTTCATGTCACTTATGGTAAGATGTACGACGACGCATGTAACGCAACATGAGGAGTTTCATTTGCGTTATATATGGTGTTGAGGTGTGAAGAAGATAACAAGTTTCCATGGAAATGCTATTTTTCTTACTTATAAATAGTACTACACTATACCAGATTTTTTTGTTTGCAAACCCCACTATTCAAGTTGTCCAGATAGCACATCTGCAAGCTGAACATGTTCTTGCAATTGATAGCACATCACATCCAATATTAAAAAAAAAGATAGCACATCTATATAAGTAGTACTACTAATTAGCCAATTTGGCCCTCCGAGGCCACAAGAGCCACAAGGAAAAACAAGATCAATTTTGGAGGGCAGAAGAATCTTTGAGATCCCTGAATTTTACCCCGAAGATTTGTACGACTTGTCCTCTCTCTCTCTCTCTCTCTCTCTCGTTATGCGCAAGAGATTAGGATTCTTTATAAAATATTATGCTAGAGATGCTTCTTATATGTTACAGTATCTTATTTTGAACCTAATTTATTCGTGGGGATGAGGTGAGAACCAAATTCTCTAATCCGTTACTTATGGTTGGACCATAGAAGTTTGGAGGTGCATATTAAATATATCTTTTTGTGGTGGGAAGGTGTTGCCATGGGGCACTTACCCAAGATTCCTCACACGAGAATGTGACAGGGCACCACCCAACCCATAACTAGTTAAGTCAATGGATTACGCTTAGGTCTATCCTATCTTTTTTTTTTGTTAATTAACAGCATGAGGTCTTAAAGAAATAGGGTAGAACATTGCAATATAAATTGCATAGAAGCAAGGCAATGATTTTCTCTGCTGAGAGCATAAAGCGAAGCTGTACAGCTGTTGCACCTGCCCAGAGGACTGCAAATCAAGATAGAGATTATAATGGTAAAATATCTTGTTTTCAATTTTGCAGACGTACTTCTGTCAACAATTTGGATCACGAAAATATGACGCTTTAGACATATCAGAGTTCAAAACTTGACGATTCAACCGATATTCCGATTGGATGAAATCATATGCATAACTTTGGGCAATTACGTTGTATGAAAAATAATTACTCAACTACGTTTTCTGATGTGTGTGTCAATGAAAAAAAAACAGTCGCTGTAAAAAAAGGGCAGCTAGGAAAATTCTTCCGGTGCAGAATGAGAATCAACGAGGTGGACTCGCATATGCACGTTGCTTGTGTCGGCTTCTCTCTGCTATGGACAGAGCCGCATCTTTTTTACTAAATGTCCCTTAATTGGACATTAAGTTAAGTATGGCCTTCCGAAAACTTGCAGCCAACTATGGCCCTTTTTTGAAACGTCATACTATTCGGCGTTCTGAAAAAGTTAGAGGCTCTGGAAATGTCAGAAAACGCCATACGGGTTGGCGTATCCGGAGGCTGAGAAACGCGAAAAATTCTAAATCATTTTGGTAAAGCCATTTGATATGGCTTTTCTTGCGTACAAACGTCATATCAGTTGGCGTACATTGAGATTCTCAGATCATCTGTACCCGAGAAAAGCCATATCATTTGGCTTTACCCAAATGAAATGCCATATCATTTGGCTTTATCCAAATGACTTAGAAATTTTTGTGTTTCTCAGCCTCCGGATACGCCAACCTGTATGTCGTTTTCTGACATTTTCAGAGGCTCTAACTTTTTTATAACGCCTTAGCATATGACTTTTGGTACCGAGGCCATATCCGTGCGAAAGTTTTCGAAGGGCCATACTTAACTTAATGTTCGATTAAGGGCAATTTAATAAAAAAAGATACCATCGAATAGCCGCATAGGTGGGCCCACCACTTTGTGAAAGAGGAATCTATCTATCTACACGTCAGTCAGTGCCCACGCAAAGAAAATGCAAGGAAATGTATGCGGCAGTCGGTGACCGTTCGCATGGGCACCACCGTGGTCACACCGAATATTCCTCTCACGAAGAAAGCGAGCTCTACAAATTCCACTAGATTCTCATTCGTTCTGCACAAAATTCATGTGAGAATTTCATGTGATTCAAATCCAGTGGTGCTTTTTCCATGTTTAGTCAAGTCCAATTAATAATCCATCAAATTCGGTCAACACTTGTCTGCGGCTTCTCGTGTTTCTTTTTCTTGAAGGATTCCACGGGTTGGATATCCAACTGCAGTATTTCTACATTTCAAATTGGCCTGAACAAGTCTTGAAATCTCAACTTGAAATCAACTGTTACAGGGATCCAAATCCTGTTTGGTTATTTTCCCAACTCATTTTCAATCCATAATCTTCTTCTGGGTAACTGTTGGACTGATGTAACATGGTACTAGCAGCAACACCGAGGAAAGATACTCATTACTCAGCACTAGATATGCGCACGTCAAGCTCAACTGCCAGAATCAGAAAAGAAGGAAAGAATTTCCTTTCGATCGGCTCTGCCTTCTGTGAGAATCTTGTGCGTAAGTTACAGAGAATACTTGGACCACCAAGTGTGATGGACACGCCCGTATGCCTGAACCATTTTATCTTTGATTTCTCGTTTTCTTTTCTCGGATCTTGACTTTAGGGTACTGAGTTTTTGCTATTATGGAGCAGCTAGAGTAGTTGTACACTTGTAGTCTTGTAGAGAAGAATCTCTTATCCCTACTTGCTAAACCAAAACAATTAACAAATGCAAGTGCCTCAAGAGGAAGAATTTGTTTAGCTGTAGGAATAGGTCCTCGATTAATCAAAAAAAAAAAGACGTCAAATACTCAGACCGTAGAACCACTCAATTGCAACACTCATGGTTTATACGGCATTCCAGTCATGCTATTATTTTCTCTTTTGCTTTGTTGGATGGTGTAATAGTATTTGTGAACTTCCATTCACTTTTGCGTTTCGAGGAAAACAACCGAACTATTCGTGGAGAAATACAACCGAACTATTCGTGGAGAAATAAAGATATGTTGGTCATGATTGGATCTACTGAACGAAATCTCAATCGATCCACTGGATGACTACTGAAGTTGCATCCATCCTCATCTGCACCATAGTATGTTACTCCAACACCTGTTTGTTCTGCTCCTGACATTGCTCAACTGAAATAAGAGTACAAAATCTAATTGGAACGCGATTTTTTTTTGTCAAGGAACAATTCAGTTCGCGGGGGAAGCTTTCTTGTAGTTCTGTCAAGAACGAACATGACACGTTGGAAGGCAGATACGATCTTGATCCTGGTACCTTTGAGCCTAATCCATAAAAAAAAGCTCCGCATGTTTGAAAAAAAATGTGAGTGTATATACATAATATGCAATAGAAAAAATGTAGACCGCTTACCATCCAAAAAGCGTGTAATTTTAGAATTTATTTCAGTCAAACATTTCTAAGTTTGATCATCTATGAAGAAAAACTTACCAAAATCTAAAACATCAAATTGATATTTTTATATTTATCATGAAAAATGTGGTTATAATGCACATTTTTTATACGTGTGTACACACGAGCATCATGATACCATCTTCAAGACCATGTTAATGTCGAAAAAAAACTTACTTTTGGATAGAAGATATTATACAGAAATTCCAGTTTGTGTCCTATACTACAAAGAAACAGCGTACAAACGAAATAGCAATATCATAACTTTACTTTCTTATACATGACAAAAAAAAGGACATATCATTGACCCAAACATTCATAGATTTAGTTATACACCCATTTGTTTTTAACACGACCAATTTTCTTCTGAAATGTTCGGATCTCAATGTGCAATCAACAACCATGTAATCTATTTTACAATGGAAGCGGATGCCAATATTAGTTACATGACCATCTGAACTCTCTTACCATCCTGAATATTCATCGCTTATTTTTATCATCTCCCACCAACCGTCTTCATCTGTTCCCAACAATCCAGTAATTCCTCGTAGTTGCTCTCGAGTCCTTTACCATATCTCTCCTCTTATTGATTTACTCAAAAGGAAAAATGACTCTCGACTGTTTAACATGTTTAAACTTGTCTCATATCTACTTTGTTGCTCTACCATCTCCTCTTGGCAGACAAACTCCACAACTAGGAGTTAAACATCCATTTATGGTTATGTTTAGCACTTCGCGAGAAATCCCAACAATACTTTGTATACAACTCTCATTGATGAGTTTTGGTCCCTCGCCTACCATTTTCAGTTTGAGTATATATATACACATCATGTTTCCCTTCTCCTAAGTTGAACTACATGTCTAGGTAGAGAAGGGATCTAGCAAGTATACATACATATATTTGTTGATCTTATCATCTCATCCTTTGGTCGATTATACGTATCTAGTTAATTAGGAATGGAAGGTTTCGAGAATTTTTCAAGTCCACGTGTCTTAAGCAATACAAGACAACTCTTTTCGCTTTGGCCAGAATCGTTTCTTGCATCTGCGTCATAAAGCAAAAAAAGAAATAATTACCTAGTGTTTAATGTTGTAGCCAGTTTTAGCATGTATTGTAACAGGTTTCTTACTTTCTCAAAAGGAGTTGCATTTGAAAATCTTGCCTTCCAGTGGAACGCCTTTCCCCCTTTCTATGGGCAGGCTGCCATTTATTGACACCAGTCGGCTGTGTCTAAGATTGTAAACACACTTGTGTATGGCTTGTTGTCTTTGTGTTTCTCGAAGGATTCCTCTAGTTTGGATATCCAACTGCAATTTTCATATGCTATGTTTTGTTATTTCTGCATTTTAAATTGGTTGGAACAATTTGTTGCAATTTACAAGTCTTAAAACATTGACTTGAAATCAACTTTAGTTATTTCTTATACCACTAGATAATAAGATACTGTTCAACTTTTCTACCAACACAAACTCATTTATGTCCATAATATTTTCTTGATTGTTGTAACATGGTACTAGGAGCACCCAAGGAAAAGACATCCAATACTAGAAATATGTACATAAATTACTTTCGATCGACTATGCTTTCTATGAGAAACGTGTGTGTAAGTTGCATATAATATCTTTTCGAATTAAGAGTCTCTCTCGATTTCATTCAGAATGAAACCAACAAGTCACGTACATAGTATAATATTTTAAGCCACCAAGGGTGATGGCCACGCATGCGGACCATTTTTCCTTTGATTTTTTTTTTACTTTTTTCAGATCAAGACATTAAGGGCATTGTTGGCATTTTCTTTTATGCATACAGAAATGGAAGAACCAAAATACCAATGGGAAATTCGTCTCAGCTCTCGGGTGCAGATGCTCCTGTTTTCTAGGCCAATCAGGTTCACCGTGATTTTGGTTTGTCAGTGTATTCAGACATGTATTCATGTCTGTATCTTCTTTTTTGAACAGTGCATGAGCACATGCGCACAAATATATTCAATGCATAGAGCACTGTTTTTGCCCGAAGGATCGTCCCCCGTCGGCCCCATGCCCAGGCCAATATTGTCTTTGATACAAAAGATTAAGAACATTGAGTAGGTTCCGATCTGAATGGCAGTTTCATAATCAAGCACATTGCCTCAAATGCACTTCACACCTTCACCGCCGACAGCTTGCTGGATGTGTTCACCGCCGACAGCTTGCTGGATGTGTTTCTCCTGTGTCCAGCGACTACAACATTTGTTCACAAAAAAGGCCACCGACAGCGTTTCCTTTCCCCTCTCTCCTGCGACTCGCGAGGCGAAAGGGAGAAAGCTTCTTCCCCTCGGTCCGCCGCCGGTGAGGCCGGCAGTTCCCCTCCCCTCCGTTTGCTGCTCCGGCGGCGGGAGGGTAGGGGAACTCCGGTCCTCTCCGTGCGGTGTGTACATAGTAGGGTTAGGTGTTCTGCTGGCGGCGCTGTGGAGGTGGAGGCGGCGCCGGCGAGAATAATGGTGCTGGAGCGTCGTCCTCTCTACGCCGGCGTTCTTCGGGGCTATGGCGTGGCGCTCGCAGCTCTTGGTGCTCCTAGATCCTCGGATCTGGGGAGATCTTGCTGCCTCCGAGCGGACGGCGGGGCGACGCTGTCGTCTGTTCTTCGTTGGGCTTTTGTCCCTCCTCTCCGTCGGCGTCGGGTCGTCGTCTTCTGCGGCGGCTCTGGGAGTGTGAGGTGCTGCATCTGGGTGAGTTCCTCTGTCTTTTCTCTGTCCGGCCGTGGTGGCAAGGGGAGAACGAGGTGGTTGGGCTCGATCCATTTTTGGTTACCGTGGTGATGGTGGTGGTTCTCTGCGGCGACTTTGCTCTGACCGGCCGTGGAGGCGAGGGGACAGGTCGTCTGGAGAGCGGGTGATCTTGGTGGCTGGCCTGGCCGATGCGGAGACGGCGGGAAGCTGGGTGGTTTGTGGAAGAAAGCGCCATGGCTGTGTGCGTTCATCGAGCTGGGTGTTCGTCGCGTTGCGGCAGCCGGTTCTGCAGTCTACTACTTCATGTGGAGGTGCTTGTCTTCCGGGAATGGAGGTACGGCGGCTCCGGCGGAGGTTAGGTGTTTGGGGAGCTGGGGTGGATCCGTCCGTGAGTTCTTCTGGTGGCTTGGGGTGTTTAGTGCAATTTTCTGGGTTGAGTTGTAATTTCTGGTTACTTCTGGACCTATTTGTAAGTTGTACTGAGCTTCCTAATATATGCGTCGGATCCTGTTCAAAAAAAAATACAACGTTTGTTCACACAAGTTCCATCACGACTTCATAATCATTGATGCATACCATGTTTCTTAAGATTGTTCTCTACGGAATTAGCACGAAGTTACTGGCACTGTTTGTCCACCCAGGTGCTTCCTCAGAATTGACTCTTCAGAGTTAGAGCAAGTACAATAGTATAGCCAACAGCCGGCTATAAGGCATTGCCACGTCATATATAGCCAACACTATAGCCAACATGTACAATAGTTAGCTATAAAGATATGCTATCTTATTAAGACATGTCCCACTTTTCACTCTCACAATATGCCTAGGAGCACGTGCTGCATCTAGCTCTTGCATGAGAGCCCTCTTTCCTTCTCTCTCCTCTTCTCTCTCCTCCATGTAAGCACAAATATAGTATTTAAATCCTTATAGCCTGCTGACTGGACTCTATTGTACTTGCTCTTAGCAGGCTCATCATTTGTCAGATGTTGCTTTTTTGCCCGATTTTCTTTCAGCTGGTTGAACTCACTGTTCACCTCTTTGAGTAATGGTGTGCTCTGGTTGGTGTCCCCTCCGTCCTCCACGGCTGCCCGAGAGCTGGGAGCCATGAAAGGCTGTGCAGGCTAGCAGCAGCACATCCAGCGAAGGTTCGCACAAATAGGTTCGTTAAAAATGACTTTTTTTTTTGCCCGGGTAAAAAAGACAAATACATGTTTCGTGAAAATTTATTTTAGAGCACCGTAAAAAGGAATAGGTCCTCGACTAAGCAAAAAAAAAACATGTCGAATACCCGACTGTAGAACCACTCACTTGTAAAACTCATGGTTTATGCGGCATTCCAGTCAGGCTATTACATTCTCTTTTGCTTTTTTGTTGGATGGTGGAAGAATATTTGTTAACTTCCATTCTGTTTTGCCTTTCAAGTTGCATCCATTCTCATCTACACATAGTTAGCGATAATATGTGACTCCAACACCAATTTGTTGCGCTCCTGACATATGTTATTGCAAATGAAAATAGAGTCTGGAATCTGAAGATTTTTTTTGGTCAAGGAATAATTTGGTTCGTGGGGAAGCTTACTTTGTAGTTCTGTGAAGATCGAACATGGCACATTTGAAGGAAAATACAAACTTGATCATGGTACCTTTGAGCCCTATTCATAAAAAAAGCTATGTATGTTTTTTACTTAAAAAAAAGTGTGTGTGTGTGTGTGTGTGTCAAAGGTGTCTTATGATACATAATAAACGCGATACAAAAAAGTATACCTCTTCCAATCCAAAAAAGTGAGTTATTTAGATTTTGTATCAGTCAAATATTTATTAATTTGATCACCTATGAGGAAATACTTACTAGCATCTAAAACATTAAATTGATAAATTTTAGATTTATCATGAAACATGTGGTTGTAATGCATACAAAATAATTATATGTCCCTACACATGAGCATTTTGATACTATCTTGAAGATCGCGTCAACGTCCAAAAAACTTACTTTTGGATTGAAGGTATTATATAGAAATGTTAATTTGTAAATTGTCTCCCATATTAACAAATCAATTGGGTAAAAATGAAATAGCTATAGAATTACGTTGATGAGTTTTGATCATCTCCCTCCAACCACCTTCATCGGTCCCACAACAATCCATAGTAATTCCTCGTAGTTGTTCTCGGGTCCTTCACCATGAGCCCTTTTACGGTACCCTCAAATGAATCACAGCCATTTATTTCCGTCCATCCAAAGGTCAAAAATGTTTCATACTGGTGCTAAAACTATGACCAGTATGACTTATACTGGTGCGTGCTTAATCGATGCCTCCGCATAAATGGGCCCTGGCCCAATAAGGTAAAAAATGCTGGCCCAACAAAAGCTTAGTTAATCCAGTCGCCTCCACTGGAAAACAAACTGGGCAGAAAATCTTATCCAAGAGTGAACCCCAGACTAGATCGTGGCCTCCGACGAGCGCAGCAGCGCACTGCTCCTCACCGGCGCCTTCTCAGCAGCTGCTGAGCCCGTCGAGGAGGACGCGCGGCGGTCGACCGATGCGGTGACGGCAGGGTGCCCCCCTTGCGGACGACGTCCAGAGGCGGCACGGCGTGCTCGTCCTGGTCGCCGCTCAAACCCGCCGCCGCCGCTGTCGCCGTGGGTGTCGTGGACTCCGCCACCCCGCCCGGCGAAGAGCGGAAAGCGACCCCCTTGTGGACGGCGGCGAGCGGCACGGATGTGGGCCGGAAATTTATTTGCTTTTTGATCTATCTGCTATGAAATATTCAACTGCAGCGCAATAATATTTGTTCTGAATCTGCAATACGATTGCAAACTTAAGATCATGCAACAACTCATGCTTCAGTTACAGTGTGGAGCTGACTGCCATTTGTGATTAAGATGGATTCTTCTATCTCCTTTTTACAAATAAGCAACATAGAACTACCACAACTGTATACATGTACATATTCATGTACGTCTCAACTGAATTTATGGCGATCTGATGAATCGAAGCAGTGAGTTTTCAGAAATTCAGATAGAAGCAGAGTTATAACATGAGATGCTCGATGTGTGTGAGCAAGCCTAGAGCACGTGCATTATACATGTACATATTCAGTTATAACATATACGTGCAAGCCTAGAAATTTAGATAGGTGTTGCATTGGAAATTCCTGCTACTTGACATGTGAGCTCGGATCGATTTTCACCCTGCATCAGTGTACAGATCAATAACCATCAAAGCAATACTGGTAGAAAACAACAACATTTGGCAAAATTATTGATATAAATATGCTGCCTTTTTTACAGCATTTTGGTTAAATTTTCGAAATGTACTCAGATGCAATTTGATAGCAAAAACTGGTAGCTTTTCTGTCCACAATATTGACAGCATTTCTGTCCATAATATTGACAGCATTTCACACACAAAAAAAGATACCAAAATAGCTAGAAATTCAGTGCAACACATCATTTCACAAGAATTTGAGTACATCACAGCTGAGTCTTAACAAAATAACTAGAAATTCAGTTGAACACACTGCATTTCTTAACAAAATATAAGAAACTCTTCTAAAAAGTGAGTACACCACTACTGCCCTTCTTCAGGACCACTTGTTTTTTGATTGTTACTGCCAAAAAGCCACCACTTCAACCTCCCTGTTGCTGAAACTGTCTCTGTAGAGATTGCCTGAGAATATGAAACATGAACAGACAGAGATTGTGATACATGAACAGGCTGAAATCGTATTAATATTACGTGAGTGCCTCTACATATTTGAAATCACTATGAGATGGTAATCAGTATTCAACCATTGGTTCTAGAGAGTTGTAAATATATGTTGTCATTAACTTAACTCTATAGGAAAATCCTCTAAAGGTCCATCGATGTTATAACTGTACAGTTCAAGTGGCTCCGACTCCTTAGTCTTTTAGATGTCAAAACATGATTGTTGATCTGCCCAGAAAATGTTTCTCAAATGTCCATCACTGTCAGTGGTATATTTATAGAAAAAGTTTGCATCCCTGTCTTTCTGTGCCGCCATATAATTCAGCAAATATTCAGCATCTCTGCCTTAAATCTTCTTCTTCTTGTACTCGGCGACAAAGTTATACAAATATTCATGCGGAGGTACTCATCACGCTCCTCCATGCTGGCGCCTTCATCATCCATGACTGAAAACTGCAATATAAGAAGCGTAGGTCACGTTAATAATCAAATGATTCACTTAAAAATATAAAAACAACTCTATGTGCCATATTCATTAACAACAGTCAGTACCTTTTACTAACATGGCAGTTTTCAGCTACATTTTTCAAAACAGAGTAATCAAAAACTTAAGTCACTGTTTTCAGCTACCTTTTACTGCCAAACTGAACATTTAAGTAACTGTTTCAGCTGCCAAACTGAACACATAAGCTAATACCACAAATTTTCAAATCTTGAACTCATTCAAACATTGCCAACACAAATTCTAAAGATTCAGGGGACAATGTACACAGAGCATGTATGAGGTTAGTGGCAGTTGATATTCAGCTCGACAAGATTGACAAATGAGAGAAAAATACAGTGACACTAAACAAACAAAGGTGGTGCAAAAAGAAAAGTAGTCCACATCCAATGAAGATGCAGAGTACGTCCAACCGTAGGATTGTACCCCTCAAAACAGATGTCCTGAATTTTGTACTTATCATCAACATTTTTTTGGATGTTAGCTAGTTATGCATCTTCATTCTTTGACGCTACAGAACGTTGAAGGGAATCAGTGGTATGCTGTTGACTGCAATGAAGTTTCAGTTTTGTAGTTTGTTCCTGTAAAGAGAAATCTACAAGCATAATAGTAGTACTGAACAACTACGTGGCCCTAGCACTGCCACTGAAGGTAGGTACTGATTTCATTTCACATAATCTAAAGAGATTTATGTTGGTGAATAGGCTACGACATTGACACAAAACTCGTTGAAGTGACCAGTTTAGGGTACAGAAAACTCTAATTCATTAGTGAGCACAACAATTGCATCATCTCTATTTCCAAATAGGCACACCAGCATATCTACATCCTCAGTGTCCAGCATATCTACAGACAGCACCAAACTGAAACCTAAACTAACGAGGAGCTCAAACACAAGCACCAGTCAGACTGAACCAGAATGAGGACTAATGTTTGTGCCGTGCGGAAATCAAGCAGATGTATTCATTGATCAGGAATTCAGGTCAAAGCATATCAATCTGAACCAGAACTAATGATTGCTAAATTGTTGAGCAGCTGATGCATACCGATGAACGTCCGCCTCTGCTGACATATGGGTTCGTTGACGACCGCGTTCAGGCTGAAGGCGGCGTACGTTCGGCTGAAGGATGCGGCGGCGTCGACTGGCGGCGTACGTTCGGCTGAAGGCGGCGGCTTCGAGAGCTCGGAGGGGTTGGATCGGCGGCGACGAGTGGGGAGAGGGATTGGCGGCGGCGAGTGGGGAGAGGGATTGGCGGCGGCGGCGTCGAGAGCGTATAGGCGGTTTGGAGCGGCGGACGGCGGTGGCGTCTAGCGCGGAGATGTCGGAGAGGATCGATGACTCGCAGCTGGTTATTTTTTTTTCCAATCGTATAGCTTTAATGGGCCTGCTGGGCCAAATCTTCCTCAGACGTACGAATGAAACCATACTGGTCATTTTTAAGAACCAGTAAAAGGTACCTTAAAAGTTGCCTTCACCATATCTCTCCTCTTCCTGATTTACACAAATGGGAAAAAGACTTGATATGGGGTGAGATGTAGGATCCTATCTGTTGCACCATTTCAGCTCGATCCGTTGATGTACTGTTACACATGTTTAAACTAGTTAATCTCCACTTTGTTGCTCTACCATCTCCTCTCTTGCAGACGCACTCCACAACTAGGAGTTAGACACCCATTTAAGTTTAGTATTCTATATTCAACTCCCATCGATGGGTTTTAATCCCTTACCTAGCATTTTCAGTTTGACTATATATATACACACCATGTTTCCCTCCTCTGTTGAACTACATGTCTAGGTAGAGAAGAGATCTTGCAAATATACATACGTATATATGTTGCTCTATCGTCTCGTCATCTGCTCAGTTATACGCATCTAGTTAATTAGGATTCGAAGGTGTCAAGAATATTTGTAGTTCACATGTGTAAGTTATGGAGAAATATTTTCTCGAATTAAGAGTCTCTCGCTCCTAATTTCATTCAGAATGTCACACACAAACAATATTTTGAGCCTCCAAGGGTGATGGTGGCCACGCATGCATGTGAAGAGGAGATTGAAATCTGTCCGAAAATTAAAGAACTCCGAAGTTATTGCATTGGATTATATCCAAACGTCTAAGAATTTGGTAGATCCCTTCACAAAGGGTCTATCACGTAATGTGATAGATAGTGCATCGAGAGAGATGGGTTTGAGACCCACGGTATGAGTTGTCCACAGTGGTAAACCACTCTATGTGATCGGAGATCCCGTGAAGTAGAAGTGGGTGACAAGCTGTTGGACAGCTGAGAGGAGAGTATCCTTATATTTTACTATCCCACTCCGTGAAGATGCAATACTTTCCTGATCTGCATGGCAGGTTGATATTTATCTTAATGTGTTCCAAGCGGCTTACTTTTATAAGCGGAGATGTTGTCCTGCAGAGCATCTCTTGAGGAATACACCTATATGAGCCTGATTGTTAAACGTCGCAGTCTATGAGAATTGGGTGTTCTCTAGTAAACTCATGAAAGGTCTTGGAGTATGACGCATAAGCTCCACCCGCGGGGAAGCCTTGCGACAACCCAGTATCGGTCAAGAGCTTGTGTGAAACTAGTTTGCAGCAAACTTGTAGTTCAAGGCATAGTCCACTATCCAAGTTGTGATCTAGTGTAGCATAAGTTTCTAAGTGGAAGTTCAACTTAACAGTCTCCACTAAGCACCGGTATATAAAACAATGTTTTGAAACAGAATGATGAGATGTCCCAATGAGACTTTGTGGGAGATTGTTGAAATTTTGACTAGCTTTGCTAGTGGACCTTTGGTCTAAAGCCCAACTAAAATTCTGAAATTCTCATTGGCCCATTAATATATTGGTTGTGTGTGGAGTGGGACTAAAGTTTAGTCCCACATTGCTTGTTGGGAGAGAGTTGCACCACCTTATATAGTGGAGTGTTGTGCTACTTGGTAAGCATGTGAGAACAAGAGGCTCTCTTGTGCGCACTCCTCCTCCTCCTCCACCGCCGGCTCGTCTCGTCATGTCACGACACGCCGCGGTTGCGGGAATGAGCCGAGTCGATGCCTATATTTTTGCAGTCCGGGAAATTTATTGAGTCATTGATTAATAATTAACGGACGCGTTAATTGTTTCGCCGTTTCCGATTCTTCTGGATCGTGTAGACGTTACCGACTCGATCGTGGGCTGCGCCCACGTCCTACCCCGACTCGCACTATATATGCAGAGGAAAACCCTAGTGGCCATAACACACAACACATGGTCGCTCGCCGTCCCAGTTCCAGAACCTTGCGCCGCCGTCTTCCAAGTCTTCTCCATCCCGTCTTCCGGCGTGCACCGGTTGAAGGGACAGTAGGCCTCCGGAACCCCGCCTCTTGTGATCCTGTAAGGGAGAGGGGCGATTAGGTTTTTGGGGAGAGCACTCGCGCGACTACTGGCATCGAGTTCTTCCCCAACGACGACTTCTTCCCCGACATCGCCAATCTCTTCAAAGACGACATGGGCGACGCCAACGGTTCCGCCGCTGCTGCTGCTGCACCGTACGTCTTCTTGATATTCCTGTTTGAGATACTGCTAGAGTTTCTGTTTATAGTAGTTGATCTAGATTCGATATGTTTGTCTATTGTTTTAGTAGATTGCATGATTAGTTTAATTTCTATTATTCTAGTCATGATTTGTTTACTGTTTTCGTGGATTAAATCTTATGCAAAATTGCTTATATTTTCAACAGCATGGACCATTTTACCTTTGATTTCTCATTTTCTTTTCTCAGATCTAGAATTTAAGGGCAATGTTGGTGTTTGCTTTTATGCATAAAGAGATGGAAGAAATAAATCAGAACTCAGAGTTGCCTTGTTGTCCAACGAATAGGTAATCCCTTTGTTTGTGGACCTTATGGACCAGCTAGTGCAGTTGTAGAAAAAATCACTTATCCCGATGTTGCCAACCTAAAAGCCTCAAAAGGAATAATTTTTTAGATTTTCGGATCCTCAATTAACTCAGTGAAACACTCAAATCTCAAAATAGAGCACCATGATTATGGTTTATGTGCCATTGTAGTGTATATTTTGCACTGGCATGGTGTGCATCAATACACTGTGCTTTGTTGAAGATGAAATAATTTCGTGAACTTGCATTCTGCTTTACCTTCCGGCAGAAAATAATCGTAACTATTCGTGGAGAAATAAAGATACGTTGGTCATGATCAGATCTGGTGAAATCTAAGTCGCTCCATTGAATGGCCAAAACTCAAGTTGCATCCACACATAGGAGCCATAATATTATGTGACTTCAACACCATTTTGTTCTCCTCCTCGCACATGCTATTGCAAATAAAACTGATATTTGGAACCTCACTAATTTGAACACCATTAAACTTTATCATGAATTATTTGGTACGCAGAGTAGTTCTGTCAACAACGAATATGGCATGTTTGAAGGAAAATACAAACTTGATCCTGGTGCCTTTGAGCCCTATCATATAAACAAGCTCTGTGTGTTAAAAAAATGTGTGTGTGTGTGTGTGTGTGTGTGTGTGTATTGTGATACATAATAAATGCAGTTCTGAAAAAGCATATTGCTTTCGATCCAAAATGTGAGTAATTTTAGAATTTGTATCAGTCAAACATTTCTAAGGTTGATCATCTATCAAGAAAAACTTACTAGCATCTATAACATCAAATTGATATTTTTAAATTTAACACACAATATGTGGTTATAATGCATAGTTTTTTATGTCTCTAGACATGAGCGTTGTGATACTATCTTGAAGACCACGTTAATGTCCAAAAAACTTACTCTTGTGTCCCATTAAAATAATCAATTGCGTGCAAATGAAATAGCTATAGCATATTGCTTGTTTATGCACGATACACTAATAGACCTAACATTGACACAAAATTTATAGATTTCATTATACACATTTTTTTAACACAACCGATTTTGTTCTGATCTCAATGTTGAATCAACAACCAAGGTCTCTATTTTCACTGGTAACACGCAAATAATAGTTACGAGACCATCTCAACTCTCTTCTATCGTGATTATTTCTTATTGATGAGTTTTGATCATCTCCCTCCAACCACCTTCATCGGTTTCACAACAATCCATAGTAAATCCTCATAGTTGTTCTCGAGTCCCTTACCATATCTCTCCTCTTCCTAATTTTCTAAAAAAGAAACATGACCACATAGGGGTGAGATGTAGGATCTTATTTGTTGTACCGTTTCCGTTCGATCTGGTGCTCAATTGTTACACGTGTTTAAACTCGCCTCATCTCCATTTTGTTGCCCTACCATCTCCTCTCTTGGCAGACCCACTCCACGGCTAGGAGTAAAACATCCATTTATGTTTATCTTTGCACTTCGCCCTAAATCCAAACAATACTCCGTATGCAACTCATATTGATGAGTTTTGGTCCCTCGCCAACCACTTTCACTTTGATAGTACATATAGACAACATTTCTAGCTAGGAGTTTTGGTCCCTTCCTCCTCCGTTGAGCTACATTTCTAGCTAGAGAAATGATCTAGCATATATAAATACATGCATATATATATATATGTGGCTCTACCATCTTGTCTATTGCTCAGTGATACACATCTGTACTTAATTAGGAATGGAAGGTATCAAGAATTTGTCTATGCCACATGTCTTAAACGAGACAAGACCATAGTTTTCAAATTGACCGTCAAGTCTAAGTGCATCTACCATACAAAGACATCGGTTCCCAATGGATTTTCCAGAGCCAAGAAATAAAAAATAAATGTGAATAGCATGTTATGTTGCTCCACGATCAGCCAGAGTTTGATGTTCTAGCCAGCAATTTCAGGCTGTATGGTAGCGGTTGTATTTGCCACAGGAAAAATAATCAAGGAGCTCTTGCCTTTCTATGGATGGCATTTCCCCCTCTGCCGTATATAGCCTAGCTACCATTTTCAACACCGATCGACTATGTCTAATGAGAGACCTCGGAAATACTCACGTGTAGTGCCTATGTTAGTGCTAATAAGTTTGAACAATCTTCCAACCACTAAATTCAATTCCATATGGAATGGACTGTTCTTTCCTCTCTATCATCTCCTTTGTACAATGGCCAGTCACATTGATGAGAGATTGACATTTGAACGCACGAGGCAATGTACGAGCATGCATGTGTCGATCTCAAGCTGGTCTCTCAAAGGAGCTCGTCACGCCCGCACGCACACACCCGATGCCGTGTTCGATGACGAACTCGCCGATCACGTGTCCGATTCCTCATCCGGTCATCCCCATGCTCCTGCCTAGTCTACTTTGATTACACTGGGCGTGTCCATTTGATAGGTCAAGTTCTTAACTAGAATGATCCTAACCCTCTGTCAACACTGGGCCGTGATGAGCGGACGACCGTTGGGGGCGGAAGGGGGGCGATTCTGGGTCCTGGCCGGAGATCTGGCCGGTGAGACGCCGGATGAGGATGAGAGTGACGCGGAGGACGGCGCAGCTAGGGGCGATGAGGCGGATGGCACCGGAACTGCCGCTATGCGGTATCTGTGTCGCACGCCATCGCCAAGGGCGGACACGATCATGGAGGAGCGTGCGTCACGGGAACAGCGACGGCTCAGCAGACGGCAGGCCCAAAGGTACGCGGATCTACTACTGCAGGTTTCGCCGGCGAGCCAGGCTACATCGAGGACTACCGAAGGTGAGATGCGGCATGTGCGGCCATCAACTGGGCGGGAGATGGCGCCGTTCAAATTGCCTGTTTTGGAACCTTCGGTTTTCTGTGATGATGGCTCTGGTGGATGGAAGATCGCAGGTCGCCGGGGTCGTCAATCCGGTGAGAAGTCGCCGGGGATGAAAGTGAAGGTGCCTGTGTCGAGGGCTTCCGGCTCTGGAGGGAGGTGTGATCACCTGCGTTGGGGTCGAGATGGTGTTTGGTGGCCGCGGGCGCGGAAGACGATCGGCTTCGTCTGCTCGGCAGCGGCAAACCCAAGGATCCGGGCCGGCGCTGCGATGCCGGCGTCGGAGACGATGGGTGAAACCTGCGGATCAAAAAATTCAAAATTTGGAGGAAAAAAAATTGATGGCCATGCGGGCCTGCGACTTGTCAATTGTGCGGCTGTGGGGCTTGCGGCCCATCACGCAGTTACGAAGAGATCGATCGGACGACTAAACCTAGAACTGCGATCGGGTTTACGTCGGTTAGGGAATAGCCGCTGTGGAGATCATCCTCAGCCGCCGCGCTCGCTTGCTCCGATGGCCAACAACGGAGGGTACAGTGGGGCGGGTGGCGGCCGTGGAGGTCACCCTAACCTCGGTTTTGGAGGGAACCTACCTTCTGGTCGAGGTGATGGCAGAAACGGACCGCCGTTTCGAGGTGGAGCTGGGCGTGGATTTCAGGTGAACCCCCCGGGGTTCCGTCAGGGTGATCAGCGTCAGAACAACTTCGAGGTCGGAGGCCCGAGTGGTACGGCGGGGCAGGGGAACTATAGGCAACAAGGCTTTGAAGGAAATTTTGGCGGTTTCAATGCATGTTCAGGGTTCGGTTCGGGGAATCAGCAACAGAGAAACTTCACTTACAATCGCAATCAGCAGTTTCGAAGTGACCGAGTTGACGGAGGCAGAACATCGGCAGTGCGGGAATCGCGTGATGGTTTGGCCGGAAACCCAGGTGATAGGCAGGTGGCTTCGGGTTTGTCGGAGGAGATGCTATCCAAGATTGTGTGTCAGGTCACGGCAGCGTTGCGGCAGCCGAGTGCGACGATAAACCCTTCAGCCGCAACTGTCTCGGTAGTCAGACATCGTCGGCAGCTGAGTTGATCGCCAAGGGCGCTACGCCGGTGGGGAATGCGACCCCATCACAACTGCCCGCACCTTCAATGCAAGTTGGAGGGAGTCGTGCTCGCAGCGGTGTTTCTGGAGGTGGGGGGCATGACATAGCAGCAGCTAAGAAGGCCAAGACAGGGATCAAAACTCGTTGTTATCGGTGTGATGGTCCTGGGCATCATGGTAAAGATTGCACGGTCGAAGTTTGTGACATATGTGAGAGCAAAGAGCATGCTCCGGAGGTGTGCCCGTTGTTGAAGGCACCTAAACCACAAGTGATTATACATGGGTTGATAAGTGAGAGCCTCATGTTTTTTGAACAGCCGACATCGGATACCTACAAGCCGAAGATTGATAATGCTCGCACTGCTATGCTCACGGTGACTAATGGTGAACTTTCTATTCCACAGATTGTAGCTCAATTACAGCGGTTGGTTCCGTGGGAACAGTTCTTTTGGGATGTTCAGCAAGTGGGGCATAATGTTTTCAAGGTGCCTTTTCCTTCTAAGAGTGAAATGGACAGGCTTGCTATTTTTGGTGCTTGTAAGGTTCCTGGCAGCAAAACCGAGATTACGGTGGTTCCTTGGGTGGCTACGGTCGAACCCCTGGATAAGTTGCCAAAGAAGTGGATTAGAGTTTATGGGATTCCCCCCAAGACTACTGGGGATTTTCTGTCACTTTGGAGCTTGGGCTCGTTGTTTGGTAAAACGTTCAAGGTGGATATGAAATTTACTCGCAAACATGGAGTGCTGCGTATACTCGTGGGTTGCATTGATTATACTCTTATTCCCTTTGAATCGACGGTTTTCATAAAGGATGGCTTTTACCGTTTGAAGTATCGTGTGGAAAATCCGGTAGATGTGGGGGACACTGAGGATGATGCACCTCGGTCACCTCCTCCAGATGAGGAGGGTGACGACTCCGAGGGGTCTAATAATCAGGACAAGGACAAGAAGTTGAAGGGAAGCAGCAATTCTGATGCTATGGCTACGGATGAGGTTGTCCAGAACTCGGAAGTTAAGGGGAATGTGGAGGCTGCAGCCTCCGAACCTATGCAGGAGCAAGTTACGGGTGTTGTTTACTCTCCACAGGTGCAGAAACAATTTCTTTTAGCTGAACAGGAGCTGCGTTCCTTGGTACAGAAGATGGAATTGGAGAGGGATCATGTTGCACCTTGCGAGGTGGAGTTGGTGAGTTGTGGTGACACGGGGGCAGTTGCTGAGGTGGTTGTGACAGAGGCAGTGGCCGAGGCAGTGGAGAAAGGTAGCGGTTCTACGGCGGACACGGTGGTCTCGATCAGCGAGAGCGTGGATTCGTTGGGGATTAGTGGCAGTGACAGCATTTTTGGGTGTTCCCCTGCCGTGACAGAGGAACGGGGGGGTGCTCATAATGAGGTTTTCGCTGGTGCGGACACTACTGTTCCGCCAGCGAGAGTGATGTTTCACTAGGTGTCCGTGGCAGCGGTAGTGATTTTGCTGCCGCGACCGAGGAGGGCAGTGGAGCTCGTAATGAGGTGACTATGGAGGTGCTGGGGGTTCGGATGGTGGGAATGCGTCTCAACCTATCTCTCAATCTTGGTCTACACCAACAAAATTAAACCAGATCGCATCAACTTTGTCACCACTTGAGGAGGCAGGGAATTTGTACTTGGACAGGCTCGGAAACTCTATGGTACCACAGCTCCTTTCTTGCGGGGAGGGAGGAACGAACGGTGATCTGTCTCTTGCGGTGCTGCCTAAGCATGCAAGACCTGCGGAGGAGGAGATGTTGGCTTTTGGAGGAATGCGTGATACTGCGGTGAGATCAAGTCCGAGGTTGGCTGAGCAGCCGAATGCGGAGCTCCCTCAACTTCAGCGGGCGATGGATCTTACTTCACGCAAGACCTACGGCTCTCCACCAGGTATTCCCATACATGCCAAGCTTTCATTACGCTCTTTTTCTTCTTCTGAAATTAAGCGCAGATCGGATAGGTTGGGCATTTCGTTAGGTAATACCAATGAACAAGTAGAATCTTCTATTTCGACAATCAGGAAGCTAGAACATGAGAGAGAGGTGATTTTTCTGAACAACTCTTTGCCCCCAAGTAATGATAAATCCGAGTCTAGTTTAGCTTTAAAAAGGGCCATTAATATTTGTGAGGATCTAGTAGATGATGATGCTGAGTTCTCGGATGATCATGCGGATCTTGAGGAGACTTTAGCGTCATTAAGGGATAGAGGAAAGAAGAAAGCACTTTCTAGATGTGCGGCTAGGAGGAGGGTGCGGTTGGCTATCTACTCAAAATTTTAAAATGAAGGGTATGATTTGGAATTCTGATGGTTTTGGAGATACAGCAAAGCATTTAGCTGTAAAAGAATTTGTAAAAGAAAATAAACTAGATTTTGTGGCGGTAATTGAGACGGGACGGTCTTCTTTTGCCACACCCTTTCTGAAATCTCTAGCGGGGGACTTGGATTTTGTTTGGTACTGTCTACCTCCACACGGAAGGTCGGGGGCATGTTATTAGGTTTTAATAGTGAAACCCTGTCAGTCCAAGATGTGGTCTCTGGTGATTTTTGCGTTAAATTACATTTGACCACAAAGTTGGATGGATTCCGTTGGGCTATGGTGGTAGTATATGGGGCGGCCCAGGATAACAAAAAACCAGAATTTTTGGCCGAACTTGTAAGAATATGTGAAGGGGAAACTGTACCTTTGTTGGTTGGGGGAGATTTTAACATCATTAGGAGACAAGATGAAAAGAACAATGATAATTTTAATGCTAGATGGCCGACTATCTTTAATGCTATTATTGAGAGTTTGAGTTTGAAAGATTTGAAGTTCTCTGGAAGACAGTACACTTGGACTAGTAGACGAGATACGCCAACATTTGAGAAGTTGGATCGTTTTCTAGCTAGTGTTGATTGGGAACAGAAATATCCACTTGTTACGGTCCAGGCGCTAGCCCGTGCGGGGTCAGACCATACACCGTTACTTCTGGATACTGGGGAACATGCTTTTACGGGGAATTCTAGTAGGTTCTCTTTTGAACTTTCTTGGTTAAGTCAAGAGGGGTTTTACGACTTAATTGCTCGCGAATGGAATGCGATCCAAACGGGCAACTCACCTGTGGAACGGTGGCAAAACAAAATTCGACATTTGCGTCAATTTTTACGTGGATGGGCAAAACATTTAAGTGGGGAATATAAAAAGCTACGAGATAAATTAACTTTGCTATCTAATGCGTTAGATATTAAAGCTGAAACAACCCCTCTTACGGCGGCCGAGCGGGACGCCAAAAGAGAGGCGGATGATAATTTAGCGAAATTGCGTCGTGATGAGGAATCCAAATGGGCACAGAGAGCTAAAGTGAAGCATATTCAGGAAGGAGGGAGTAATACGAGATACTTCCATATAATTGCAAATGGTAAACATAGGAAAAAGAAAATATTTCAATTGGAACAAGAGGAGGGGACGATAATTGGTCAGGAAAATCTTAAGAACTATATATCCGAATATTACAAGAAATTGTTTGGGGCACCGGTTACAAACAATTTCTCGCTGGATGAACAGGTGACTCACGACATGCCACAAATTTCTCAAGAGGAAAATGATATTTTGACTCAAGAATTTTCTGAGAAAGAAGTTTTTGATGCAATTAATCAAATGGAACACAATAAATCTCCAGGTCCAGATGGCTTTCCGGCAGAGTTCTTTCAAAAAATTTGGGCAATTATAAAATCGGACTTGATGGCAATGTTTACTCAACTGCGTGTAGGAAACTTACCGTTATTCAAGTTGAACTTTGGGATTATTACTTTGCTGCCAAAAAAGATGATGCTAGTAAAATTGAACAATATCGTCCTATTTGCCTTTTGAATGTGAGCTTCAAATTTTTTACGAAGGTGGGAACGAACCGAGTCACCTCTATTGCGAGTAGAGTAATTCGTCCAACTCAAACTGCGTTCATTCCTGGACGAAATATTCTTGAAGGGGTGGTGGTGTTACATGAGACAATTCATGAGATGCACAGGAAAAATTAGATGGGGTTCTTTTTAAAATTGACTTTGAGAAGGCATACGATAAAGTGAAGTGGTCTTTCTTGCAGCAAACTTTACGGATGAAGGGGTTTACGTCTCAATGGTGCGATTGGGTTGCTAGGTTTGTTCAAGGGGGGAGTGTAGGAATTCGCGTTAATGACGATATCGGTCATTATTTCCAAACACTCAAGGGGTTAAGGCAAGGGGACCCGTTGTCTCCTCTGTTGTTTAATCTAGTTGTTGATATGTTGGCAGCTTGGGTGGCTAAGATGTTGTCATACGGAGACCGTCTAGTGCTTATTAATTCAGTTTTAACAAGTTTGCCAATGTTCTTATTATCCTTTTTTGAAATCCCTAAGGGGGTTCGAAAAAGGTTAGATTTTTATCGTTCTCGATTTTTTTGGCAAAGTGATCAACATAAGCGAAAGTATAGGTTAACAAAATGGAACTTGGTTTGTAGACCGAAGGACCAAGGTGGTTTGGGCATTTCGGTACTAGATATTAAAAACAAATGCTTGCTCACCAAATGGCTATACAAACTTTTGAATGAATAGGGGTTTGGAAAGAAATTCTAGTTAACAAGTACTTAGGGAATAAAACGTTATCCCAAGTGCAGGTGAAACCACTGGACTCACCCTTTTGGAAAGGAATTATGAAAGTAAAGGATGAGTTCTTCCAGCGTGGAAGATTCGAGATTGGTAATGGGGAGCAGATTCAGTTTTGGGAGGATAAATGGTTAGGTCATACTTCTTTACAATACGAATACCCGTCTTTGTACGCTATTGCCTCCAATAAACATAGTACGGTTCATGATGTTATTGGGGAAGTCCCTATTAATCTACCTTTGCCGACGGGTATTAGTAGGACAGAATAGAGTGAGTTGGTTCAATCTTATAGAGAGACTAATGCGGGTCACTCTCATAAACGAAGATGATAAATTTAAATGGACTCTCACTCCTAATGGCACTTTTACGGTACGGTCATATTATGAGGACCTACTAAATGGCCATACTAGATATCTGCGTAAATATCTTTGGAAGTTGAAGATCCCATTAAAAATCAAAATCTTTCTATGGTTTCTTAATCGAAAAGAAATTCCAACAAAAGACAATCTATTAAAAAGACGGTAGGTAGGATGTAAGAAGTGTGTATTCTGTGATGAAGATGAATCCGTTGAGCACTTATTCATTAAGTGTTCGTTTGCTAGAGACATTTGGCGTTTAGTCCATTTTACCTTTAATGTGTATCCACCTACAAGTATTGCGAACTTGTTTGGTACCTGGTTGAATGGGATAGACAAAGTTACAAAAGCGCGCATACGGATTGGTGTTGCGGCCATTTTGTGGGCTATATGGAATTGTAGAAATGACATTGTTTTTAACAACAAGAGTTCAACTCATTATTTGCAGGTTATTCACAAAGCGTGCTCTTGGATCCACTCATGGTCATTCCTGCTCCCTGCGGATCAGCGTGGACTTATGGATGCCGGATGTACCCGTTTGCTGACGATCGTGCGGGCTATCTTCAGCCAGTCTGGGTGGCGTCATTCTAAAAGGATAAATGTTTAGTAAACGTTTGTTTGAGTGGCTGATCTTTGTAGCCACCTTAAGTGATCCATGAATTGTGAATTTGTACTCTTGAATGGTTAATAATTGCGGATGGCATCTCTTGGATGCAGAGGCCGGGGATCCGCACCCCTTTATCTAAAAAAATTGATGAGAGACCTCAGAAACTAACCTTCCCCTCAAGTGTACAAAATTACAAGAGCCTTCCATGCATCCCAACGCTCACTAGATTAACACCCTTGCTCGAGAAGGCAATTTAGGTCACCTCATACACATATTTAAAGTTGAAGATTTGAAAGGGGGGAATCAGATAGTATACAGTCCGAACTTTGGGGCATCTATTTTTCATGGGATGACACATAAGCTAATTAGTGTTAGTGGCTTATCTAATGTGGCCGCCAATTCCGCATATATTTGATAGCTAGCTACCGAGGGTTACCAGAGAGCCCCACATGCTGCTCTCCTAGGGCGACATGGGCAGCGAAGATCCCTAGCCGCCTGCTTCTCCCCCTCACCTTCTCCTATTGCACTTCAAAAGAGTTGGAAAATGCAATGTTGCTCATCATGAGCAGGAAAATTAAGCTAACCTGTTACAGAAAGTTAAGTATCCTGGACAACATGATGCAGATCACGAGGAAACAGAACTAACCTACAAGTGACTAGTCGATAAAAAAATCATTCTAGTGAAGAATGGCACTGGAGGTGATCTCTGAAATCATTCTAGATCAGTGTATCAGTGTTGATTGGTCCTCAAACTTTCCGCGGGACTATGCAAGGCTCTCTGCTTCCTGTATAAATTCTGGTGTTGCCACATAGAATAGGATACGCCAAACCAAACGGTACTGATAGCTTGTCTAAGTGTTACAAGGTTCCAGGATAAAGCAACCTTTCTTATGAGTCTACGATATAATACCGACATCTAAGAAA
The DNA here is from genome assembly GCA_947311845.1 of Poa pratensis. Classification (NCBI taxonomy): domain Eukaryota; kingdom Viridiplantae; phylum Streptophyta; class Magnoliopsida; order Poales; family Poaceae; genus Poa; species Poa pratensis. The sequence continues at coordinate 17,299,790 of CAMZMU010000121.1, forward strand.
CTATCATGTGAACTACATCAACAATTGCTACTACTGTTGTTTAGTCATTCAACCTGTACCACAAATTTCTTGTGCTTCCGTTGATGTATTTCAAGAAGCAGCAGCACCGTTTCAACAGTGGGAAAAAATGAACTCAAAAGCTCTGAACACACAAGTATGACACTGCAGGAGATGCATGGAACCATTTAAAGTGATGGACCAGTGGATGATTCACACCAACCAAAGCTATTTTCATCCACTGGGCATAAAAATAGCAATTAGTAGTCGATGTTAATCATAAAATTAAACCGGCAGACAGATAGCTTTATATGAAGGTAAGAACAAGAATACCAGAACTACCCACCCACACAAATAGCCTGTCTGCGTCCAGGTTCTTGGTAGAGGAATCGGATAATAGGGAATAATACAATACTAACTTGTTTAAGTGTCAGTGTGTCACATAGCACATCACAAACTAATAGTAGCACTAATAACTTGCTTACATGTCATAAAGTTTAGATAATACTACTAGCTTAAGAATACTACAAACATGAGAGCTAATCAAGTTTGGACAGGCACAAAATGAGATCCGCTGACGTTCAGAATGACTCCGAAACAAACCAAACCTTGACTGAACATCAACTTGCGAATGGATCAGTTAAATCCAAACATTTCTTAGTTGTAAAATGAAACTGAGCTTCTCTGGAAAGCCTTTTCTCTAGCTGAAGCTTGTTGGGTTGTTCTGCCAAGAACTCCTCATGGTCTGTTATCCGTGTCGAGGTGCGAATTGTCATCGACTCTAGCAACCTTGCGTTCAATACAAAGAATGTAACAAAGCTAACTTGCGACTTGATGCCCCAATACTTTTCAAGCACTATTTTCTTCAAACGGATGTCATGACATTTGATCAGGTTCTTGTGTTTACGTTGCCACAAATTGTTTGGATTTGATTTATATGACTGAAAAGAACATTAAGAAACAGTAAAAAACCACTCCAGAACAAAAGTAGATACAAAAGAAACTAAAAATGAACAAAATTACCTCATCGAAGAAACAGTACAACGTCTCCAAGCACGGAAAGCATCTCATAAAGTCAATAATTGTGTCCAGACTAAGAATATTTATAACAACAGCTAAAATCTTGATAGAGCGCACCACCGTCGTTAGGCTATCAATGTGCAATTCCTTTATCAAGCACGAAAGAAAATAATTAGGCTATCTGTGAATGCACAAGATATATGTAACTTTCTGCACGTAAGAAGCCTCCTATAGATTAGTAGTACAAAGATCTTAGTTACCTGAATAACCAGAGAGCCAAACGAGATTTTAGTGGAGGGGGTTGAAAGGCAGCGCAAGGTCTCCAGTTTAGGTGCAAAGAGTACCGATACATGCAGATCACTACTCCGATCAAGATGGAGCAACCTCTCAAGCGCAGGGGCATCCTGGATGATAAGTTCCCCAAACTTGATCTCATCACTGAACTGACAATCAGCACGCACGCCGACGCTTCTAAGGCTAACGGAACTGATCCTGAAGCAACGAAAGCCGAAGCAGCCGTCAATCAGCAAGCATTCAAGAGCAGCGCACCCGGCAATCATGTGGTCCAGTGAACATTCTGAGATCCCGACCTTTTGAAGTGTGAGGTGCTTAAGTTGGGGGAACTGAAGCCCTTGGACAGTGCTGTTGAGGAGTTGGCAATGTCCGATGGTGGCAACACGGAGGGTGGTCGAGAAGCGGAGACAGGATGCCGATAAAGGAAGCGGCAAATAATTATCTTCAGGTAAAATAAACAAAGCTCCTGAAGGTTGTCGACGGCGGGGGACTGGAGCCAGGAGTCCACGGTAGCCGCTCTGTAGCACGTATATCCGCCGGTGATGCGGAAGCAGCGGCAGGGGCCTTGGTGGGAGGAAAGGATGCCTGAAACGACACCAGCGAGCTCAAACCAACGGCCGGCGAGGTCGCGGCAGTCGAGGTTGAGAGGGGCGGAGCGCCAGAGGTGGCGCCACCGGGACGCGAGGATTCCGGTCCGAGCGCCTTCCTTGGCGGGGAGGAGGGAGATGATGTCGCCGAGGACGGCATCGGGGAGGTCGCTGATGCGGTCGGCGCCGCCTCCTTCATCCTCACCCACTCTCATTCTCTTCATCTCTGAACTAGGGCCGCCCACCTCCATTTTCCGGTGAAAGGGGATTCTAGGGTTTGCTTCAACTCATGGAGGAACAATGTAGGTGGAGCAAGAGAGCTTGGGGCTAGGGAGAAGTGGAGGATCGGGCGGAGGAGCCTCCAGATCTTAGCAAGGGAGGAGCGGCGGCGGTGTGGACGGCGGCCGCCGGCAGCGTGGCCGGGTGGATTGCGGGCGGCGGCGGTGTGGAAATGGAATGCGAGTACGGGACAGAGAGTGTTGTATACAGTTTCTGTAGTACAGAGGCTGAACTACCTCGCTCAATCAAGGCCCAAAACAATGCTTCTATGTTTATATGTTTATATGAGAATCATTTCCTGGACAAACTTTTCTACGGATACAAGACTTAATCATCTTTGAGCACAAAAAATATTTGGAATTTTCGACTTTTAAAAAAAATAAAAATTGTGTACATCAGGTGCGCTCATACCCGAGAGCTATTAGTCCGCATCCGTGGAACAAAAGAAAACTATCATCTAGAAGAAAGGAAGTGAGATTTTATTCTTTCTCAAGATAAAATAACAGAGCCGGATATATACATCTTTTTTTCTTTGAACAAAATATATACACGTGTAGAGGATATTGTACACTTAAGTTCTTTTTCATTCACCACATATGTTAGAGCTCTGCCGATATTAAGTTTGAGAAAATACAGTGAGCTCAAACTTGACTAGTTGTTTCGACGCAGGGCGAAGATACACTATGGCCCTCAAACCCAAAATAATTTCTCTCACAACACTTAACTAATTTCCTACTTACATGGCTAGATGTCCTCGGCTGAGACTTTGGACAAGCTCTACCTGAACAAAGTAAATATGTGTGTGCTTCTTGAACCTGAAAATGAGCTTTAGAACAAAAAATAATAATGTTAGAAGAACTATATACTCCCTCCGATCCATACTAATTATCGCTTTGGATGTTCTGGCACTAAAATACGTATAGATACATCTGATTTCGCGACAACTATTATAGATCCGAGGGAGTACTATTTTTCATAAACAATAATAATAGAGAAGATTTTTTCTTGGTAAAAATAGAATTATAACGGATCTCTATGGCATCTTACCAAAATAAAGGGTATCAATTTGTGCATTTACATCTATCTGAATTTCAAGTTCAAATGTGCAACACTAACACATGATTAACATGAATCCGGTTTCCTTGACATGTCATTAAACGTGTTCACAACACACATTATTTAGTTGAAAACACAAATACACATTTAATGTAAAAATATATATAAGAGAAACATAGCAACAAGAATCTAGCCACACAAATGAACAGGACATTTTGTACAAATCAATACTTAATCTAGGACATCACAATTAAATTGATGCACTAGCCAATTATCCCAAAAGTCCGAACTGATGGGAAAGGGCTGTGCAATGTATATATATTATATTTCTGACACTCCCCCTCACGTCCAGGCTATGGACTTTTTCTCACGAGCCTAGGACGTGGATTTTAGGGTGTCCGCAGATATTTAATTTTTAATACTGTGTTGGCCAGGACTTGAACTCTAGACCTCTGGCTCTGATACCAAATTAAATTGATGCACTAGCCAATTATCTCAAAAGTCTGAACTGATGGGAAAGGGCTGTGCAATGTATATATATTATATGTCTGACTTACTAGTCCAAGTAAAAAGTATATAACTCTTTCTATTTACGGAAAAAAGCAAGCATTGATAAACTCTTATGGTGTAAGAAATACATGAATGTATTCCAAACGTAACTTATTCTATATTTACCTACTAAACTGAACTTTCTGTTTGCATAGGACTATATACGTTGTGTTGAAGCATTCGAGTAACCAAGTTATCCATGTAGTCCCAAATGACACGCAAACCGTACAATGCTGAGCCAAGAGGACAAACGTTGACATTAGGATGATGTATGCATCTCCAAGGACAGTCCCACAATTTCCCACGTCGAGAGATTCGCTCAACGCGCCAACTCGACGGGTGACGGGCCAACTCTTCACCGCTGGCTAATGGACCCTTCCACCTCTCGGCCCCAGGTCGGTAACCTAGGGCCACTTGGCCGCCGTGTAACCGTGCACCACCCATTTTTGACTGTGGTGAAGTAAGACCGTTGGGGCATGCCAAGGTTTATGAACCCTAGACAGTTCTTAATCCTTTTCCAAATGGAAAGATAGTACCCCCTTTTTTTTTAAAGGTGTGTCGCCGACTCCGGTCCTCGCTTGCATAAATGACAAATCCCGCATTTTTCCACCCATTACGATTGAGAGGTCGGGTGCCCATAATTAATTTTAAAGAACCAACCAAGTGAAAAACTTGTACCGTGAAGGGGTCCAATTATTCCAAAAGGTTGGATTCATGAAGAAGGTGTTGTCCATCTCAAATTGTGCCATGTAAACTGAGAAAGTGGAGTACTTTCCCGAGGTGGTTCACTTCCAAGTAATGCCATCGGTAACCCCGTAAATTTGGTGGATGTCGGCTTGGTCCAAAGTGAGAAGAACTCAGATGCCATTGGCACCGCTATCTAGTTTTAATGTTATAATCCATAAGTTCTGGCTCAAGTTTTTGCTAAGGTGGCAGATTTTCTTAGGTGGGAGGCCTGTATGTGGAAATAAATAGGTTAGTGGGCACTTGTCGATGTAGCAGGGTTGCATCGTTATGGAAAATAGGTAGTGTATTGCAAATATTTAAACATAAAGGATTAGACGATGCAATATATTATTTTGTGTATCCTAAAAAAATGTTCATCTACTACACTACTAAGTCGGTCTCTGATAAATTTGTGTTAATATGAAAATAAAATGTATAGTTTTGTTGTTCCATGATCATCAACATTGGATATTCTTGCCAGATTCAGGTTTCACAATAGGGATTTCCTTACCTTCTCAAAACCAGTTGTAGGTCTGACAAATATTCGATGAGATTGTTTCTTTCATTGGATAACCTCATCTCCCTTTTAATGGGTAGCTACTTTTTATCGACATCAGACGAGTATGTTAAATATTGTAACCACACTAGCAATCTCAAACTTCTCGCATGCTATGCAGCTTCAGGTGGTTATAGGTTTGAACAACCTTGCTGTCGCAACAGTGGAACATGGGGTTCCCCTAGTACTGCCAAAGTGGGTCCACCCCATGTGGGCCCAAGATGAAGATGGACAAGACCAAGACTCAAGTCAAGCTGGCGGGTTCACCGTCAAGACACGCATGGCCTACGTCGACTAAGGGCTCCGGTCCTGTGGACCTTCCGGGTCCCCGAACCAAGCAAGAAGGCCAGGAAGGACCCGAGAGCCCGAGTTCCCGGCAGGAGGCCAGGTCCCTCTCGGGTACCTCCCCACGTCCCTGTGGATAAGCACTCCACCTCACCACGGAAGACTTGGGAAGCAAGGCGAAGGCAGCGCGGGCGGGAAGCACGTCCCGTGGTGGTGTCAGCTCCTGTCCACCCCGAGGCGGACACTCCCACCTAACCCAAAGGAGACGCTAGGCTGAGGAGAGGCCACGTCTCCTCCTAAACTAGATGAGGAGGGTCCTTCACCCCGAAGGTCCCTCACGCCCCTCACGTGACCCTGTGGCAACCCCTTAGCCTATAAAAGGAGGACCAAGGCACGGAGGAGGGGGAGGGCAGACCAAGGACGAACACAAGCTAGAACCAGAGCAAGACTAGACTAGGGTTGCGAAGGTAGAGAGGAAGGTGATCTCCTCCGGGTCAGGATCTGTCCTTCTTCTACCTCCAGCCAAAACCCTTCCGGGTACCCTGTCCGGGAGGTTCCATTGTAAGCCACACTATGAAGAACCCATCAATCCACACATGCAGGAGTAGGGCTTTTAGCCTCCGGGCGGCCTGAACATGGGTAGCTCCTTGTGTCCCTTTGGTTGCATGCTTTGATCGTGGAGAGGAGAGCTTGATCTAGACTCCGCCCAAGAAGACGATTCTCAGCCTCCTTCGCGCCCCGTGCCGAACCTAAAAGGGGGTATCCTATACTCCCGGTGTCCGTGCAACGAGACACGACATCTGGCGCGCCAGGTAGGGGGCGCAAGCGCTAGATTCGCCTACATCAGCCGCGACGGCAAGCTCTCCGTCGACAACCTCGGAGTCTACGTCAGGCTCCTCTTCTTCGGAAGCAAGCTCGTCGTCGAGTTCTTCTTCTGGTTCGCGATCTACGGCAAGATCGTCAAGAGCTGCCTCGAGCTCCTCGTCCGCGGTCGGATCCGCTCCAGGAACAGCCGTCTCCTCGGGCAAGGCAAGCGGCTGCCTCAGTCACAAGCAAGAGTCATGTCGGGAGCTCGGGAGGTCTTTGGAGAGCAAGCGTGCCAGGCATCTCAGAAGGGCTGGGGGCTAGAGGAAGCACTGGGCATGGCCCGGGCGCTTCTCTCCTTCCCCCCAGATCAGTGCAAGAGTGATCCCCGTGCGAAGGCATGGATCAACAGTTTGGAAAACCTGCTGGACTACGCTCTCCAATGCCACGCTCCCACGAGTCCTGCCCCGACCATCGACCACGGCGCTGCCGTCCCCGAGCCACTACCTCCCGCGGAGGAACTGCCTGAGGACCCCCATGGCAAGCGACCCATGGAACCTCTTGAAGAAGGTGCTGGCCAGAGCTCCAACCCCAAGCGTCGCTCGCGGGAGGACATGGAAGGCCAGGCCAGCCAGCACCTCAAGACCTGCTGCACGCCGTACCCTGCAACCGTCTCCGACCTCTATCACCTAGAGCAAGAAGCTGAGGAGACGCTACGTCACTACATCTGGAGGTTCCGGGGCGTCGTCGACCGCATTATCCCGAAGTACCTCTGCGAGGCTTTGATGCATGTAAAATGCATACATGAACTTTGCACTTTAATTGCTTATATTCCAATCATATTTGCATCATATAAGGGTTATATCAATGTTTTATAATGATTTTGGGAATACTTCATAGTTTTCCCATTTATTTGGAATTAATCCTGTTTTCCAGAAAACGTCTTTTTTAGTGTTTTAGACTTTTCGGGAGCTTCGGGACTCCAAAAAGGGCAAGGCCAAAGATCACGGTTCAGAATTTTTGAGACGAACGCAATGGGCTTAAATTGAAGACCAGAAGCCCAACAGGCTGGAAATGGGAGGGTCCCACGCGGCCTACTGTACCTGGCCGCGTGGGCCCAGCTCTTTTCCCCCTCGGAGCTCCGTGGCCGTCGATCTTTCGTCCACCGACTCCGTCTTGACCTAAAAACGCCTATAAAAAAGGTCCCCTGGTGTTTCGCGAAAGGAGGCGGCGGAGAAACAGAAAACCACGAAACAGAGAGTCAGAAGGCTGCCGCCGGAGAAGATCGGAGGGGGGAAACGCCGCCGGAATCACCTCCGGAGGGCTCCACCCCCCTCCGGCGTGTTCATCATCGACATCTACAGCAAGATCATCTCCATCTCCCCACTGTAAACTCTTGGCAAACATGATGTGTGGTGCAATATACTATTCCCTTGATCTATTGTGTCTCCCATCTGTGTTTGAGAAGTGATTTGTTCATGGCACTTGTGAAATAGTTTGTTGATTAGTTGCATACAAGTGTTGTTATCTTTTATGATTGTCTTTATGTACAATATATGAGTGCACGCATATGTTGGGGAATGCATGTAAGGTGATCACCGTAGCGTAATGGATTGAGTAGGACATGTCGGAGTAGAGAGAAACCGGTGTCTGAGACTTGAAGTTACTTTATGGGGGATATATATGGGGGACTGATGGCTACGTGTTGGTGAACCCCAAGAGGAAGGTTATGATGTAGACAGCAGAAGTTTTCCCTTGAATAATCTACCCAAGGTTTAATCGAACCAGTAGGACTTGACGATCAATTGGAAGGTTGTTGATGTTGACTCCCCCTGGCGCTAGGGAGCTTGCACCAACGTGGAATCTGCACAGACACAAACCAGAACTTTGCCCAACACGAAACAGAGAGGTTGTCAATCTCTCCGGTCTTGCAGAAACAAAGAGTTAAACGTATGGTGTGGAAAACAGCAGGAAAAACAGCAAGTAACAGGAAACAGATGATTGCAGCAGGTTGTGTAAACAGTATGAGGAAATTGGACCAGGGTCCACAGTTCACTAGTGGTGTCTCTCTCAGAACAGATAACTAGCATGTTGGGTAAACAAATTACAGCTGGGCAATTGACAAATAGAGAGGGCATAACAATGCAATACATGCCAAGATGTCTACTATGAAATCTAGTTGGGCATTACAACAAAGTACATAGACCGTTATTCCAACCGCATCTATGCCTAAATAATCCACCTTCAAGGCAGCATCCGCATCCTGTTCAGTATTAAGTTGCTAACAACAGATTATTGCATGAAGTAAAGTGTGTAATGTAATCAATACAAGTGCCCTTGGACACTGCACCAATGTTTTATCCCTAGTAGCAACAGCACATCTACCATCTTAGACCTTTCTGTCACTGATCCAGATATCTAGAGACTGAACCCACTATCGAGCATAAATACCCCCTCTTGGAGTCACAAGCATCTACTTGGCCAAAGCATCTACTAGCAACGGAGAGCATGCAAGATCAAGAGCACATAGATAAACAACTTGAATAAACATGGTATCAATATTCATCGGATCCCAGCAAACACAACATCTAGCATTACAATAAGATGATCTTGATCATGTTAGGCAGCTCACAAGATCTAAACATGGAGGCACAAGGTAGAGAGACAACCATCTAGCTACTGCTATGGACCCGTAGTCCAGGGGTGGACTACTCACGCATCACTCCGGAGGCAGGCATGGTGATGTAGAGCCCTCCGGTGATGATCTCCCCTCCGGCAGGGTGCCGGGAAGAGCTTCAGAACTCCTCCGATCTGAGATTGACGATGACGGCCGCGACGGAACTTTTCGTGGAATATGATCGACCGTAATAGGGTTTTCGCGTCGCGGAGAATATATAGGCGAAGAGGCGGCGTCGGTGGCCGAGGGGGGCCACCACGCCATAGGGGGCGCGGGCCCACCCTGGGCCGCGCCCTAGTGTGGCGTGGCCCCCTGGTGGGTCTGCTCCGACTCCCCTTTGGACTCCGTGATCTCCTCGTGATATTATTGACGATGTCTTTTGTTTCGTCCAATTCCGAGAATATTTCCTTAATAGATTTTCTGAAACCAAAAACAGCAGAAAACAGGGAACTGGCACTGTGGCATCTTGTTAATAGGTTAGTCCCAGAAAATGCATAAAAATGATATAAAGTGTAACCAAAACATGTAGCAATTGATATAATAACAGCATGGAACATCAAAAATTATAGATACGTTTGAGACGTATCAAGCATCCCCAAGCTTAGTTCCTGCTCGTCCTCGAGTAGGTAAACGATAAAAACAGATAATTTTTGAAGTGACATGCTACCAACACAATCTTTGATCAAATAACAATGTAATGCACATGATCTGAATGAAGTGATCCAAGCCAATGGTCTATAGTTTGCAAGCAAGTAAATAAAGAGTAAACATAAGTGATCACACAAGTGCAAACTTTCATGAATAATACTATAAAACATTTAGAGATATAATAGTCTAACATAATAGTTAGCTCACAGCAGCAATAATTCTCAACATGAAAGTGTTTGTATCAACACAAAGGAAGATAATAGCTTCAGCATTTGCTTCAACTTTCAACATGTATATCATATAGATAATGTCAATGCAAAGAATATGATCAACCAAACACAAAGTTATGTAAAAACTGTTATACTGGAGTTGACAATGATGTTTGCTTAAGTAGACAGAAAGAAGTGGGAAAACTGACTCAACATAAAAGTAAAAGAATGGCCCTTCGCAGAGGGAAGCAGGGATTAACATCATGTGCTAGAGCTGTAGTTCCCGAAGGCATATAGAGAGCATAAAATATTGTTTTGTAAGGTAATGGTGTATACAGGTGTCAACAAATCAGCAAATAGGCAATACTCTACTTCACTAGTTGATCAAACTTTACAAGAGCGGCTCCCATGAAGGACGTTATTTCTACCAGCGGGCAGATCATCCCTCTTCTCTTTTGTTTACACACTTGTGAACATTGCTTGACTGACGAATCAGGGGCAAAAAGATGTGAAGAGAATTGTTTGGTTAAAGTTGTAATTAATTGGGACTGGGCACCCCGTTGCCAGCTCTTTTTGCAAAATTATTGGATAAGCGGATGTATATGCCACTAGTCCAGGTGTGTAAAATTTGATCAACCAGGAAATAAAGACCACCTATCTACGTCCTTATGAGCTTTTCAAGTAGTGACACAAAAAGGAAATGTAACAGTTTTGAGTAGTTAGTAGATAGCACATGAAGAAATTTACTTGGAATGGTGAAAACACCACATAATAGGTAGGTATGGTGGACACAGGTGGCATGGATTTGGCTCAAGGTTTTGGATGTACAAGAAGCATTCCCTCTTAGTACAGAGTTTAGGCTAGCAAGGTTATTATAAGCAAACATCATTATCAACTGGAATAGCAAGAGTGTACATAAAACACAAGGTTTGACGAACCATAGACTCCCACTGTCTTCCTTGTTAACACATAGCCTTCATCCAAAAATTATCTAGACTACTATGGACTTCCAATTATGCAACAGATTATTATAGCAGAAAATCCTTATAGTAGTTCTTCATTAATAGCCATTACTTACATGATGCACAAGCTTAAACATTAATTACTTGACAGCTCAAAACAATTGGCAAGCATCAAATTACTCAAGACAACGATCTAAAAAGATTCATGTAAGCATTTTATACCACTACCACATGCATAGCATTTTTCTGGTCCAACCAAACACCAATCAACTTATTTGACAACTCTCCAAACAGATATAAGTGAAGCAAGAGAGTACTTTCTTCAAAAGAAACTGAAAGCTCTAACAAGAGATACATGAAAAACTGAGAGCTAACAGCAATAACAGCAACTAGACAGGAATACTCAACAAGTATAAGTGAAGCACAAGAGTATTCTAATGAAAAAGTGGAGCGTGTCTCTCTCCCAAACATGAATACTAGGATCCAACAAGTATAGCACAGCAAACAAAACAAAACAAACTGAAAACAAAAACACACTGACGCTCCAAGGAAGAGTACACTAGTATGAAGCAATAAAAATATAGCACCATTAGAGATGACCTGATAATTTGTAGATGAAGAAGGGGATGCCTTGGGCATCCCCAAGCTTAGATGCTTGAGTCTTCTTGAAATATGCTGGGGAGGTAAGCCTCCCCAAGCTTAAGCTCTTCACTCTTCTTGATCATGTAATATCATTCTCCTCTATCAACACTTGAAAACTTCCTTCACACCAAAACTTAACAGCTTTTCTCATTAGCAGGTTAGTGCACTAAAAGATAATACTTCAAAGTTCTAGCAAAGACAAAACTCACAAGCCAACTATTTTAAACATTAGCCACTGTTACTAGGCTCAAGTGGGCACTTTTACACGAAAAGAAACCACTTAAAAACTTGTAAAAGAGAGAATGCAAAATAAAAGACAGAATCTGTCAAACCAGAACAGTCTGTAATGACGAATTTTTTCGAGGCACTTACGATGCTCAGATGAAGAACTTTTGAAATAATGAAAGTTGCGTAACATCATCAGGAACATGCACAAAAAGTTTCAGCATTTTTCGATTTTTTCTGATTTTCTACTGAATTAAACGGTGACGAACAGCAATCTGTCCCAATGCAGTCCCGAAAATAAAACCAACTTTGCATTAGTAACTCTCCTTGGCACAACAAAACAGCAAATAAAGATACAAAGGAGTTGCTACAGAGGTAAACAAGCATCCTTGACTAATACTGAAAATAAAAGATAATGGGTTGCCTCCCAAAAGCGCTTTCTTTTAATGCCTTTTAGCTAGGCTAGAAGATTTTAATGATGCTCTCATAAGAATAAGAGTTGAAAAACAAAAGAGAGCATCAAGAGGCAAATATCAAACACATTTAAGTCTAACCCACTTCCTATGCAAAGGAATCTTGTAACAAAATAAATTATTGAAGCATAAAGCAACTAGCATAGAAAGATGAAACAAATATAGCTTCAAAACTTTCAACATAAAGAGAGGTGTTTTAGTGACTTGAAAACTTTTACAACCATATTTTCCTCTCTCATAATAACTTTCAGTAGCATCATGAACAAACTCAACAATATAACTATCACATAAAGCATGCTTTTCATGATCTACAAACACATAATTTTTATTAAGCTCTAAAACAGTGGGGTTATCAAACCCACTTTTGACAATAATAGTATAATAAATATCATTAGCCAATATAGGACCATCATCAAGAGCATTATCATATATAACATTAGGGAGCACATTTTTACTTTCTGCAATTTCCTTTTCTTGAGTCAAGGAGCTTGTTACTTCAAATTTATCAAAAGGAGATATTTCAATAGAATCATGACATTCAACAATATAGCATTTTTCCTCCTTATGTGGGCATGGAGGGTAATCATATAATGTAAGAGTTAAAGAGTTACTATCATTAGAAGGTAGATCCTCCTTTTGTTCTTCACTCTCCTCCTCTTTTTCATCCAATGAGATCACAGTTTCAGCAATTTCTTCTTCCATAGGTCCCTGAAAAGAAGCAAGTTGTTCTGGAGAATAAGTTTTCTCAAGAAATTTAGTGATATAAGGATTGTCATTGTAATATTCAAGGCAGTAACCAAGTATAGAAAAATTCTCAGATTTATAAGGAGAATCATCATCTTGAATATAACCAGCAATTTCATAAGCACCCTTAAAAACAACAAATTCTTCAGTTTGTTCAAGATTACCAAAGTCATAGTTTCCTTTAGCATAAGCAGCCAAGGTTTCATTATCATTATAATCACATTGGAAAGGGAGGTGTTTATGCCTTCTACAACAAAAAGATTCATTAAAGCAGTAGGATTCATCAAATGTAGAACACAAGTTCTTAGCAAAATAATTCAATCTACTTATTTGTTCCCATAGATGTTTCCCTTTTTGAGACAAGCGGTATTCCTCATAATAAGTTTGATGTTCCTCCGTGAACCCACCGTGCCAATAATATTTAGTATCAAAGAGAGAAGCCATTGATAGCAAGTAAACAACTAGACATAATAACAAACCGAAATAAACTAGATGCAAGAAACTAATTTTTTTTTTTTTTGATTTTTAAAGCAAGCAAAAAAATAAAAACAAGAAAAAAAAAAGTAAAGAGATTGGAACTGAGAGACTCCCCTTTCCAATAGCCTCCAAGTCCCCGGCAACGGCGCCAGAAAACAGCTTGATGGCTACGTGTTGGTGAACCCCAAGAGGAAGGTTATGATGTAGACAGCAGAAGTTTTCCCTTGAATAATCTACCCAAGGTTTAATCCAGTAGGACTTGACGATCTATCGGAAGGTTGTTGATGTTGACTCCCCCTGGCGCTAGGGAGCTTGCACCAACGTGGAATCTGCACAGACACAAACCAGAACTTTGCCCAACACGAAACAGAGAGGTTGTCAATCTCTCCGGTCTTGCAGAAACAAAGAGTTAAACGTATGGTGTGGAAAACAGCAGGAAAAACAGCAAGTAACAGGAAACAGATGATTGCAGCAGGTTGTGTAAACAGTATGAGGAAATTGGACCAGGGTCCACAGTTCACTAGTGGTGTCTCTCTCAGAACAGATAACTAGCATGTTGGGTAAACAAATTACAGCTGGGCAATTGACAAATAGAGAGGGCATAACAATGCAATACATGCCAAGATGTCTACTATGAAATCTAGTTGGGCATTACAACAAAGTACATAGACCGTTATTCCAACCGCATCTATGCCTAAATAATCCACCTTCAAGGCAGCATCCGCATCCTGTTCAGTATTAAGTTGCTAACAACAGATTATTGCATGAAGTAAAGTGTGTAATGTAATCAATACAAGTGCCCTTGGACACTGCACCAATGTTTTATCCCTAGTAGCAACAGCACATCTACCATCTTAGACCTTTCTGTCACTGATCCAGATATCTAGAGACTGAACCCACTATCGAGCATAAATACCCCCTCTTGGAGTCACAAGCATCTACTTGGCCAAAGCATCTACTAGCAACGGAGAGCATGCAAGATCAAGAGCACATAGATAAACAACTTGAATAAACATGGTATCAATATTCATCGGATCCCAGCAAACACAACATCTAGCATTACAATAAGATGATCTTGATCATGTTAGGCAGCTCACAAGATCTAAACATGGAGGCACAAGGTAGAGAGACAACCATCTAGCTACTGCTATGGACCCGTAGTCCAGGGGTGGACTACTCACGCATCACTCCGGAGGCAGGCATGGTGATGTAGAGCCCTCCGGTGATGATCTCCCCTCCGGCAGGGTGCCGGGAAGAGCTTCAGAACTCCTCCGATCTGAGATTGACGATGACGGCCGCGACGGAACTTTTCGTGGAATATGATCGACCGTAATAGGGTTTTCGCGTCGCGGAGAATATATAGGCGAAGAGGCGGCGTCGGTGGCCGAGGGGGGCCACCACGCCATAGGGGGGCGCGGGCCCACCCTGGGCCGCGCCCTAGTGTGGCGTGGCCCCCTGGTGGGTCTGCTCCGACTCCCCTTTGGACTCCGTGATCTCCTCGTGATATTATTGACGATGTCTTTTGTTTCGTCCAATTCCGAGAATATTTCCTTAATAGATTTTCTGAAACCAAAAACAGCAGAAAACAGGGAACTGGCACTGTGGCATCTTGTTAATAGGTTAGTCCCAGAAAATGCATAAAAATGATATAAAGTGTAACCAAAACATGTAGCAATTGATATAATAACAGCATGGAACATCAAAAATTATAGATACGTTTGAGTCGTATCAGGGACCCTAGAACTTAAGGCTATGGTGGGACAATTATGTCTTAATAATTCTTGTGCTGCACATTTATTTGGCCATGAGATCCATCATAAGAGTTGTGTTATTGCTCATTTACTTGGCTACACCTATTTATGGCTCCCACCTAAAAGAAACAACTAAGACTGAAACATGTGCTTCACTAATTGTGACAACCACGCGAATGAAATAACAATTGCTAGAACATTTTCTCCCTTGAGATATTTGCTACTTGAGATATTTGATACTTGCTGCTTGAGAAGCTTGAGAAAACTGCTGAGA
This sequence comes from Poa pratensis, assembly GCA_947311845.1. Lineage (NCBI taxonomy): Eukaryota > Viridiplantae > Streptophyta > Magnoliopsida > Poales > Poaceae > Poa > Poa pratensis. Next base: position 17,315,025 of record CAMZMU010000121.1, read on the forward strand.
GAAACTTGCTTTAAGAAACCTGTGTCAGAAACTTGCTTGAGAAACTTGCTACTAGATAAATCCATTCCACGTCACTTGCTTCCATTAGTTAGATCCTTTCATATTTATTGCTTTGCATAAAAGGCCATATAAGAGGGTTATAGGGCTTTAGAGAATATAGTTTACCTTCAGCTCCTCGTGGGTTCGACACTCAAATACTTATCGAATTGTGCTACAGTGATTCCTTGCTCTTGGGGATTATCAAGTACTTTTCTGGCGCCGTTGCCGGGGAGCGTTGTGCTAAACTTTTATTCTTGTTTGCATTGCATACTAACATATAAATCTAAAACAAAAAAAAATTATAAAATGGAAAACAACAAAACAATCCTAGAATTGTATAATATCTATCTTGAGTTAGGACATGAAGTGTTTGAGGAGAAAATTAAAATTTATTTGCATAACAATCATGTCTGTGGTAGTACTAATTCTTTTAACAACTTTATTGCTAATACTGAGGAAAACCTTAAGCTTGGGGAAGTTTGTTTTGATGAATATGACATTTTTAGTCCCCCTACTATTGAGGATGAAATTGATTGTGAGTTTGATGATCCAATATGCTCATTAGATGATAAGTCTTTATGTGGTGATTCTATTCAAAATCATGTGGTAATATTTAACTTCAATGTTTGCAACTATTATGAGAGAGGAAGAGATAAGAATCCTCTCTATGTTTCTATGTTATTTAAAATGCAAGCTATTGATCATTATATGCATTGGTTACCTCAAATGGGGTGTTATTTATTCATGTATAAAATGCCAATGCATAGGAAAAGAGTTAGACTTAAAAGTTAATGGTTTAATGTTTTGAGGTGTGCTCTCTATGCTTTTATCTCCTATTCAGTTTGGGCACACCTTTATATCTTGAGAACCTGCAAAATAACTTTACCTACTGATTTCTAACAATTAGTTTAAGATTTTCACTCTATATGAAATTTGGGAAAGTAAATGAGAAGGATGAGTAATGGAGAAGTTGGGGTCGACCTTGAACATGTGTTGTTCATGCCAATGGAACCATTGCAAAATCTCTATCATTTAAACTTTTCCCAAAGCTAAAACCAAATAAAAAGAGTGATAATAGTAATTCGCTGTCCAGTTTTTGACATATCCTGTCTTTATTCTGCATTACTCTCATTACTTGTGTTTTGTGCGGTTCTTTTGATCAAGGATCATTACATAACCATAGTAACAGTAGCTAATGTTTAAAATCAATTCATGATATGTCTTTGCTGTGCCTATGTGGATTTAATTTATGAAGGCACTAACCCCTCTAATCAAGTTTGTGACGAGTGTTGTGTAAAGAGAATTTTAAGGTGGAAGAATTGAGGGTGATGAACAAGATCAAGAGGGACAAAAACTCAAGCTTGGGGATGTACCCCTAGGCTCACCCTACATATATCAAATAAGTACAAGAATTTAAGCTTGGGGATGCCAAGCCACCTCACTTCAACCATCTTGATACCAAGTAAGCCTAGCTATATGGCTATAAAGAAAGCGCTTTGTGGGAGGCAACCCGGTTATTTTTGTGTGTGATTTTTCTTTGTGTCCTCTTGCTGTAACAAGAGATCTTGTGTCCAGTTTAGTTCAGGAGTTTTTAATAAAGTGCCAAGTTTTACCCATGTTGGTCTTGAAAAGTTGCTATTTGAGTTCGGAGATTTTATTCCTGCACAAATCAGTGCACAGTATGATTTTTAATTCTTATTCCGTAACTCCGAATAAGCTCATATTTGAACTGTAGTTGCAACTTTTCATCCTCTGTGTGCATGAATTTTTTCGGAATTTTTCGAGAAAGTTTGGTAGGGTAGAAAAATACGTTTTGCTGCTGCTGTTTTTCTGGACAGATTCTGTCCCATTTTGTTTGATGCATGCTTTGAGCTTTTAAGTTGAATCTTTTTGATCCAATTGAGTTTATGAGTAGGCATACAACATTATACACTTTCTGGACATGTCATATGAATTTTTGTTTAAGGATTATATGCAGTAAGAAAACTATTTGTTTATCACTATTAATGCACCCCACATAAAAGAAATGGGAGAAACGGTGTTTTGAAGTTTTTTCACAGGGATTGGAGGAGATGCGCCAAGAGCTATCCAAGGATGGTGAAGACCATAAGCTTGGGGATGTGAAGACAACCCCACTGGACCTACACACTCTCGGTTTGCACACGTCCAACTTCTGTTTTTCGATCGAAACACTTTATCGCATAAACTTGGAGCGTCTTTTGTTTTGTTTGATTTGTTTTGAGAGACCACAACACTATCATTTATATATGGGAGAGCTACTGGAAATATGGGTTGAAATATGTTGGATGCTTTTATAAGATTGGGAAAAGGGATGTTTGACTTGATTTTTAATGATACATATAGTTCATGATTCATGAGCTTGTTTATGAGTAATAGTTTGCAAATTCTTTTTGTAGAGCTATCACTTATTCATGTTTTGGTGCTGATTGTTATTTAACTTGGTTTAACATGGATTAGTTAGTTCTATGGACACTCATGCATGCATCTAGATGGTCAACTTTCTCCCTTTTGCTAGCCCAAAAACTCCAACAAGCAAAAACTTGTTTCCAACACCTTCAACCAAAGTTATTCCAGTGAGTCCACCATATCTACCTATTGACTTTATGCTATTCCGAGTATGTTTAACATGTTGTTTGTGTTATCTTACCTCTGAATGAAAATGTTTATGTTATTGATCGCAATGGAAAAAGTTGGTTATATAGCTCTCACGAACTTGATGCACAATGTTCTTTTATTTGCATAATAAAACTTGACCCATTGTGATTAAGATTATGATGTTTGTGACTTGATGAATGTTTTGGTTGGAAGTTAGCCCATATGTGCTGTCACATGGCAAGCTTTCAACACTCTCTTCATCTCATTTAGTTGATATCATGTGCTTTTGTCTATGGATGCTTATCATGTTGAAATAAATGTGGAAATAGAATGAGTTTAAATGAGTTTGTGTAAATGGTTAGAGAGACACCTGGGCCGCTAATCTAAGCCATGCATCATTCATGGTGGAAATTTACTTACATACTATGGTGAACCTTCTGTGATACACCTTGCAATAAAAAACTATTCCAAATGGTAAATAAAAAGGGTGTTGAGATTGTTCATTTTGTTTGTTTGTCTTGTCATTTTGATATGGGCTTGTTCCATATCTTGGGACAAGAGGTACCCCAGTTGACGCTCTTGATGATACTATTATGCTTACAATGATATTTAATTGAACTTGCTTTGTTTCCCAAGTTGAGTAACACATGGTGTAAGTACTTGTATTCAAGGGGCATGAGACATTCAACCCATTCTTTATCAAGCACACTACTCATATTTGCTTTCACTTTAACCTTAATCATTCAAGATGCTATGATAGGGGCAATGAGAGCTTGACACCAATGAATACCTTATTGCAATCATTAACTTAAGTAGAAGAGTTTGGAAGTTGGATGAAACTTATGCATGCTTTACCTCTACACACATATACATCTGTCCAAAGTGTACACCTATCATATTCAGATTTCCATCTACACTCTATGACCATTGTAGGATGTTCTACTTATCATTATGCATACATGTGTTTCATATTACTTGCTACCATGTTACACTTTGTGAACTATCAATGAACATCCTTGTCTTGAATACTTGATATCACTTCATAAACTATTTGCATATTGCCACTCCTTTGAAGAATGAATCATTTGACTATATGTAGCAATAGTAATCATCTTTGATATTCATTGTTAAGTATTAAATTGCAAAGTCCATGTTAGTTTTATCATCTTCATACTCGAGGACGAGTATGGATTAAGCTTGGGGATGTTGATGCATGTAAAATGCATACATGAACTTTGCACTTTAATTGCTTATATTCCAATCATATTTGCATCATATAAGGGTTATATCAATGTTTTATAATGATTTTGGGAATACTTCATAGTTTTCCCATTTATTTGGAATTAACCCTGTTTTCCAGAAAACGTCTTTTTTAGTGTTTCAGACTTTCCGGGAGCTTCGGGACTCCAAAAAGGGCAAGGCCAAAGAGCACGGTTCAGAATTTTCGAGAAGAACGCAATGGGCTTAAATTGAAGACCAGAAGCCCAACAGGCTGGAAATGGGAGGGTCCCACGCGGCCTACTGTACCTGGCCACGTGGGCCCAGCTCTTTTCCCCTCGGAGCTCCGTGGCCATCGATCTTTCGTCCACCGACTCCGTCTTGACCTAAAAACGCCTATAAAAAAGGTCCCTGTCGTTTCGCGAAAGGAGGCGGCGGAGAAACAGAAAACCACGAAATAGAGAGTCAGAAGGCTGCCGCCGGAGAAGATCGGAGGGGGGAAACGCCGCCGGAATCACCTCCAGAGGGCTCCACCCCCCTCCGGCGTGTTCATCATCGACATCTACAGCAAGATCATCTCCATCTCCCCACTGTAAACTCTTGGCAAACATGATGTGTGGTGCAATATACTATTCCCTTGATCTATTGTGTCTCCCATCTGTGTTTGAGAAGTGATTTGTTCATGGCACTTGTGAAATAGTTCGTTGATTGGTTGCATACAAGTGTTGTTATCTTTTATGATTGTCTTTATGTACAATATATGAGTGCACGCATATGTTGGGGAATGCATGTAAGGTGATCACCGTAGCGTAATGGATTGAGTAGGACATGTCGGAGTAGAGAGAAACCGGTGTCTGAGACTTGAAGTTACTTTATGGGGGATATATATGGGGGACCCTAGAACTTAAGGCTATGGTGGGACAATTATGTCTTAATAATTCTTGTGCTGCACATTTATTTGGCCATGAGATCCATCATAAGAGTTGTGTTATTGCTCATTTACTTGGCTACACCTATTTATGGCTCCCACCTAAAAGAAACAACTAAGACTGAAACATGTGCTTCACTAATTGTGACAACCACGCGAATGAAATAACAATTGCTAGAACATTTGCTCCCTTGAGATATTTGCTACTTGAGATATTTGATACTTGCTGCTTGAGAAACTTGCTTGAGAAAACTGCTGAGAGAAACTTGCTCTAAGAAACCTGTGTCTGAAACTTGCTTGAGAAACTTGCTACTAGATAAATCCATTCCACGTCACTTGCTTCCATTAGTTAGATCCTTTCATATTTATTGCTTTGCATAAAAGGCCATATAAGAGGGTTATAGGGCTTTAGAGAATATATAGTTTACCTTTAGCTCCTCGTGGGTTCGACACTCAAATACTTATCGAATTGTGCTACAGTGATTCCTTGCTCTTGGGGATTATCAGGCTTCCGTCATCGCCGCATTCCACGTCAACGTCCGCAACCCCAAGATGCGTGAAAAGATGAGTATCCGCGTTGTGGACACCCTGGAGAACTTGTGGGACATAGCCGACCGATGTGCCAGGATGGAAGAAGCTGCTAACCTTCCTCCCCGCAAGAGACGTTGAAGCAATTCGTGCTGTGTACCCGGAAGAACCGTGTTGCCACAAGATGTACCCTGAAGTGGCCTGTTGTCGTTCAAGAACTTCCATGATGAATAAAAGATAAGTTACCCTCTTTCTGCAGTACGTGCTATCTACTTCTCAGGTAACAGAACATGTGCGGAACTAGAAAGGCAAGGCTCGACCGTCGTGCGAGCACTCATGGGGTATCGACTCTCCCGGGGGTAGAAAGCGGTGCACAGACCTGATACACCCCGGGGACGTGCGTGCCAACAGAGTGAGCGACTTTTTGGGTATCGGTAGGGCTCACGAGCGCATGCCTGACCTGTCAGGGCCTCGCGGGTAAGCTTACATCCCAGAAAGTTCCTCAAGGACGTGGAGAAAAGTAAAAACATGCTGAAGACAAATAAAAGCAACCCGAGAACTAGAGTAGCACAACAAGTTCTAGCTTATTACAAGCAAGTTTCAATAAGCTGATACATGAGATCTGACGCAAAGTTTATTGGGGGCACGAAGTGCCCAAACATGGTGCAGGGAAACTAGTGAGGCGGGAATTTCCTCGTGGCAAGTGCAGTCGCGGGAGCCGACACCGCTTGGAGTGAAATCCTGGAAGGCGACGAGGTCGAGAAATCTGGCAAGGCAACGCCAGGATGGGCTTCCCTGAAGGACGCCATCACCAAGGCCGCCGTCACCTTGCTCGTCTCGTGCTTGTCATTCACAAGCTGGGTGACCATCTTGTTCTTGAAAGACCGGAGATCAGCGGCCACTCCCCGAATGAATCTTGCGACGAGAGGCAGACTCTGCCGCTGTGGTTCCAGCACCGGAGCTTCAGTGGGCAGATTCAGCCGCCTCACTCGCGTCGTTGCCAAGTCGTAGGCGGCCTCAACCTCGGCGAAACCTTCCTGGTTAAGACGGCGAAGCTCGGACAGCTCAGTGGATGCCTGGGAGTTGGCCTGGATCAGCTTTTGATGGCCTTCCTTCAGTGCTGCAAGCTCTTTACCCTGCGCCTCCAAGGATTCTTTTAGCTCGGACATCTTCTGGCCGTTACTCTTGGCCTGCTGCTGCAAAGCTTGGACGGCCTCCTGCTCCTTGGACTTCCAGAGTTGGATGTCCTTATCCTTGACCTCGAGCTCTTCACGGTGGCAGTCCTCTGCCTCCTTTAGGCGCTTCTCGGTCTGCTGCTCCTGCTGGAGTTTCTAGAGCTCCAAGGTCTTCTCCTTCTCAGCCAGTTCTGCCTCCCGGGATGCTAGCTGCCGCTCTTTCGCCAGGATGACCTTACCTTGACGCTCACTTTTGGCCTTCCGGTCTGCATCTTTCTTCTCGAGAGCCGGGAGCAAGGTGGTGATTTGGGTTGCCAAGCGGTTCAGCTTGTCCATCCCCTTCTGGATCAGGTCCTCGACACTCTCGATGGTCCCCACGACGGCGGCCTCACGGTCGCACAGATCTTTGCCCAGCTGAGCTATCCCGCGGATGATGGCATCCATCGCGTCGTCACGGCTAATGGTGAACCCTGGAGTAGCTGCCGGGGGACCTCCCGGGGCAGGCACACTTTTCATGCGGTTGGCGGCCAGGCTCTCTTTGATCTTCATCAGCGCCGCCATCTCCTTACTGGCGCCGGAGTCAGTGGAAAAAGCGGCAAAAGTCGTTAACACTGTCCCAGTCATCAAGGAGCTTTCTATCAAATCAAGGCTTGGACCCGGAACAGGGTTCGCGGTCTGCGTTCCCATAGCCCGCGAACTCGGGGCGCCCTTGGTCACCTCTTGACCCTCTGAAGGCGAGAGGGAAGGTGGTTTCTCCTGGCTAGTCCCACCAAGAAGGCCGCCGGGAGAAAAGACGTTGGCCACTGAAGCATCTGGGAACAAAAGGATGTCAGGAAAAGCATTGGTGCATCAAGAGAACGAATTTACCCGCAAGCTCTGGGTTACCTGCTTGCTCGGGCGTCAGGGCGTCGAGTGCTTTTCCCGGGTGAGCTAGGGAGGTCACCATCACGCTCCCCACTCCGCTCCCCCGCCGACCTTCAGGTTCTGCAAGGGGAGGAGGAAGCATCCCTCCTCCACCGGCTCCAAGGCTAGTGGCGGTGTCGTCCTCCGCCATATCACACCGTCTCTTGCCAGTACCCAAGGAAGTAGTACCCCTGCACCAACATTCAGTCATTTTCCTTGGGGAAGGCAGGAAACGCAAAGTGCAAGAAAGAAGCGAAGGGGCTTACTCCCGGGTACGCTTGTTGCCCATTGCCGGGGGAACGTTTACCGACACGGCAGAAGAAGCCTGGGGGCTCGCCGGCGGCTCCATCACGGGTGACAGGCGGCCGGTTGAAGCTCTCCGGCGGGGGGCTCGGACGAAGTCCGCGGCGCTCGCTTCTTCATCCACATGGTCTTCATCGGTCCCCACCACCACGACTGGCGGGGAACGGTTGCGGACACTCGGGTCTGGGGCATCATTGACCCCGAGGGCAGACTGCGGGGGCGGAGCAGCCCCCTCCTCGTCGTCGTCATCTTCATCATCGTCACCGCTGGCAACCGGGTCGTCGCCAGCATCTCCGTCTCTGTCGGAGGCGTCGGTCTCGCGCCCGTCGCCGCCTTCGTCGTCGTCAGAACCGGATAATTCCTCTTCGGATTCCTCCTCGCTCTCGTCGTTGGACTCCCAGTATTCTCCTTCTTCAGGGCTGGAAGGTGCCCTGGCCTTGCGGGTCTTCACCACAGGAGGTTTGGGCCCGTGATCAGCCCGGCCAACAATACCAAAGGCGTTGCAGACCGGCATCTGCGCCAGGATCTTGTCCTTCTCCGGGTCGTCGCACAAGGACAGAAACCCTTTGGGCAGCTGGTACATGACCCTGGAGTAAAGGTCCCTCTCACGTTATCCCGGACAAGGTTTTCCTCCATGTCGGGACACCTCAGGCGAGAAGGATCCCCGGGGCCCTGGAAGTTCCAGGCCGGGTGTGGGCGTTTCTGCAGCGGCGCAAGGCGGTTGCGGAGGAAATGAGCAACGATGGCGGCTCCGGAAACTTCTTTTTCGTGAAGATGTCTGAAGCGCGCCACGACCGCCGAGAATTGTTCATCCTGCAAGCTGACGCTTCTCCAAGTGTCCAGATCCACTGGACGCTCCGTCGGCTCCTCAAGCTGAGCATCGGCTTCTGGCACCTCGACCAAGAACCAGTGATCCCTCCACTCTTCCCATCTGGATTTGGTTTCCATGAGGGGGAAGGCCCACTTGATGTTCGGACGGAAGCAGAACGTGACACTGCCTCCCATCCAGCCTTGGCCCCCAATGCGAGGGTAGAAGAAGTGGCGGAACAGCGCCACGGACGGCATCACCCCGACGAATGCCTCGCAGGCATAAGCGAAGACCGCCAAGTTGAGAATTGCACCTGGCGTCAGGTGCAAGAGCTTTAGCTTGTACGCGCGCAAGATCTCCATGAAGAAATCAGAGAAAGGGGGGACAAGCCCCATCAACATGAAGCTGTCGAAAATGGGGATCTGTTGGGTGTCCTAGTCGCCGACGGCGGAAAGATCTCCGACGCTTTCCTGGCCGGGACACCATCGGCGCCAGCAGACTCCATCACCCCGAAGTGCCCCGCCTTCCGCATCATCTCCGTATCGCCGGCGAAGCAGCTGGGGAACAAGGCCTTCTGTTTCTTGAGTTCGGCCCGCTTGGCGTTGCGCGCCGATCTCCGCCGCGATCTCTTAGTTTTTGGGGACAGCGGCTTCTCGGTGGGCGAGGCCCCTGCGCTCTCCTTCCTCCGGGCGAGAGCTTTCAGTCGAGCCATTGGAGCAGAAGGAAGGTTGGTGCAATGGCAGCAAGAGGAGGCGGCGGAGCAGAGTCAGGAGGACGAAGGCGGAGGCGGCGATTTGGGGATTTCGGCGAATCTGGAGAGGTAACGGCTACAGTGGAAGCCAGTCGTGGCTTATAAGGCATCCCACACGTCACGTCGCGGCCCCATTACTCCGATGGACGTGGGGATCAAGGGGGCGTGCCGATTTCTGCGCGTTTCGCCCGTTGGATTCCAAGATAAGCACGGGGTCCGTATGAATCGCAACGTTCGCCGTGATTCAGTCAACAGGACCCGGGGGCTCGTCTCTACCTCGCCTCGGCGGGTCCCCAGCGGAGCTAAGAAGACCAGGTGCCCGGGACCCACTTTGACCTATCTTTAGGCCATGGCCCCGACAGCTGGAGCAAGAGACGCCGGGACCATGCCCGGGGGCTACTGTCGCAACAGTGGAACATGGGGTTCCCCTTGTACTGCCAAAGTGGGTCCACCCCATGTGGGCCCAAGATGAAGATGGACAAGACCAAGACTCAAGTCAAGCTGGCGGGTTCACCGTCAAGACACGCATGGCCTACGTCGACTAAGGGCTCCGGTCTTCGGGACCTTCCGGGTCCCCGAACCAAGCAAGAAGGCCAGGAAGGACCCGAGAGCCCGAGTTCCCGGCAGGAGGCCAGGCTCCCTCTCGGGTACCTCCCCACGTCCCTGTGGATAAGCACTCCACCTCACCACGGAAGACTTGGGAAGCAAGGCGAAGGCAGCGCGGGCGGGAAGCACGTCCCGTGGTGGTGTCAGCTCCTGTCCACCCCGAGGCGGACGCTCCCACCTAACCCAAAGGAGACGCTAGGCTGAGGAGAGGCCACGTCTCCTCCTAAACTAGATGAGGAGGGTCCTTCACCGAAGGTCCCTCATGCCCCTCACGTGACCCTGTGGCAACCCCTTAGCCTATAAAAGGAGGACCAAGGCACGGAGGAGGGGGAGGGCAGACCAAGGACGAACACAAGCTAGAACCAGAGCAAGACTAGACTAGGGTTGCGAAGGTAGAGAGGAAGGTGATCTCCTCCGGGTCAGGATCTGTCCTTCTTCTACCTCCAGCCAAAACCCTTCCGGGTACCCTGTCCGGGAGGTTCCATTTTAAGCCACACTATGAAGAACCCATCAATCCAGACATGCAGGAGTAGGGCTTTTAGCCTCCGGGCGGCCTGAACCTGGGTAGCTCCTTGTGTCCCTTTGGTTGCATTCTTTGATCGTAGAGAGGAGAGCTTGATCTAGACTCCACCCAAGAAGACGATTCTCAGCCTCCTTCGCGCCCCGTGCCGAACCTAAAAGGGGGTATCCTATACTCCCGGTGTCCGTGCAACGAGACACGACACTTGCTACCACCACATTCAGTTCCACACTATATATCTTCCTCCTCCATCTCTCATGGAAAACGCCTATCTTCTCCTCTTCTTTCTCGTTCATTTCTCATGGAAAGCTTATATCTCTCCTATCATCTCCTTTCTTTGATGCTCAATCACACTACATAATATAGGGATTAGAGACCTCAGAAACTAACCTTTCCAGTGTCCGAAAATATCAGAGCCTACACAACAAGCTCACACTTACCTGATCAACAATCGTGTGCTAGATGACACTTTAGGTTACTCATATGTATATTTCGGGTTGAACATCTCAAAGAAGAAGGCATCAGAGATTATTCTTGTAGTATCTAGTCCTTGCAGAACGTGAAGCTTATTGAGTCGATTGGTTTATCCAATCTAGGCACCAAACTCTGACTATTTGACAGCTAGGTTCTTTGAGGATTGTTGCAGCGCAACCTCCATGTAAGCTTCTAATTAATGAACTTTAGTACTAGCTGCGAGACTGAAGATGTAAGCTTCTAATGAAATAAGTAGACAACCTTCTCAAGAGATAACAAGTAGTGGGAACAATCATACTCTTCTCGTTTCGCGCACCTGAATCAGTAGTGCAACGGGTTACTACAATTCATAGATGTATAATGTGATGCATAAAACGAATTATATCCGATCCAAAATGTAAGCTAACTAGCATATAATGTCAGAATATAAATGTCAAATTGGTAGCGGGCAAACATTTCTCAATTTGATTATCTATAAAGAAAAGCTTACTAGCATATAAATGTCAGATTAATATTTATTAGATCTATGAGGGAATGTCAGAGTAGCTAACTATTTATTTGCGAGGCGTTAAGTTTGCCTAGAAATTGGTTGTCAAAGTTGTAGGTTTGTAATTTCTTTTCTAAAGTTTCTGCATGGTTTTTGGGATTTTTAAAGCATCCATTGAAAGAAATCTGCACTGCACGTCGGTATCATGAGATTATTTCATTGTCTACTCCACAGAGTGAGATTGATATTTTCTTGAATAAGAGCATCTCTAGCCGATACCGGAAAAACTGTAAACCAATAAAATTGCAGTTTTGGTAAAAAAGATGCACCGAATAGATCCCGTGAAACGGGACAAACCAAAAAAAAAAATTCCAAGTCCCCTGTTATTATCACCTACATACCCCCATACATCCAGTTTTGGAGTCGATTTTTGAGTTGAACGGGGAACGAGTCAAAAAACTCCCATCATCGTCGGGCCGACGACTCCCGAGCTCAATTTCACGATGATAAGATTCGATTGCAACGTCAATCTTTGATTCCCATCGAGGAGGTTTGATATAGATCAATTTCTTGTGAAATCGTGTCCTGTTCAAGTACCTCCATGACCAAGCTTCCCCATGGGAGCACACCTCCATGGGAGGAAGAGGGTCGAGGTGGGGAGGCCAGCGCTAGGTGAGCCAGGCAAGGGCCTGACCCGGGCGGGGGTGGCCATGTTCGCAGCCCATGGAAGCACCTCCATGACCAAGCTTCCACATTGGAGCACCTCCACGGGAGGAGGCGGGCGAGGCTAACGCTAGCGGGTCCAGGTGAGGGCGTGAGCCGGGCGGGGGAGGGGGGGGGGGGGGGGGGTGATGGGAGCCAGAGCGCTTCGTCCGGCGATGCTCACTTCGTATCTAAAAATAAACTCGTTGGGGCAGGGGGAGGAGATGACGGAAAGAAAAATGTTTTACGATATGGTTTTAAGAGATCTATTCCGCACACACTAGTAGAAAAACGCTTATAGGTGAAATGTTAAGCGAAATGTTATATGTGGGACACACTTTTTTTGTGCTCCACAGGTATTCTCTCTCCTACGTTTTTTTTGCTCCACAGGTATTCTCTCTCCTACCCTGAACAGGTATTCTCTCTCCTACGTAGGAGAGAGAATACCTGTGGAGCACAAAAAAAGTGTGCCCCACAGATAACGTCGAGGAGAGAGAATACCTGTGGCGCACAAAAAAGTGTGCGTCACAGATAATACTGAGGAGAGAGAATATCTATGGCGCACAAATATAGTGTGCGCCACAGGTATTCTCTCTCATCCTTCACCCTAGATTCCCTTCCACATGGAGAGAAATACATGTGGCGCACGAGTATATAGGTGCGCCACTGATAAGTTTTTTTTCCAGCACCTCATCCCCATCCCGCAAGTTATCCTCTTTTTTTAAACTCTCCTCTCTCCAACCTTATCCTCTCTCTTTTTTTAGACTCACCTATCCACCACCAACCGCACGTCCACCTATCCTCTCTCCAACCTCTGCCCACCCCACCAACCGTGCCTCTTCGCTCGATCTCTGCTCCAGCACGGCGCCGCCGGCGGCCTCCCCATCCCGCCCAAGCCGCCTCCACCGATCGCCTCCTTAACCCCGACCCGACCACCACCACCGCCTCCTCCTCCTGGCCACCACCCGAGGGGCTACAGCTCCGTCCTGCCCCATGGTGTCTCCGTACCAGCGCCCGGCGCCGCCTGCGCACGCATCGCCGGAGATGGCGACCCCAGCTCCACATGGACGGCGACGTCGACGACGGGAGCTACGAAGGGCAGTCCTCTACCTCACGCTGCAGAGGGAGGGACCACTCCTCCGAGGATGGGGCGGCGGTGTTCGCCGTTTCCCCGGCGTCGGCGGCGGCGGCGAGGGAGTCAGAAGGACCTCCGATGGGGAAGAGCAATGGCCGGGCATACAGCAGCGGCCTGGCGGCTTCGCTGCTGCTGGACTCACACGGCACGGTCCCCGTCGTCTGGTTCGGGGGCTACCACGGTGCCTCCCGCGTCGAGCCCGTCGCCCTCCTGCTCTCCTCCTCCGCCGACTCTGACGGCTCCGTCCGCCTGCCCCCCGTACGCCCTTCGCCGCCCCTCTCTCTCTCTCAGCTTAGCCCCGACCCCAGCTCGCTGGCTCCTGCATACCCATCCGTGCTAGGGTTTTGTTCCGTTAAAGCTCGTCGATTTGATTCGTGGTTTGTACCTGCGTGTAGAGGAAGATAAAGATTAATTGTTGTTCCTGTGAGTTCCCGTGATGTAGTTCCTTTCATTTTTCAGTTTCATTTGTGTTATCTGATTGTATGTATGGTGTATGCTGGGCATTGTACATTAGAATGAATTTTTTCAGTTTACATTAGCATGATTTACTGCCAGCTTAGCTCACACTCCACACTTGTGCTTCTCTTCATCTTGCGTCTACTTGTCATGTTACCAACATTGAAATTTCACTCATCGTAATACAAGGCTGAATTAAAACCATGAACTAGTGTATATGACAGCATGTATACCTATTGATTATGTGGTGTTGTAATGAATAATGTAAGCAATGTGGTGTTGTAATTAATAATGTCGGATACCACTCTTGAAAATGCTATTTGTGTTTCTGAACTTTGCAACAGATATTTTTTTGATTATTTTTTTAATCCCGAAAATGATACTAGTGGCGCACAAAACAGAATGAGTGCGCCTCTAGTAGTATTTTTAAACTCATAAATTGTTACCAGTGGCACACATATTAGAGAGGGCGCCACTGGTATTGAACTTACTAGTGGCGCACAGTTTGGGATGCGCGCCACTGGTAAGTGAGATACCTGTGGCGCACAAGCCGTGCGCCACAGATACCACTTATCAGTGGCGTGACTATAGTGGCGCACGCTCGTGCGCCACAGATAAGCTATTTTCATGCGCCACTGATATGCTTTTCTGTATTAGTGACATACCTTTTCGACATCGTAAATCGTTTTTTTTACTAGAAACATGTTTTCTAGTTTCAGTTTCTCCGCTATCCGATAGAGATGCTCTAACAACATGATAACTATTACATTCAATTGTAAGAGGAAAAGATCAAAATAACCGTAATGACCCAGTTCATAAGAAAAATCGCACCCAAAACCATACAAAGCGACCATGTTTAGAGGAAAACGAGACCAAAATCGCACAAACAATGAGAAGCCTCATAGTCCACTCAACACTAAACCGCCGTCGCAAAAAAACACACACATCCATATGCATCCGCTACTCTGAGCTCCCCCACTCGGACATGATCCCGCAACGCCGCACGACCTAGACCCTTCTAGCCCAAGCTACAAAGGCGACCATCCGCAGACCACGAGCGTCGCGCAAAAGATTCGTGGTCGCTGCCCCGACATGCCAGCTAGACCGACCATCTGATCGGATCAATGGTTGTATTGCACTATGTGTTTTTTTTTTCATGATGCAGTGAATGATTGTCCCGTTATGTGTAACAAAATGTTGCAATGGCATTATCGATCTCCCCCGTCGCGCGCTTTCAAAATTTCCTTTGCGTAGACACTCTGGCACCTATATATTATGGAAACCGTCACAATCAGATCTCCACAAGTGCAAGCGTACCCCAACAACTAAACCTCCTGGCCCGGCCAGGGCAACTCACCGATCGGAGGATGACCATCACGGATTCACGGTGTGAACAAACAATAGGACTTTGCTTGATAATCAGAGAGAGTAACCAAAAAACATCACTGTCACCAGACAATTAGCTGCCAGCAGTACGTTTTAGTGAAGGATGGCGTTGCCACTGAAGGTGATCTCCCGCCCGCAGTAGTTTTAGTGAAGCTCCAGAGGTATGTAGCTACTAGTGTTGATTTGTCCTCACACTTCCGTGAGATAGTGCGATGCTCTGTGCTTCATAATAAATTTTGGTACGTGTTGTCACAGATCAGTACAATACCACAAAACAAGCGGTAGTGATAGCTCCTCTAAGTTTCACAAGGTTATATGAGAACACCACATTTCTTCATAATACCAACTTCAGAAAATCTATAATCATGTGAACTAATCAAGTTTAGACATAACGCAAAATGTTATGTGCAACAAAAAGCTACTCAACAGGAATTCCTGCTCCTTCCCGTTAGAAAAACTTGGCAGACAAACTTGAGCTAATAATATAAACAAAACAGTTAAACAGTCCTAGCTAGGTGGGAGTCAAGGTGAGCAACCGCAGATATTATCTTCCTTAAGTGTAGCTACTGACGTTGATTAGACCTCATTTTACAGAGAGATCGCTATGAGCATCAGAGATCAAGATATGTCACATAGTACATCGAACAAAAAACATAGAGAGCTCCTTCAATGTCATAAAGTTCCAGGATAACACAAATTTAGGAAATGCAAATAGCATAACTTGCCAAGGTTTGACAAAAACACAAAATGGAGTAATAAGCTGATAGACAAGTGCAGCAACTCATCAATGGAGCACCCAAGTATTTTCAAAACCGTGGTTTGAACGGATCAACTACATCCAATCATGGACATGCTTTAGAGCATCTCTAGCAGAATCCTTAAAACGCCAAACCGTAAACGCATTTTAAGGGTCGCATTTTGGTAGCTTTACAGGTCCAAAAGTCACCGCGTAGAATAGAAACTGAAAACAAAACTGTAAAACGGAATATGCTAGAGAATATTCTCTCGTCTTCTTTCTTTCATCTTATCTCTTCCTGTCGCTAGAGAAACTGAAAACAAAGCAAAGCATCGATCCATCGAGAACGAGAAACGCACGGCGAATCAATCGAGTAGACGAAGCCCCCGCGACCGCTGCTCGTCGCGGCCGCCGCCGCTGCTCCTCTCCGTCGAGCCGCCCGCGCTGCTCCTCGGCGCCCCTCCGCGACCGCTGCTCGTCGCGGCCGCCGCCGCCGCTCCTCGCCGTCGAGCCGCCAGCGCTACTCCTCGGCGCCCCTCCGCGACCGCTGCTCCTCGAGGCCGCCGCTGCTGCTCTTCGTTGTCGAGCCGCCGCCGCTGCTCGTCGCGGCGGCGGCCGCCGCCGCTGCTGCTGCTCATCGCGGTCGTCGCTGCCGCTGCTCACGGAGCCCACTCGGGCTGGCGTAGAGTCCCCGGGGCCGGCGAGCAGCTCCTGTCTAGTGCCTTCGAATTTCCGGCGACTCCGGTGGCGATTTCGGCGAGGTCCACGGCGGAAGGTCACGGCGGATGCTGAATTTTCAGCCCGCCAACGCCTAGCGCGGATACATGGCACCTCAAAATCGGACGCGAAATCTGTACACTTAAGGTTTGGAGGGTGAAATTTACGGGCACCCTCAAAATGGTTTACGGGTCGGCACGTTTTAAGGGTTCTGTTCTCCCGTTTTTGCGGTTTTAAATCCTCATCGGGCGGTTATTATGCGGGTTTGCCCCTTTTGCGGGCTCTGCTAGAGATGCTCTTACGTCCGAGGAACTGGGGATGCATCTATCAGTCGTGAAATGGAACTGAGCATCTCTCGAAGGTCTGTTCTCTAACTGAAGTTTCTCATGTTCTTTCGCCAAGAGCTCTTCACTGTAACTAGTTCCAACCTGAAGCGTCATCGTCTCTAGCATTCTCGCGTTCAATACAAAGAACGTAAGAAAGTTAACTTGCGACTTGGAGCCCCAGTATTCTCTCAAAACTATTGTCTTCAGACGGATGTCATGATTCTTTATCAGATTCCCGTGTTTACGCCGCCACAAATTGTTTGGCGCTCGGATACCCGACACCGGCATACCCATTTGTCGCTAAAAAGGACATGCAGCAATAATGAAATAAGTATCACTTGAGAAAATAAGTAGATCAAACGAGTAATTGAACTTTTGATGGAGATTCATCACCTTAATGTAGAGCTTCTCCAAACACGGAAAGCATTTCAGCAACTCAACAACTGTATCTAGGCAAAGAATTTTCATCCAGAGAGCTAGAATCTTGACCGAGCGCACCGCCATTGCCAGACCGTCAATGCGCAATCCCTTTGTCAAGCATGAAAGACAAGACATTCAGAAGGCATGTGGTATGTATATTATATTTTCACACACATAAATGCGATTGAGAAAGCATGTGTCTACCTGAATAACCATGGATCCGAACACGAACCTGTAGAGATGAGCAGCATTGCACTCAGAATACCCATCGGAAAGGAAGCCTATGGTTTGGAGTTTAGGCGCGGCAATCACCATTACATGCAGAGCAGTTTGCACATCAATAAGGACTAGCCTTTCAAGACTAGGCGCATTGTCGATGATGAGTTCATGTAACCGGGTTTCATGGTAAAAAACGATATTGTGTACAGCAATGCTTCTAACGGTGAGGGAGTTGATCTGGACGCGACGGAAGCCGAAGGTGTGGTGGAGCAGCAAGGACTCGAGGGCAGGGCACCTGTCAATCAGGTTCTGCAGCAAGCCCTCCGAGATCTCGACGTCTTCGAGCCCGAGGTGCTTAAGCATGGGAAAGTGAAGCCCTCCGACGGTGCCGTCGGGGAGGCTCCTGCAACTTCCGATGGTGAGAGCACGGAGGCTGGCCGAGAATCGGAAGACTGATGTCGGCGGCTCCTGGAAGAAGAAGTACTCAAGCTCCTGGAGGTTGTCCAGAGCGGGTGACCGGAACCAGGCGTCCACGCTAGCTGGTCGGCTATCGAGGCCGTATTTGGAGACGCAGAAACGGCGGCCGGGACCGGGGTGGGAAGATAGGATATGCGAGATGACAGGAGCGACATCAACACCACGCTTGACGAGGCCATGGCAGTCAAGGTTGAGAGGGGCGGAGCGCCAGAGGTGGCGCCACCGGAACGCAAGGATCTGGGTGCGGGCGCCGTCCCTTGTGGGGAGGAGCGAAATGATCTCACCGAGCAGGGCGTCGGGGAGGTTGCTGATGGGTCCTCCGGCGGCGGTCTGGACTCCGCGAGCTTCCTCATCCTCCTCGTCATAGGACCGTGTTAGACTGTATATATGTAACCCAGCTTCTGTATTGTATTCTGTGTATTTGTACACATCGTGTACATATATATAAAGCAAAGGCCACACCGATTGTGTGTTGAGCCGTTCCCCAAACCCACGTATTCTGTTTTACATGGTATCAAGACCTAATCGATCTCATGTCTTCCGCTGCCTCTTCTAGCGCCGCCGCCGCCACCACCATGGCCGCAGGCCCGCAGCTGCTGCTGCTACAGACTCCGCCGCCGCCTCCCTCACGGCCGCCGCGGTCTCCTCCACCTCTGCTCCGGCTATCTCGCCGTTTCTGTCTACTCTCCTTGCTGGGAGCTCCATCTCGGCGAGCTTGTCTGGGACAGATAGCTCTCTCGCCGCCGGCCTATTTTCCTCGCCGTTCGCGCGTGGTTCACCGGCCGTCTCCACGCCCTTCCGGGCGCCGCCTGCCGCCGCCTACGCGTCGCCCTACGGGCCGGCGTATGGGCCACCCTTCGGCGTCTACTCGCCGTATCTGCCGGCGCCCTATGGGTCGTCTTCCTATGCGGCGTACGCGCCGCACCCTGATGTGCCGCCCTGCCGACAGTGCTGTCCAGGGCTCCGTCAACGTCCGCGGCTGTGATGTCCATGGCTCCTCCGCTAGCCGTGACTCCTTCGGCCTCTGCATTTGCGTCCTCTGTTGGGCCCTCTATGGCCGAGTCCTCCTCAGCTGTCCGACGTCTCCGCATCACCCTTCTGGTGGTGTGCCTGCGCCTCCACAACAGCCTTGGCCGTCCTCGCAACCGCGCCCCAACAACAACACAGGCGGGGTGGCCGTGCATGGCAGTGCACTGCGTGCGGTGCCAAGGCTCCGTGCCAACTTTGTGGCATTGAGGGGCATCTTGCCTCGCGCTGCCATCGTCGCTTCAAGCAAGACTTTCTCGGCATTGGGAATGATGGTCGTGGCAACGACAAACAAGCGGCGTTGGCAACACAGGGGTCTACATCGTCTCACCCTGTGGACCCGACTTGGTACATGGACACTGGTGCCACTGATCATCTGACGCATGAGCTCTCCAAGCTCAACCTGCGGGAGCCCTATACCGGCTCCGACCAGGTTCGCACCGCTGACGGGACAGGTATGCACATCTCTCACACTGGTCAGGCATCGCTCCTTAGACATACCTCTAAGTCTATTCGTCTCCGTAATATTCTTTGTGTTCCATCGGTCACTCGAAATTTGCTATCCGTTAAGAAACTCACTGGTGACAACGATGTCTTTGTTGAATTTCATCCTTCCCATTTCTTGGTTAAGGACCGAGCAACCCGGGACGTTCTTCTTAGAGGTCGGAGTCGCCATGGTCTCTACTCCCTTGATGTGCCAGTCTCCCCACATGTGTTCAGTGGTGTTCGTGTCTCCCCGTCACAGTGGCACTCCCGACTTGGTCATGCTGCCACACCCATAGTTCGCCATGTCCTGCGTCGCCATGAGCTTCCACTTGCATCTAGTAATAAGGAGCCTTCAGTTTGTGATGCCTGTCAGCAAGGCAAGAGTCATCAGTTACCTTTTTCTGTTTCCAGTCATGTAGCAAAAGCTCTGCTTGAACTTATTTATTCGGATGTGTGGGGCCATGCCCAAACGTCTGTTAGTGGTCATAACTATTATGTCAGCTTTATTGATGCTTATAGTCGCTTTACATGGCTTTATCTACTTATACGCAAATCGGATGTGTTCAATGTTTTTCTTCAATTCCAAACTCATGTTGAGCGCCTTCTAAAAGAGAAAATTGTTCATGTTCAGTCTGATTGGGGGGTGAATACCGCAATCTTAGTTCTTTCTTTCAACAACATGGGATTGCTCATCGCGTGGCTTGTCCGCATACTCACCAGCAGAACGGTGTTGCTGAACGCAAACATCGTCATATAGTTGAAACCGGCTTAACTCTTCTTGCGCATGCCTCTGTACCTTTTCGGTTTTGGAGTGACGCTTTTACCACCGCATGTTTTCTCATTAATAGGCTTCCTACACGTCTCCTTAATATGAAAACTCCTGTTGAGCTTTTATTTCATGAGGTCCCCAACTACACCTTTTTCAAAGTGTTTGGGTGTGCGTGTTGGCCGCACATACGCCCTACAACAGTCGCAAGCTTGAGTTTCGATCCAAGAAGTGTGTCTTTCTTGGCTATAGTCCCATGCATAAGGGATACAAGTGCCTTCATGTACGTCTAATCGTGTTTACATTTCGCGCGATGTAGTGTTTGATGAGAACTTGTTCCCGTTTGCCTCTCTTCCTACGTCAGACACACATACACCATCCATGCATTCATCTTCTACTTTGCCTGATCAGTTTGTAGATGTTGCATATTCGCCTGTTTTGTTGCCTAACCATGGTGCAGGTATCGGTCGTGGCGCTCGCTTGGAACTTCTGGAGAGCTCGGACGCATCCGTTCGCGAGCTAGCTGACGCTCACGTCGATCGCTGCATGGATCATGCCGCGTCGCTGTCTGCCCCGACGCCTGGTACGTGCCCGCATGACCGGCCTACCTCCTCTGTTGGGCCCATGGTGGCCCCCGACCTGGACGCCTCGCGCGAGCATCATCCTCCACGCGCTGGTGCGTCCCCTGCTGCTGGGCCATCGCCCCCGGCGTCCCCTGCTGCTGGGCCATCGCCCCCGGCATCCCCCGCTCCCTCGTCGCCTGTCTTGACGTCTCCAACATCGCTCGCCGCGAGTGATCCACCAACGACTACGTCGCTCCCTACATCGACAACTTCTGCGACTGCGCCTGTGGTTTCTCGACCCCACACACGCAGTAGGAGTGGCATCTTCAAGCCCCTCGACCGCAAGGATGGCACGGTTGCCTGGCTTGCCGCATGTGTCGCTCAAGCAGTTGCTGACCGTACCGCTGAACCTCGGCATTATTCCGCTGCTATGCATATTCCACATTGGCGCGAGGCAATAGAGCAGGAATATCAAGCGCTTCTAAAAAATGATACGTGGACATTGGTTCCTCCGAAGTCTGGTGTCAACATCATTGACTCCAAGTGGGTGTTTAAAGTGAAGAAGCATGCCGATGGTTCCATTGAGAGGTACAAGGCGCGTTTGGCCGCCAAAGGGTTCAAACAACGCTATGGTCTTGACTATGAGGATACTTTCGGCCCCGTTGTCAAGCCTACCACCATTCGTATTCTGCTCACGTTGGCTGTCACTCGCGGATGGTCTCTCGTCAGTTGGATGTTCAGAATGCCTTTCTTCATGGAGTTCTGGAAGAGGAGGTATATATGCGTCAGCCTCCTGGATTTGCTGATCCTGATCGTCCTGATTATCTGTGTCGTCTGGTAAAGGCTCTTTATGGCCTTAAGCAGGCTCCTCGTGCCTGGCATGCACGTCTGGGTTCTGCGCTTCGTGCACTCGGGTTTGTTCCCTCTAGAGCAGATACCTCACTGTTTCTGCTTCAGCGTCCAGAGGTCACTATGTACCTTCTGGTTTATGTGGATGATATTATTTTGGTCTCCTCGTCAGTCACTGCTACTGACCGTTTGGTGTCCTCGATGGGTGCTGAGTTTGCTGTTAAGGATCTGGGTAAGCTGCATTATTTTCTTGGACTGGAGGTGACTCATGATGATACTGGTTTGACTCTCTCTCAGAAGAAGTACTCTCTTGACTTGCTACGGCGTGCTGGTATGCTTCAGTGCAAGCCCGCTACTACTCCTATGTCTGCCACAGATCCTATCACGGCAGTCGATGGTACACCGCTCTCGCCTGAGGATGCTACTGAGTACCGCAGTATTGTTGGGGGCTTACAGTACTTGACAATTACCAGACCGGATATTTCGTTTCCAGTGAACCGTGTCTGCCAGTATCGTCATTCACCCAGGGACACACATTGGACTGCAGTGAAGCGCATCCTGCGCTATATTCGCCTTACGACATCATATGGTCTTCACTTCCGCTCTGCTCCTTAAGGCTTGCTCTCCGCTTTTTCTGATGCGGATTGGGCTGGCAATCCTGATGATCGGCGATTCACGGGGGATATGCGGTGTTCTTTGGTCCAAATCTGATCGTCTGGAGTGCTCGCAAGCAAGTTACAGTGTCTCACAGTAGTACTGAAACTGAATACAAGGCAGTTGCCAATGCCACAGCTGAGCTCATCTGGGTGCAGTCTTTGCTACGAGAGTTGCGCATCCCGCAACCTCAGTTCCTGTTCTTTGGTGTGATAACATCGGCGCTACTTATCTGTCATCTAACCCAGTTTTCCATGCCCGAACAAAACACATCGAAGTTGACTATCATTTTGTGAGTGAACGTGTTGCACAGAAGCTTCTTCGGATCAAGTTCATCTCGTCGAAAGATCAGCTTGCCGACATCTTCACTAAGCCACTATCCTTGCCGCTGTTTCAAGGTTGTAGGCGCAATCTTAACCTGTTAGATGTTAGATGACACGGTTAAGATTGAGGGAGGGTGTTAGACGGTATATACGTAACCCAGTTTCTGTATTGTATTCTGTGTATTTGTACACATCGTGTACACTATATATATAAAGCAAAGGCCACACGATTGTGTGTTGAGCCGTTCCCCAAACCCACGTATTCTGTTTTACAGACCGGTGCCCGGTGGCAGCGGCGGAGGAGCCTTGCGCCGCCGCATTTCTCCGGAGCGTAGCAGCAGCGGCGGCTAGGGCTCACGGGAACAAACGAGGTGGATCATCAGCTGTTGTTACGTTTGAAATGGTTCACCCTAAACGCTGCGGATCGTATTGACCTGGGCCTGGACGTTTGAATAAAGATAGGCCCAAAGCGACGACTTTGTAGGTCCATGCTGTCAGTAGATTTTTATGTGTTTGATACTTCGAAACTACTTAAAAATATGATACTTCGAAACTCTTAATTTCAACAAGCTCAAGTTAATTTTTCTTTATACTTGCCTGATCACTACGCATAAATTTGCACTGTAGATATACCAGATACTACAGCAGATATCATGATGTAGCCCAACATACCCCAAGTGACCCAAATGGACCAATGACAAGATCTAGAGTCAAGACCGTGTACACGACAAGGTGAACTCACTCCTAGCCCTTGATAATCTAGATATTCCATGAATGGTTTGCTACCTCAAGCTAGTGTGCTATGTATACTCAGGAACAACCCACAAGATGATCCCCAAGGAAACATTGAATATGGACAAGAGAGCAGCCAAGAGGATGAAGAAGAAGATGAGTTTTCACCCCAGGCAGCGGTACTACCGCCATTCCCAGCGGTCCACCAGCGGTACTACCGCCACAGCCCCAGCAAGTTCCCGGACGAGCAACCTGGAGAAGCTGAAGCTCCAGGTGGCGGTACTACCGCCACGACAGCGGTACTACCGCCATTCCCAGGCAGCGGTACTACCGCCCGAGCTACCGTCAACACCGAAAACCTTCTGATGTCCCTACGGTACTTGCCGGGTGTCTACCACGTACTACCGCCAACGAGATGCAATTTAATTCCTAGCGTCGCAACGGTACTACCGCCGGGGCCAGCGGTACTACCGCCACCCTGCCAGGAGCGGTACTACCGCCGCCTCCAGCCGGTACTACTGCTGCGCGCTCCAGGAATTCGGGTCAAGGCCCATGTAACGACCCAGCTACCTACCCCTTCGCCCACTAGACTATATATAGCTCTTCCTCTTCCTAGGGTTAGGTTAAGACTATTATGATTTGACTTTGAGCTTTGCTCCTACTTTCCTCTTGTGGAAACCAAGACCTCTCCGAGGATTCGAATCCCGGATTGTACAAGGCCTCTTCCTTGTAATTGAGATTACTAGCCAATCTTTCCCCTTCGTGGATTCTATTGGATCGGTGGACCTACCGGTGAAGAGAAAATGTTTCAATTAAGAGCAAGTTTGACCTGGGATTTGAGAATCGGGGGCTACCCTCGGGGCAGGTTACCGATTGATTCTTCCTAGTAGGATTTGTTAGTTATCTTGCGTGTTACCGCTGACCCCTCGTGTTTCCCCTTGCGTTTTTCCCTTCGTTCCTCGTTCGTTCGTCGTGTTCATCCCCTCCGCACTCAATCCGTGAAGATCGGGACATCTACCCGCATCATATCACGCAACAACATTGCACTTGCATCGAACCATTTTTTGTTTGTTTGCATATTACCTCTCAGGATGATGATTTGCAGTTAGCAATGCAAATCAGAATATGATGACTTGCAGTTCGCGTCATTTTTCTCAGGAAAAATAGTTTCTGTTTTAGAAACATTGCAGTTCAGCGGCAAGTCTTCACATCTCCCAGCTAGCTCTAGCAAACAATGGCTTCGAGAATCTGTATCCATATGTTCTTTGGCGTTCGACCAATCAGTGGACAGTTCAAATGCAGAAATAAAAACATAAGGATATGCTTCGGGTTTAGCTTAGAGTTGAGTAGACTCACCCAACCGTTTCACAAAGGAAGCAGACACAAATCAAGTGAAAGCAACAAAAAGACATGGAATACTAGGGGCAAGAAAATGAGTGGTAATAGCTATATGATGATGCTCTATTGAGCAGGCTTCTCCATCGGATCGCCACTGGTGAAAGCTTACGCCAAGAACTAAACCCTGGGCTGGCCAGGGTAACTCTGCTCTGCTCTGCTCTGCAGCTCGACGATCAGAGGATAGCCATCGCGGTGACGAAATTTTTCTCTAACTACAAACACCATTCTCACCATATGTTACAAAACGAAACCACCTCCTATGCAACTGGTAATCTGATGTTTCCCATTTTCTTTCCTGAGATCAACTTGATTCTTCTACCTAAGTACTTGACGGGTAATACACTGGCATGCAGTATCTGCCTGAATCTATGTAATCTGATGGCTGTTCAACAGTCACTGCTCCCGTAAACAGCCACTCTTGTTTATTCCCAGTGTTCAAGTGCATACATAAATCATGTATCCAGAAACTAGACAAATAAAAGTAGCCATATCCTGTCAGAATGCATGGAACAAACAATAGGATTTAGCTTGAAGATTAGAGAGTGAGCAAAAGCATCAGAGTGAAGAATGGCACTGAAGGTGATCTCTGCAAATATTTTTGTGAAGCTCCAGTGGGCTGTAGCTACCTGTGTTAATTGGTCCTCAAACTTTCCGTGAGATTATGCAAGAGGTGTCTGCTTCACATAGAGCAGAATACCACCAAACAAACGATACTGGTGTCTTGTCCCAAGTGTCACAAGGTTCCAGGATGAAAACAACCTTCCTTCTGAACCTTGGTTAATGCGAAATTCAGAAAAACTACAATCATGTCAGATAATCAAGTGTAGACTTTTAGACATACCGCGAGATTTTATAGGCGAGAAAAACTGCACAACAGATCAAACCTTCTGTAAAACATCAACAATTTTTATCATACAAACTTTCTCTTCTCCGCATTAGAAAAACCCGACATACAAACTTGAACTATAATACTAACATCCAATCAGTCCTAGTATTGTTCCAGTGCGATTCATGGTGAGCAACTCCAGACATTATTTTCTCTAACCGTAGCTACTACTGTTGATTAGTCCTCATTTTACAGTGAGATTTCAGAGATTGCTAAGAGCATCAGAAATCGAGATATGTCACATAATATATCGAACAAAAATCATAGATAGCTCCTTCAATGTCATAAGGTATGGTTCCAGGATAATACAAACTGAAGAAAATGCAAATAGCGTGACTAGCCAAGGTTTGACAAAATCAGAAAATGAGATAAGCTGATAGACAACTAGACAAGTGCAACTTATCGATGGAGCAGCCAAGTATTTTCAACACCGTGGTTTGAACGGATCAACTACATCCAAATCATGGACATGCTTGACGTCCGAGGAACTGCGGATGCATCTATCAGTCGTAAAATGGATCTGAGCAGCTACTGAAGCTCTGTTCTCCAACTGAAGCTTCTTATGTTGTTCCGCCAAGAACTCTTCACTGCAACTAGTTTCAACCTGAAGCGTCATCGTCTCTAGCATTCTCGCGTTCAGTACAAAGAATGTAAGAAAGTTAACTTGCGACTTGATGGCTTGATGCCCGATAGATCTTCAAAACTATTGTCTTCAGACGGATGTCATTACATTTTATCAGTTTCCGGTGTTTATGCCGCCACAAATTGTTTGGCTTACGCATACCCCAGCGTGCCTAAAAATAATATGCAGCTATAATAAAATTAATAACTTGAGAACATAAGTAGATCAAATGAGTCGTTGAACATTTGATGGAGAATCATCACCTTAATGTAAAGCTTCTCCACACACGGAAAGCATTTCAGCAACTCAATAACTGTATCTAGGCAAAGAGTCTTCATCCAGAGAGCTAGAATCTTGACCGTGCTCACCGCCATTGCCAGACCATCCACACGCAATCCCTTTTTCAAGAATGAAAGACAGCATTCACAAGGCATGTGGTATACTGGTATGTATATTATTTTTTCACACAGAGAAATACGATTGAGAAAGCTTGTTTTACCTGAATAACCATGGATCCGAACGAGAGCCTGTAGAGATGATCATGATGGCCCTCGGAATACCCATCGGAAAGGAAGCCTATGGTCTTGAGTTTGGGCGCGGCAACCACCATTACATGCAGAGCAGTATGCACATCAATAAGGACCAGCCTTTCAAGACTAGGCGCATTGTCGATGATGAGTTCTTGTAGCCGAGGCCGGGTTTCATTGTAAAAAACGATATTATGGACAGCAATGCTTCTAACGGCGAGGGAGTTGATCCGGACACGACGGAAGCCGAAGGTGTGGTGGAACAGCAAGGACTCTATGGCGGGGCACCCATCAATCAGGCTCTGCATCGAGCCATCGGAGATCACGGCATTCTCGAGCTCTAACTGCTTAAGCAGGGGAAAGTGAAGCCCTCCGACGGTGCTGTCCGGGAGGCTGCAACGGCCGATTGTGAGAGCACGGAGGCTGGCCGAGAATCGGAAGACTGATGCCGGCGGCTCCTGGAAGAAGTAGAACTCAAGCTCCTGGAGGTTGTCCAGAGCGGGGGACCGGAGCCAGGTGTCCAAGGTAGCTGATCGGCTATCGATATATTTGGAGACGCGGAAACGGCGGCCGGGGCCGGGGTGGGAAGCTAGGATATGTGAGATGACAGGGGCGACATTAACGGCACGGGCGGCGAGGCCATGGCAGTCGAGGTTGAGAGGGGAAGATCGCCAGAGATGAAGCTACCGGAACGCAAGGATCTGAGTGCGGGCGCCGTCCCTAGTGGGGAGGAGCGAGATGATCTCACCGAGGAGAGCGTCGGGGAGGTTGCTGAGGGGGTCCTCGGGCGGCGGTCTGGACTCCGCAAGCTTCCTTCTCCTCCTCGTCATAGGACCGGTGCCAGGCGGCAGGGTCGGAGGAGCCTTGCGCCGCCTCATTTCTCCTTCGGCGAATAGCAGCGGCGGCTAGGTCCCAGTCCTTAGTATTGCCGAAGGTGCACACCGCACGTCTTTGGGCGTGTTTGGTTAATCGCACCGATTTTGGGCCTCACGTATCCGTGGCCCAGCTCAGCCTGGCACCGGAAAAAACGTGGCCTGAGCCATGTTGTGCAGCCTGTTTGGTTGCCAACAATGTTCTAGTCAGGCCCGTTCGGCTGGGTGCAAATTTTTAAGCACTCATTGTTTGGTTGATGTTTGTGTTTCGCAGAGCAAATTTCAAGGTGTTTGGTTACACTAGTAGGGAAGTGCCTTTCTGTGGCGCACCAAAAACTGTTTCTGTGGCGCATGGTCGGTGCGCCACAGAATCCACGCCACATTTCTGTGGCGCACCGACCATGCGCCACAGAAAGTAGACAATTCTGTGGCATACCTCCAGAAATGCGCCACTAAATTATTTTCCATGCGCCACGGAAAGAATTTCGATTATTTGTTGTATTTGACAATAATGTATCTGTGGCGCACTTTGTTCGTGCGCCACAGAATATGGTGCGGCACAAAATTATTTACCGTGCGCCACTAAAATATTTGCCGTATATATTATCGATTATTTGCTGTATTTGACAATAATACATGTATATTACAGAATTTATACAGAAAATAATAGAAACAGTAATATATTTTGACACAGTATTAAAACGGACAAATAAATATGTACATCACCACTTAGAGCCCGAGATACATACATATATAGTGACAATTAAGTGTCAAATTAATTGTACAAAAGTTCATCTCATGTCACATAAGTCTTAATGTCTAAGCAATCACTAGGGCCCACTTATCATCGTCGGGCTCCTGCGCCCCACGCTGAATCTGGCTTCTCAGCCTCAACCCACTTGTCGAGGGTGCGGGAGGAACCGCTGGAGTCTCTTCTTGAGTCGCCGCTAGAGTCTCTTCTTCTTGAGTCGCTGCTGGGGTCTCTTGCTGGGTCGCTGACGGAGAACACGTCTAGCTCCACTGGTAGGATTGAGCCTTCTGGTGTATCGGCTCCGGGAACGGTTTATTGCAGTCTTTCGTCATCCACGTCCTCATGTCATTTTGCTTGTCTAGGCGTTCTTCGATCTCCCACTTAGACAACCCTGGAGATGAATTGGGATATATATTTGATTAATAATATAAATAGAGTATGATTTATTCATCTAATTAAGTGAATAAGTCTATAATAAAGAAAATAAAGAAGCACTTCTATCGAGTGAGGCAAGGCTTTCTTTTACAATACATCCTACCTCTGGCGTTGTGTAAGGACCCCCCTGCTTCCATGACATCTTCCAAAATGATTTGCGATAACTGCCTCTGGATGCGATGGAAGTCTTCTCTAAGCTCAGAATCGGTGATTTCCCCCGCATTTTTGCTCCATTCTTGGAGACTAGATGGCCACCTCGTTGTCTCTACATCCCGGACAAGCCCTTTAATGTGATGGAGGACGTAGAAGGCATCCTTCACGCTGCCAGGCGCATGCTTGATGCAATGGAACCCGGTCCCATGCTAGAAAATGTGTTTGTTGTCCTTCGTTAAACGTTCCCCATTCTTTTCTTTGTGGAAGTGGCCTCCCTTTTGGGCATAGCCCTCGAGAGCCTCATCGAGAACACCATTTATTCTGGTGTAGTCTTTAAGACTCCCCGAGTCGAAATAAGTGGCAACGGACCCCCTCGGGCTTACGACGATGAGTACTGCGTACTCGTCACTGCTCAACACAATTGAAACGGAATGTTGGAAAGGATCAACAACGGAAGAAATCTATAAGAAAGCATAAGATACGACGGCGGCGACCGGATGTGTACTTACTCGGAAAAGAAATGCATAAGAAAGCTGTTCTTATCCTTGTTGTTCAGCATAATTCTCTGGAGGAGCTTCGTGGCCTTGGCCCGTGTCGTTGATCCTTCCACCAGCAGGCTGTCACGCATGTAGTAGGGATCCACTACCTTGATGTACGGGGTATTATCTCTCCTGATCCTCATCGCCTGGTTGAGCGCGTATAGGCGGACCAAGTTATAGTCCAGCCGTCTAAAGTGAAACAGCCTGAAGACGTCCTCGTACGATATGAAAAACAGATCCGCGGGGGTTTCATGGACGAACTCGGCCAAGTCTTTTGGCACCTTGACAGTGAACACCGGGTAATTTGGATTATCTTCTTTAAGAAGGTTGCTCTCTCGCGTCAAGATAGCATTTTGCAAAGAGAGCATGCATCCGTCTGCGAGGTCGAGCAGCTCCCGAGACAGGATCGGTTGACCAGCTTCATGAACTCGGCTCAAGCCATCCGCACGGGGTGATACCATGTCTTCATACCCCGGATAGTCGTCTTAGGAACTGGCTTACTTCTCTTCCTGTGCTTCTTCTTCTTTACCTCTGGGGATGCTAGGGGTGCATCTTCTGTAGTAGGCACATTGATTGGGTACTTGTTGGAGCCGAAGCTGATCACTGGGGGAGGCCCTTTTCTCCCTCCCTCAATCCAAACCCTGACAGACTCACAGACGGTAGTAAAGATCGACGTGAACGTCGTTGTCACTGCCTGTGCGATGACCGTCTGAATCATACTATTTTCCTCTATCGGTTCCTCGCCTCCTGTTCGAGAACCCCCGGCCTCGTTATTGTCAGCCATGTTCGTCTCACCTATAAGAAAAAAATGTCGAAGTTAGTACACCAAATATAAGAAAAAAATCACTTAATTAAGTACTAAGATACCCGGCCCATGCATTAATCGCAATACCCCATATGTCTTGTTTTTAGCAATGCCATGTCAAAATTCACGAAAAATTTCGGCATGACCTTTGCTAAAAAAGGGACATATGGAGTACCCGAATTTGCCAGAACGGAAGTTAATCGACGTTCCGGCAAACTCAAGGGCCTCATGGGTACCTGTAGACATTTCACAAATCATGTTGCCGGCATCTCCGGCCGGCCAACAACAAACACATATCCACATCTGCCGGCTGACAACAAACACAATACCACATCCACATCTCCACATGTCCTATTTTTAGCAAAGTCATGCCAAAATTCACGAAAAAATTCGGCATGACCTTTGCTAAAAAAGGGACATATGGAGTACCCGAATTTGCCGGAACGGAAGTTAATCGACGTTTCGGCAAACTCAAGGGCCTCATGGTTACCTTCATAGATTTCACAAATCATGTTGCCGGTATCTACGGCCGACAACATCCACATACACGACACGCTGGTCGGAACACAAACAACCACGACACGATGGTCGTGGTAGCACAGAACACATGGTCACCGGGTAACCAATAGCTCACCAAAGGGGGAACTGTAGTTGAGGAGATAGTTGATGTAGTCGAAGCCGGTGGTCTGCACAAGAAAAAAAATAAGAAAATTCACATCCATATATATCTTCATTTCCTTTAAAAAGTACCAACTTTGGAGCATTTCTAAAGCATCAAATCTTGATCCTATTTCACATTAACCCTCATGGATCTCTTGTACTAAGTTAGTACTTCATAATTAACCCCAGAAATAATTTTTTGAATACATCTAGAACCTTAATTGAAGGCATTTTTGTAGGTATGTTTAAACAGTGACCATATTTAACTTAGCAAAATTTCAAATTTTTTGGTCTCCAAAATTGACTAAACACCACTAGCAGCAACTAGAAGTATTAACAACTACTTGCAGCAAGCAATCAACAACCAAATCATCAATTTTTTCAAAAACATTTGGTTTGGCATTTCACCAAACACCTTATGTGCAGGTGTGGAGGGGAGGGAGAGGGATGGAAGAGAGGCAGCACCTCGGGGAGGGGATGGAGAGGACGGCGGTGTCGAGGCCGGCGGTGTCGGTGTCGAGGTGCGGGGCGCGGCGAGGGCGGGGCGCGGCGAGGGCGCTTGGAGGGAGGGGCGCGGCGAGGGCGGGGCGCGAAAGAGGAGGTCGCCGGCGGCGAGATCGGCGGGGGAGGGGAGGTCGCCGGCGCGGGAGGTGGCCGGCGTGGGGAGGACGTCGCCGGGCGCGTTGTGGGCGCGCGCGTGTCGGGTGCGTGGCGTGTGGGCGCGTGTGTACGTGGGCGCGAAAGAGGAGGCCGAGCCAAAAATATGGGTAAGTGCCAGAATTCTGTGGCGCATCCCCACGCAGATGCGCCACAGAATTCCATAATTCTGTGGCGCACCAGGTGGAGGATGCGCCACAAAATTCGTTGGCATGAATTTGTACTTCTTTTAAAAAACACAAACACATTTGTTTTTCCTTTAAAAAACACAAACACATTTGTTGTTCTTTTAAAAAAACATTTTTGGTTATATTTAAAGAAAGAACATACATACATTAAAAAAAGAATATACACACATTTGTTAGTATACCATTATTTTATTCATGATATACATATATATGAGTGTCTGTCACACACACACACACACACAAATTAATACACCAAAAAAGTCTTCTTCGTCCCGGCCGGTTCCGAGCTAGCTTCTCTTCTTTCCCTTCTTCGCTGTTGAATAATTTAGGCCGGGCATCTTGAGATTTCTTCACGTGAACAGACATCCTTTAGTAGGTAGGGATGTCTTCCTTCTTTGTTTACTAGTAGTCGGCATGTGATGCATGTAAAATGCATACATGAACTTTGCACTTTAATTGCTTATATTCCAATCATATTTGCATCATATAAGGGTTATATCAATGTTTTATAATGATTTTTGGGAATATTCATTTATTTCCTATTTTTATGGAATTAACCCTGCACAGGCAGAAAACCCCGTTTTCTTATTTTAATGTTTCAGGGACCCAAACGTCAACGAAATCACCTGGAAATTTACGGGCGTCAATATTTGGAAGGAAGAAGACCTGTGGACGAAGGAAGCGAGCAAACGGAGGCTCGAGGGCCAAACGAGGGGGGCCCACGCGGCCAGGTACTGTAGCCGCGTGGGACCCACCCATTTGGGCCTCGTGGCTCCGCAGCCGTCGATCCTTTCTCCACCGCCTTCGTTTTGACCTAAAAACTCTTATAAAAAAGGTCCCATGACGTTTCGCGAAAGGAGGCGGCGGAGAAACACAGAACCACGAAACAGAGAGTCAGAAGGCTGCCGCCGGAGAAGATCGGAGGGGGGAAACGCCGCCGGAGTCACCTCCGGAGGGCTCCACCCCCCTCCGGCGTGTTCATCATCAACATCTACAGCAAGAACTTCTCCACCATCATCACCATGATGAAGGGGGAGTAGTCCACCCCCTGGACTTGGGTTTGTGGTGGTAACTTATGTATCTCTCCTCTCTCTTGAGCTTCACTAATTAGTACCGTATGAGCTGCTAAACATGATTACGGTCATCTATGTAATACCTTTGTTATGCATTTACCGTTGTGTTGGATCTTTTATGACTTGTCATACTTTGGTTGAATATTGTTCTTAAAAAAGTATGATGTATGTGGGTACGGGATGGCCGATGTGACACGGCATAGGTATTGAGTGACACAGTACCGCCCAACATCCTTTATCTGGGGGTAAAAAGAAAGAGTATGATGTGGGAGTGAGAGCAACCACGCTAGCCTTACGAGGGTGACCTAGCAACACAAATGAGTACTTCTTTCAACTATGTGTTTTAGGACATATAGCCGTTATAAAAGCTACCATTAAAACATGACAATTGTGTGTACTTTATCTATAACATGATAATCACAGTAGATGAGGGAGAGAGGATTAAGTGAACCATGAACCCATGTCCATTGTTCCTATAAGAAACTCACACTTGAGCTTGTCCTCTTGCTGCATAGAGGATTGGGCTTTCTCTCTCTTTGAGAGCTTTTGCTTGCTACCATTTGTCTTGTCCTCTTGCATTGAAGAGGATTGGGACACTTTTACATTCTTGCTTGGTTACTTCCATCCATCAACCACCTTGTTCTCCAAACTTGTTTAGTGCATAATCAACTAAAATTTGTGACACTTTAGTTGTAGGGAATAGATAACTTTTCCTTCTTGCTCCTGCGGATCGATACCTTACTTCCACATTGAGAGGTGCTACGGTGATCCCTTGCTCTTGGGGGTAATCAAGTACTTTTCTGGCGCCGTTGCCGGGGAGCGTAGCGCTTAAGTTTCTATTCTTGTGTGCACTAGACTAAGCTTGGGGAGGTCTCTTTAACTTGTTTTATATCTTGCAACCATCTAAGCTTGGGGAGGTTCCTTTAAACTTGTTTGGTTGTAAGTTCTTCATTACTTTTGCTATGGGTTTTCTGTTTGATTATACACCTGAGGAACTTGCAACATTTACACTTGAGGAACTTGAAATATTACAAAAAGCTGATGATTTCTTTTCTCGAGCAGATGCTATTAAACGTAAAAAGTTAACTCTTGCTGCCATGGAAAGAACTAATATTTTGCAGGAAGAAGAGGACAAAAACCTAAGCTTGGGGATGCCCATGCAATCTCAAGAAGATGCTGAAAAAGAACAACTGGAGAATGAAGAGTTGGATCCCCAACTTCACCATCAACATATGATAGTAACACTCAAACTCAAAAACCTTTTGTTGGTAAACTTATTGATAATAATGAGGAGTGTTGCTTAAATATGTTATATGATAATGCTTTAGATGATGGTCCTATGCTTATTGATAATCCTCCATGTTTAGAACTTGTTACTACTTTATGTGAGGATAAAAATGATATACTGCTGTTTGTGAAAATACTCTTACTAATAAGAGTCCTGCTATGTTCTTGAATTCTCCTAACTACACCATAGAGGAGAAATTTGCTTATGTTGAGAAATACTTATGTGGTTTGCAATTATCTTTAGTTCCAAATCTTTGTTGCAACCATGATATTAAACTTGATATTGATCTTAACAACTATTTTGAAAGAGGGAAGCATGCTAATAAATTCCAAAATAAATTTAATGACTCTCTTTATGTTCCCAAATTATCTAAGTTGGAAGATTCTATTGGTTACGTGATTAAATACACTTCTACTACTTGCAACTATTATGAGAGAGGAGGTTATGAGAACCCTCTTTATGCTACTAATAATTATGGGCTGCAAGTAACTTTTGTTAATATGCATTGGAAAACTTCATTCATATACAAAATGCCAATGCATAGAAAGAAAGTTAGACTTCGTTGTTATTACTTTTGTGTTCTATTTTTCTCTCAACCAGGTTTCAACTTGACTATTATTTTGATCGGTTTGAGAGCAACATGGGACCCTGGTATTATGCATGGAACACTTCCCAAGAAAGAGGGGAACATCAAAGTTCAAGCTCCCTCATGAGCTTCATCTTCAATAAACAACAAGTAAGAAGCCTAGCTATATGGCTATAAAGAAAGCGCTTTGCGGGAGGCAACCCGGTTATTTTTGTGTGTGATTTTTCTTTGTGTCCTCTTGCTGTAACAAGAGATTTTGTGTCTAGTTAGTTTCTGGAGTTTTTAATAAAGTGCCAAGTTTTACCCATTTTGGTCTTGAAAAGTTGCTTATAGCGTTCGGAGATTTTATTCCTGCACGAATCAGTGCACGGTATGATTTTTAATTCTTATTCTGTAACTCCGAATGAGCTCATATTTGAACTGTAGTTGCAACTTTTCATCCTCTGTATGCATGAATTTTTTCGGAATTTTTCGAGAAAGTTTGGTAGGGTAGAAAAATACGTTTTGCTGCTGCTGTTTTTCTGGACAGATTCTGTCCCATTTTGTTTGATGCATGCTTTGAGCTTTTAAGTTGAATCTTTTTGATCCAATTGAGTTTATGAGTAGGCATACAACATTATACACTTTCTGGACATTCATATGAATTTTTGTTCAAGGATTATATGCAGCAAGGAACCTATTTGTTTATCACTATTAATGCACCCCACAGAAAAGAGATGGGAGAAACGGTGTTTTGAAGTTTTTTCACAGGGATTGGAGGAGATGCACCAAGAGCTATCCAAGGATGGTGAAGACCATAAGCTTGGGGATGTGAAGACAACCCCACTGGACCTACACACTCTCGGTTTGCACACGTCCAACTTCTGTTTTTCGATCGAAACACTTTATCGCATAAACTTGGAGCGTCGTTTTTGTTTTTGTTTGAGTCTTGAGAGACCACCACACTATCATTATATATGAGAGAGCTACTGGAAATATGGGTTGAAATATGTTGGATGCTTTTATAAGATTGGGAAAAGGGATGTTTGACTTGATTTTTAATGATACATATAGTTGCATGATTCATGAGCTTGTTTATGAGTAATAGTTTGCAAATTCTTTTTGTAGAGCTATCACTTATTCATGTTTTGGTGCTGATTGTTATTTACTTGGTTTAACATGGATTAGTTAGTTCTATGGACACTCATGCATGCATCTAGATGGTCAACTTTCTCCCTTTTGCTAGCCCAAAAACTCCAACAAGCAAAAACTTGTTTCCAACACCTTCAACCAAAGTTATTCCAGTGAGTCCACCATATCTACCTATTGGCTTTATGCTATTCCGAGTATGTTTAACATGTTGTTTGTGTTATCTTACCTCTGAATGAAAATGTTTATGTTATTGATTGCAATGGAAAAAATTGGTTATATAGCTCTCACGAACTTGATGCACAATGTTCTTTTATTTGCATAATAAAACTTGACCCATTGTGATTAAGATTATGATGTTTGTGGCTTGATGAAATTTTGGGTTGGAAGTTAGCCCATATGTGCTGTCACATGGCAAGCTTTCAACACGCTCTTCATCTCATTTAGTTGATATCATGTGCTTTTGTCTATGGATGCTTATCATGTTGAAATAAATGTGGAAATAGAGTGAGTTTAAATGAGTTTGTGTAAATGGTTAGAGAGACGCCTGGGCCGCTAATCTAAGCCATGCATCATTCATGGTGGAAATTTACTTACATACTATGGTGAACCTTCTGTGATACACCTTGCAATAAAAAACTATTCCAAATGGTAAATAAAAAGGGTGTTGAGATTGTTCATTTTGTTTGTTTGTCTTGTCATTTTGATATGGGCTTGTTCCATATCTTGGGACAAGAGGTACCCCAGTTGACGCTCTTGATGATACTATTATGCTTACAATGATATTTAATTGAACTTGCTTTGTTTCCCAAGTTGAGTAACACATGGTGTAAGTACTTGTATTCAAGGGGCATGAGACATTCAACCCATTCTTTATCAAGCACACTACTCATATTTGCTTTCACTTTAACCTTAATCATTCAAGATGCTATGATAGGGGCAATGAGAGCTTGACACCAATGAATACCTTATTGCAATCATTAACTTAAGTAGAAGAGTTTGGAAGTTGGATGAAACTTATGCATGCTTTACCTCTACTCACATATACATCTTTCCAAAGTGTACACCTATCATATTCAGATTTTCATCTACACTCTATGACCATGTAGGATGTTCTACTTATCATTATGCATACATGTGTTCCATATTACTTGCTTCTATGTTACACTTTGTGAACTATCAATGAACATCCTTGTCTTGAATACTTGATATCACTTCATAAACTATTTGCATATTGCTACTCCTTTGAAGAATGAATCATTTGACTATATGTAGCAATATAATCATCTTTGATATTCATTGTTAAGTATTAAATTGCAAAGTCCATGTTAGTTTTATCATCTTCATACTCGAGGACGAGCATGGATTAAGCTTGGGGATGTTGATGCATGTAAAATGCATACATGAACTTTGCACTTTAATTGCTTATATTCCAATCATATTTGCATCATATAAGGGTTATATCAATGTTTTATAATGATTTTTGGGAATATTCATTTATTTCCTATTTTTATGGAATTAACCCTGCACAGGCAGAAAACCCGTTTTCTTATTTTAATGTTTCAGGGACCCAAACGTCAACGAAATCACCTGGAAATTTACGGGCGTCAATATTTGGAAGGAAGAAGACCTGTGGGCGAAGGAAGCGAGCAAACGGAGGCTCGAGGGCCAAACGAGGGGGGCCCACGCGGCCAGGTACTGTAGCCGCGTGGGACCCACCCATTTGGGCCTCGTGGCTCCGCAGCCGTCGATCTTTCTCCACCGCCTTCGTTTTGACCTAAAAACGCCTATAAAAAAGGTCCCATGACGTTTCGCGAAGGAGGCGGCGGAGAAACACAGAACCACGAAACAGAGAGTCAGAAGGCTGCCGCCGGAGAAGATCGGGGGGGAAACGTCGCCGGAGTCACCTCCGGAGGGCTCCACCCCCCTCCGGCGTGTTCATCATCAACATCTACAGCAAGAACTTCTCCACCATCATCACCATGATGAAGGAGGAGTAGTCCACCCCCTGGACTGGGTTTGTGGTGGTAACTTTGTATCTCTCCTCTCTCTTGAGCTTCACTAATTAGTACCGTATGAGCTGCTAAACATGATTACGGTCATCTATGTAATACCTTTGTGGTGAATATTGTGGTGTGAGATGATTTGTTATGCATTTACCGTTGTGTTGGATCTTTTATGACTTGTCATACTTTGGTTGAATATTGTTCTTAAAAAAGTATGATGTATGTGGGTACGGGATGGCCGATGTGACACGGCATAGGTATTGAGTGACACAGTACCGCCCAACATCCTTTATCTGGGGGTAAAAAGAAAGAGTATGATGTGGGAGTGAGAGCAACCACGCTAGCCTTACGAGGGTGACCTAGCAACACAAATGAGTACTTCTTTCAACTATGTGTTTTAGGACATATAGCCGTTATAAAAGGTACCATTAAAACATGACAATTGTGTGTACTTTATCTATAACATGATAATCACAGTAGATGAGGGAGAGAGGATTAAGTGAACCCATGAACCCACGTCCATTGTTCCTATAAGAAACTCACACTTGAGCTTGTCCTCTTGCTGCATAGAGGATTGGGCTTTCTCTCTCTTTGAGAGCTTTTGCTTGCTACCATTTGTCTTGTCCTCTTGCATTGAAGAGGACTGGGACACTTTTACATTCTTGCTTGGTTACTTCCATCCATCAACCACCTTGTTCTCCAAACTTGTTTAGTGCATAATCAACTAAAATTTGTGACACTTTAGTTGTAGGGAATAGATAACTTTTCCTTCTTGCTCCTGCGGATCGATACCTTACTTCCACATTGAGAGGTGCTACGGTGATCCCTTGCTCTTGGGGGTAATCAGCATGTCGAATTACTTGTCGAACTCCTCCTCGATCTTCGGATCGCCGTTTTTTTTTCCAAATCTTCCTCGTTGGCATCTCCTTCCACTCCGATGATGCTCCTCTTGCCCCTCCTCACGACAACACGGTTAGGCTTTGATGGGTCGATAATGAAGTAACATTGCTCAACTTGGCTAGCGAGTACCCATGGCTCATTTTTTGCGGAGGCGTTCTTCGATTTGGCATCGGGTATAACCATGGTGGTAAAATACCGGTCTTCTTTAAAGACGTCCTTGGCCCAACTCACACGGAACATTGGCACCAACTCTCCACAGTAGTTGAGCTCCCATATCTCCTCGATCCTTTCGAAGAATCTTTCCTTGACAGTAGCCTCGTCATCGGCGTAGGATAGCATAGTTACTCCTGAGTTTTGATATTCGCTATACCTGTCCTTTTCCTCGGTGCAGAATCTGAAACCGCCGATGTCGTACGACTGATAGGTCTTTACGTTCTGCCCGGGGCCCTGTGATAAGGAGAATATGAGTTTTTCCTCTTCCGTAGATGGCTTCCTTCTCTCTGCTTCAAGCAGTTGCCTTTTCTGGAACCAACGCGTCAAGCTGGAGTTGTGCTCTCTGATTATGTCTCCCTTCTTCCTCTGCCGTCTCATGTCGACGTAATTCTGCTCGATTAAGATTTTGTGCTCTTCCACATAATATTCGGTCACTTTTAAGTGTTGTAGCGCGACCCGGTGAGCCCTGTCGAGGTCGTCTTTTTTACCATGAATGCCGACAAAGATTGAGCGGTAGCCGTCGTGGTGACCAACTCCATCGAGCCTGCCGAGGTGTGTCCTGGTGGGCAGACCGACATCCTCGTTCTCGGTCCTTAGATAATTCTGGCAGAAGGAGATGCACTCGTAGGTTAAAAATCCCTTGGCCATGCTTGCGTCTGGACGGGCCCTGTTGCGAACGTATCATTTCATGACACTGTTCTGCCTTTCGAACGGCATCATGTAGTGCAGGAACGTCGGACCGAGCTGCCTGATGTCATCAACGACATGGAGAAGGAGATGCACGCAGATATCAATGAATGCGGGCGGGAAGTAAATCTCGAGCTCGCATAGTATCACCACGATCTCTTCCTCAAGCATGTCGAGCTGCTTCACGCCGATCGACTTCCTGCTGACGACGTCGATAAAGTTGCAAAGGGCAGACAACGTATCATGGATGTGCTCATCCATTAACCCTCGGATCGCAACGGGAAGTATCTGTGTCATTAGCACGTGACAATCGTGAGACTTCATCCCGGTGATCCTCTTCTTTGTTGCATCCAGATATCTGCTTATCTTCCCCGAGTAACCGTGAGGAACTTTGACTCCTAGAAGGCACCTGAAAAACTGCTCGAGCTCCTCCGGACTCATACTGAAGCAGGCAGCAGGAAGCATCACCGTGTTCTTCTTTGCCCTTTTGCGGCGACCTTGAGTCCCTTCTGTCTGATCATCATCATCATCGTCGTCATCACTATCGGGGGCCTGAAGTTCTTTCCTGATGCCAAGCCATTTCAGATCATATCTTGCTTTTGTCCCATCCTTGGTCTTATCCGACATGTGGCAAAGTGTGCCAAGCAGACTCTCGGTAACATTCTTCGTAATGTGCATCATATCGAGGCTATGTGGCGTCTTGAGGACCTTCCAGTACTCCAAGTCGTGGAAAACATATCTCGTTTTCCATACACCCAGCAGTGGATCTACCTTCGGTCGCTTCTTTCCCGGCGCTGGGCACTTGTCGGGGGGCTACCCCGGGGTAGGGTCAAGACAAGGTGTAAAGTGTGCTAGATTGTTGACCGAGGTACAGGAAGGACCGACCTAGTTGGACCTCGGAGAATCCGAGGTATGAAGTGGTCTTGACCGAGGTGACTTGATCCAGGAGTATCCGAGGTAACATGTTGGAGTGGGCCGACGTTCATGGTCCGAGGTATGATCGACCGACCTAATTACCTCGGTATTGTGAAGTTCATTATGAATGCAGGAGAAGATATTTGAGGAAGAAGGTCCGACCTGTTTAGGTTGGAAGCACAAGACTCGAGGCATGGCAGAAGAGAGTCACGGGTTCTACAGAGCCCGTGGCCCGAAGCTTGGCAGGGCTCTGCGGAGTCACGCCACGGGTTTCCTGGGAGCTCAAGGACCTAGGCGCTGACCCGACCTAATTCGGGAAAGGGGCAGAGGCTAGACCCTGGGAAGCTACTGTTTTACCACCCAAAGAGGAAAGCTAGGCCTGCGGCGAGACTGACAGTGCTGCCGTTGGATTGACAGAGGGCAGGGGCTTGTCTTCTTCCTCTTGGCCATGCCATTACCATGTGAGGCAGGGGTAAAACCGTAACCTGGCTACACTATAATATAGCACACCACCTCCTGCGGAGGGGATCGAAAACCCTAGCTCTCATTTCCCCCTGTAGCTTCATCTTCCACCTTGTGTTCTCGCCATTGTAGCATCATACAGCTCGAGGAGCACCTTGTACTTGTGAGATCTTGAGATATACACAGAGAGGCAGGCAGGAGTAGGGGTTTTACCTCCACACGAGGGCCCCGAACCTGGGTAGATCGTGGTGTGCTTGTGTTCTTGGTTTTCTTGGTTCTGTTCTTGTGTTCTTGCTTGTTCTTCCATGCGTGCTTCTTAGCGCGCAAACCCTCCCCGGATCCCCCAGCGTCCAAGCGAGCCCCAACTTAGCCATCCCTATGGCATCTGCCGTGACACCACCACGACAGTTGGCGCCCACCGTGGGGCTAGCAGAGGCGCTGGCTGCGGTTTCCATCCGGACGGGCTCCATCACCAGCTCCGGCGAGCGTGTACTCTCCGGGCTCGTCTGCAACATCGGCTCCTTCAACTTCATCAGCGACAACGCTGGTTGCTTCGCCAACAAGCCTTTCCCGGAGGGTGGCTTCCTCATGATGCTCGGGAGCTTCGTCACCTACATCGCCACCGAAGTCGTTCGCGAGTACCCGGAGCAGGTGCTCGTGGCCGATGATCCTCCTGCTATCTGCGCGGCTCGAGGTCGGCGTATCACTCGCCCCGAGAGCTGCGTAGAGGTGATGATGACTGGTTCTGGTGGTGCTGCTGGCAAAGGAGATGCCGGCAAATCCAAACCCACCGAACCCGCCACCAAATCGAGCAGGCCGGCAAAACCCTCGCTGGAAAGGGAAAACCACCTCGGAGACCATGCTGGTACGTCCACCGGGCTAGTAAGGCCTCTTCCTTTGGAGGACATCATAGATAAGCTGGCAATGCCACTAGCTCCGGGAGCAGATGTAGTTCTCACAGCAACCGAGCTAGAGGCGCAGCGCGTAGAGCTGCAGCAGGAAGCTATGGCTATGGCCGAGATTCGGAGAGAGTTCGATATGAACTTGCGTGAGTATAATGCAGCTCATGGTCTCGCTCCGATAAAACCTCAGCCCAACAAGTTGGAGGGTTTGAGGCAGAGGGGTAAAGGCCTCAATGCAGAGATTGCAAGAGATGGTAAGTCAGTAACCAGCAAGAGCCAAAGCAAGAGCCGTAGTTGTAGATCGGCAGGAAAGCCGATGTATAGCTCCCCTGCTAAGACACTTAGAGCTGCTGAGGCAGCAAGAGCCGAGCTATCCGGGTTAACTGGAGATGCTTGGCGCAAGCAGCAGGAGCGAGTCAATGAACTGGTGGCAACTGCCAACCGGCAGAATGAGGCTTTCAGAAAGGCCAACCCCGGTGCTGGAATGTCACAGGTGGTTCACTCGGCAAGGGCGGCTAGCCAAATGTCCAAGGGGCAGGCATCTTCACCGCATGTAGGAAGAGATCGTAGCAAGAGTGTAAACTCCGGTCACAACAAGCAGCTGCAGGCATATGATCCGGAGTATGCCGGAAAGCAAATGGCGGGACAGGGCAACGCTGGCCGGGGAAAGAATAACCTCGGTCAGGGCAACCCGATTGCCGGGCATGGAACCTCGGCTGGCCGAGGTAAACCACCTCGGAATCCTGTATACCAGCAGCAAGTCCGGCCGCAGGCGCAGCAGCATCAAGAGGTGGAGAATGTACCGCAACCGCGATACGTCGGTCAAGGAGATGACCGATATGATGATGGAAACTCGGCTATGGAGCGAGCCGGGTACCAAAGGGTTGAGGGTGCATTAGGACCTCGGTTAGGAGCTCGTCAATTGACCCCGGATGATGCTCGTTATAAGTTGGACAGGATATACTGGTCTGAAAAATTGGAAGATGAAGGTCCGCCTGGTCCGGCGTGCTTTGGACCTCGGATCATGAGAGAACCACCGGTGCCACAGTTCCAGTTAAGTCGGAACACCAAGCCTTACAATGGCAGCACCAAGCCAGAGGATTGGCTGACAGACTATGTGAGTTCCGTGCACATTGCAGGAGGAAATCGCCGTTGGGCAGTGCGCTATGTCCCGCACATGTTGGAAGGTCCAGCCCGGATCTGGTTGAACAATCTGCCAGCTGGTAGTATCAACAGCTGGTTGGATTTCGAGGAGGCTTTTGTTAGTAACTTCTCCAGCACATATAAGAGGCCAAACCGACCTCAATTGCTCTCTATGTGCAAGCAGAGGAATGATGAGACTGACAGAGATTATTTGACTCGGTGGAGCAACATTCGCAACTCCTGTGAGGAGTAGTCGAGGCTCAAGCCATTTCATGGTTTGCGCAGGGATGCCGGCATGGCTCCATGCTTTGGCAGAAGTTCCAGAGAAAGATGCCAGCCACTTTGGCCGAGACAATTCGAATTGCCGATACTTATGCACTTGGTGATCCAATGCAGCCCTTGCTGGACTCGGTTGAACCGAGCAGGAGACCCCCGATGAACAACAGGTCCGGACCAGTGAGGCACAATGATCGCCAAGAGTTCGGGAACAAGAGGAGAGAGCCTGATTATCGGTATGGTTCGGATCAGGTTGCTGCAGTAAACCCGGATCGGCCAGACCTCGGCAGCAATCAGCGTCCGAAGTTCAATGGACCGGCATGGGGGCAGAATCAAGAAGGGAAGAAGCCATGGGAGGACCAGAAGCCTCTCACTTATGAAGCTATGCTGGATGGGCCTTGCAGCTATCACACCACAGATTTCCGCAAGCCGGCGAACCATACGACTCGGCAATGCAGCTGGTACACCCGAACTCGGAATGAAGGAGCAGTGAATGGCGGCAATCAGAGAGGAGCCCCGCAGCGGATCCCTCCGAGGCAGAATTTGCCGTTGTCCGGGGCAAATGCTACTCCGGTGAACGCGGCAAGTCCGAGGCCTGCAGCCGCAAGACCTGTCAATGTGGTGAATGTCGGGAACAACAACAGC
Organism: Poa pratensis; assembly: GCA_947311845.1. Taxonomy (NCBI): domain Eukaryota; kingdom Viridiplantae; phylum Streptophyta; class Magnoliopsida; order Poales; family Poaceae; genus Poa; species Poa pratensis. The sequence continues at coordinate 17,359,071 of CAMZMU010000121.1, forward strand.
AATGCTGGGCCCAGCAGACAGAATGAGTACCCCGGAAACGATTACAGAGAAGCTCATGCGAGCTATGTGATCTTTGTGACCGAGCCAACAGACAAGAAGAGCTTGCATCGGCGTGCGTTGGAAGTGAATGCTGTAATGCCGGCGGTGCCGAAGTATATGCACTGGTCCGAGCAAGCGATCACCTGGAGCAGGGATGATCATCCTCGGGTTATGCCAAACCCCGGAGGATATGCTTTGGTGGTAGACCCGACGTTCATTGGACCTAGCGTCAATGTCCGGTTTAGCCGAGTCCTGATTGACAATGGCAGTGCCATTAATATCATGTACCGGGATACTATGGTGAAGCTCGGTGTGTCGCTAAACATGCTGCTGCCAAGTAGCTGTACCTTCCACGGTATAGTACCTGGTGTCTCTGTGCGCCTATGGGCAAGATTTGGATCGATGTGCTATTCGGGACCAAGGAGAACTGCCGGATTGAGAGCATTGAGTTCGAGGTGGTGGACTTGGAGAGTCCGTATCATGCTTTGCTCGGTAGGCCGGCGATGGCCAAATTTATGACATCCACTCATGTCGGGTATCTAAAAATGAAGTTGCCCGGACCTAGAGGAATCATCACTATCTCGGGTGACTACAAACGTGCCATAGAGTGTGCCTCGGCTGGATCTCATTTAGCCGAGTCCTTGGTGATAGCTGCTGAGAAGAAGAGGATGCACGAGGTGGTGGCAATGGCGCAGTCAGCGCAGTTCGGTATGGCAGGAATGGCTAACCCGGAGATGACGGCGGCATTCGAGGTGCCCAAGGAAACCAAGAAGATCCCCATTGACCCGGAATTCCCGGAGCGCACGGCCCTTATTGGGACCGGGCTGGGCGAGAAATAGGAAAGCGCGCTCTGTCACTTCCTCCGTGAGAATCGGGACATATTTGCATGGTCGGCTAAAGACCTGCCTGGTGTTCCGAGGGAGTTGGCAGAGCACTCTTTGTTTGTTAGGCCGGAGGTGAAACCGGTGAGGCAACCGATGCGACGTCTCTCAGATGACCGAAGAAAAGTGGTGTGCGATGAGCTGGCCAAGCTACTTGCGGCTGGTTTCATCATGGAAGTGCTGCATCCGGACTGGTTATCTAACCCGGTCCTGGTAGAGAAGAAGAAGGATGAACCTATGGTGGCCAAGGTGTGGCGCATGTGCATTGACTTCACCAACTTGAACAAGGCATGCCCCAAAGATCCTTTCCCATTACCTCGGATTGATCAAGTGATCGATTCCACTGCTGGTTGTGAACTGTTGTCATTCATTGATGCGTACTCTGGTTTTCACCAGATACCACTGAATCCTAAAGATCAAATAAAGACTGCTTTTATTACCCCGTACGGGGCGTATTGCTATCGTGTCATGTGTTTTGGTTTGAGAAATGCCGGGGCAACTTACCAGAGGTGTATGCAGAAATGCTTACATAGCCAAATAGGCAAAAATGTGCAGGTATATGTCGATGATATTGTCATCAAAACCAAAGAAAAACGCACTCTCCTCGATGATCTCGAGGAGACTTTTGCGAACTTAAGAAAATATCGGATGAAACTTAACCCGGATAAGTGCACGTTTGGTGTCCCGGCAGGAAAGTTGCTCGGTTTCCTCGTCTCAAGCCGAGGTATTGAGGTTAACCCGAGCAAAATCCGGGCTATTGAGAACATGAAATTACCAAAATGTCTGAAAGATGTGCAGAAATTCACCGGGTGCTTAGCCTCGCTAAGTCGATTTGTAAGTCGGTTGGGAGAAAAGGCCTTGCCTCTGTATCAGCTAATGAAGAAAAGCACCGGGTTTACATGGACCCCGCAGGCTGATTCGGCGTTTAACGAACTGAAGAAGATGTTATCCACTGCCCCGGTTTTGGCATCCCCATTGCCCAATGAGCCGATGTTGCTCTACATTGCGGCCACAAACCGAGTTGTAAGTGTAGCGATGGTGGTGGAGCGAGAAGAAGAAGGAAAAACTGTGCAAAGGCCGGTGTATTATCTGAGCGAGGTGATTTCAACCTCGAAGCAAAACTACCCTCATTATCAGAAGATGACATATGGTGTATATCTGGCGGCCAAGAAGTTGAAACATTACTTCCAGGAGCACCCTATCACCGTGGTATGTGAAGCTCCAATCTCGGAGATCATTGGGTGCAAAGATGCAACTGGCCGAGTTGCCAAGTGGGCTATCGAGGTATCCCCTTATACCCCGCATTATGAAAGGAGAGATGCCATCAAGTCTCAGGCTTTGCCGGACTTCTTTTGCGATTGGGCCGAGATGCAATATGAACCACCCTTGCCCGATTACAATTATTGGAAGATGCATTTCGATGGTTCCAAGACCAAGATCGGGTTGGGTGCCGGGATAGTTCTCACCTCGCCAAAGCAAGATCAGCTGAGGTATGTGCTGCAGATTCATTTCTCGGCATCAAACAATGTGGCGGAGTATGAGGCCCTGATCCATGGGCTCAATGTGGCGAAGGACATTGGCATCCGACGTATAGAATGCTTCGGAGATTCCGACCTAGTGGTGCAGCAATCCTCTGGAACTTGGGATGCCCTGGATGCCAACATGGCGTTGTATCGCTTTCATGTGCAGAAAATTTCAGGATTTTTTGAAGGCTGCGAATACAAGCATATACCTCGGTTGGAAAACGAGGCTGCCGACATATTGTCGAAGCTCGGTTCATCTCGGGATCGGGTACCACCCGGGATATCTTTGAATCATTTGAGATCACCTTCGATCAAACCTTCGCCTGAATCCGAGTCAATTTTTCTCCCGCCTAAACCGGAGTCTGAAGCTGTCCCAATGGATGTTGATGTCGGATGCATTTGGGCAGACCCGGGGACTGCGTGGCAGAACCGGGGACTGCGCGGCAGAACTCGGGGACTGGTCGCTTGATGGTGAAGAAATAATGGAGGAGATAATGGCGGCCGAACCAATGGAGGTGGACGAGAAACTTTATCCTATGCATCCAGTGCCGGAGTGGGCGGAGCAGATCATGAACTTCTTGACGGAGGGAAGTTTGCCCAGTGATGAAACCGAGGCTAGGCGAGTGCAAAGGAGAGCCAAGGCGTACACCATCATCAACAAGGAGTTGTACAAGAGGAGTGTAACCGAGGTGTTGCAGCGCTGTGTCGAGCCAGCCGAAGGAAAGGAGATGCTCTTGGAGATTCATCAAGGAGAGTGTGGCCATCATGCCAGCACCCGAGCTCTGGTGGCTAAGGTATTCAGGCATGGGTTCTACTGGCCCAGCGCTCATGAGGATGCAGAAGATATTGTCCGGAAATGTGAAGGATGTCAGAGGTTCGCCAAAAAGACGCATCTACCGGCCTCGGCGCTCAAGACAATCCCTATCACTTGGCCATTTGCTGTGTGGTGCTTGGATATGGTGGGAGAATTCAAGCCAGCCCGAGGTAACATGACTCACATGCTGGTGATGGTGGATAAATTCACCAAGTGGATCGAGGTGAAACCAATTCGGAAATTGGACGGTCATTCTGCAGTAACCTTTCTGAAGGACATCATCCTGAGATATGGTTACCCCCATAGCATTATCTCGGATAACGGCACAAACTTTGCTGTGGGAGAATTTGCTCGGTTCTGTATGGATAAGGGAATCCGGCTGGACATAGCCTCGGTGGCACATCCGGAGTCTAATGGGCAAGTGGAAAGATCAAATGCCTTGGTGTTGGCTGGCATCAGAGCTCGGTTAATTGAACCTCTGGTACGTACTCCGGGGTGCTGGATAGATGAAATACCAGCGGTGTTATGGGGTCTAAGGACCACACCGAACCGATCAACTGGCTACACGCCATTCTTTCTGGTCTATGGAGCAGAGGCAGTGCTACCCACTGACATAGAATATGACGCACCCAGGGTTGCGATGTATACTGAAACCGAGGCAAAAGAAGCTCGGGAAGATGCTGTGGATCTGCTTGAGGAAGCAAGAGAATTGGCCTTATCTCGGTCAGCAATATATCAGCAGAATCTCCGACGTTATCACAGTCGGAAGATTAGTCCTCGGGTATTTCACGAGGGAGATTTGGTGCTAAGGCTGGTTCAGCGTAGTGCTGGCCGACACAAGCTATCACCTCCATGGGAGGGACCGTTCATTGTGAGCAGAGCTCTGCACAATGATTCGTACTATCTTGTAGATACGCAGGAACCGAGGAAGGACGGGCTGGACAAGCCCGGAGCAGAAACCAAACGGCCATGGAATGTAGCTCTACTCCGCCCCTTTTACTCTTGAAGGGCGCAAATGTATGTACCTCGGTTTATCTTAAATAAAAGGTCGGCACTCCGAAGTTAAGCTCGGGGACTGCCTCGCACTTATGCATGTGTTTTATTCTTGTTTGTTCATACTGTTCGTATGCCGGATTATTTTGAACCTCGTCTCAAACTTCAAGTAATGTATGCTATATTATAGATCTTGTGACTCGACTGACGAACGCCAAAATGGTAGTCAAGAGCAGAGGTTGTGCAATGTGGGAAACATGAAAGTGAACTCGGGGACTCGGTCCAAAATAGTCCGGCATACGTCGTTTACTAACCCGGTTTTTTCCTTTTACTTATGTCGGATGACTTTGGAACTTACCTCGGAATTTACTAAGTATTGTATGCTATAAAGACCGATCTTGTGACTCGACTGTCGAACGCCAAAATGGTAGACAAGAGCAAAGATTGCTAAGTATAGTAAACAAGAACGTGAACTCGGGGACTCGTTCCAAATGGATTCAACATAAGCTTAAGTCTGGTTCAACTAGCAAAATAATAATAGAGGTAGCACGGCAAACTACTTAAGTGTATATTACATCTGCACCCGGCATACCGGGGATTTAATGTTTTTTGAGTCATAAAGTTCAGGCAGCAGAAGCCTCCGGGGCTGGAACCTCGGGTGAAGAACCTGGGAGCAGAAACCTCGGAGCAGGAACCTCGGGAGCAGGAACCTCGGGAGCATGAACCTCGGGAGCAGGAACCTCGGGAGCAGGAACCTCGGCAGCAAGAGCATCCTCGGTCGTTGGAGTCGAGGCAGAGGTCTCACCCTTTTCCTTGGTGGTCTTGGGCTCTTCGACCTCGGCGTCGTCCTCGCTCTCCTCGCCAGATAATTCTGCACCGTCCGAGCTATCTGCCTCATCATCGGAGGATGCGCACGCCGGGATGAAAGTCGCGGTATTAGCCCACCCGGCCATGAAGTGGGCAGCCTTTTTGCGTTGAGCGACAAAGGTGGCGTCATCGGTCCATGGCGAATGAAGGCGTATGGTTTTCATGGTGCCGAGCTCAATTTCTTCATACCAAGACATAACAAAAGTTAGTGCCGTATCCGCTCCAGCGCGAGCTGCGGAGGACCTCCATTCCCGAAGTCTTTCTTCAGCTCCCTGCAAGCACTTGGCAAGTTCTTCGATGGTGGCAGGAGTCGGGGTGCCGGGCCAGAGGACCATGTAGGCTCGGATACCAGCGTTAAGGAGGTCCAGGCCTATAGCTCGGAGCGGTGAGATCCGGGCATTCAGCGCCGTTAGATGATCTTGGATGTCCCAGTCCTCGGAAAGGGTCTCGCTTTCAGCTCTTTTAGCCCGGGCTCTTTCTGTGACTCTGGCAGCTGCGTTCCGCGAGTGCTCGAGGTGTTCTGAGGAAGAGAGGAAGGCTGTTGCCAAGTTAAGTGTTGTGTGAGCTATATCACTGAGAATTGAACGGAAGAAAGAAAAAAGCAACTAAGGAAAACTTACCATCCATTTCGTTGTTAATCCGATGGAGCTCGGACAACCAAATTTCGGCCTTGGCCTTAAGGATTGTCAGATCTGCCTCTGCCGAGGTGGCGCGAGTCTCGAGCTGCTTGAGGATGTCTTTCTGATGGTCCGAGGCTTCTTTCACGGCGGCTTTTTCTTTCTTAGCCAGCTCGAGCTCTTTCTGCAGCCGGGCTATTTCATCTTGGGCAGTCTTCAGAGCCGAGCTTTCTCACCGTCACTTTCTTCTTCTCTCCCAGCAGCAACTGGTGGGACCTCTTCAGCTTGTTATGGTCCAGCAGCAGCTGCTTGAACACCTTGGTCCGTGCATTAGTGCATTCCTGAAAAGAAAGAGAAAAGTTAGTTCGGATTGGAAGAAGTTCGACATGAGTCTCGGGGACTCACGGGTCGAAGTTTGGCGACAATTTAAAGTATCCGAGGTAAAATTTAGACCCGGGGACTAGGTATTGGTCCCGGGGACTCAACCTCGGAATTTTGGGGTGAATGAAATGACAGACTTTTTATGAAGATTCGACCCGGGTAATTCTAACTCGGATGAGTGACAATTACACGACCCGAATCTCGGGGACTGGGATTGGTGTACGTCTGTCATTTGATTGGCAAAGAGAAAAAGACTAAGTGAAGGAGCTTACCGAGGCTATCCTGGAGCAGTTCAGGACTGCTGCTTGCATCGTGTAAATGGATTGGTCCAAGGCACTGGGGCCAGCTGGATGCAGAGTGGCTGGGTTGGAGGAAACTTCGCTCGCGTCGGCCGAGTTCCAGTCCATGTCATACTTTTTCTCTGAGCCCAGGCTGTTGCCACTCTCAGTCCGGAGTGCCGGGATCTCCCAGCTGCCGGTGTAAGTCTTGTAGTTGCAGCCAAAAGAGCTCGAGATGTAGAGATACCCGAGCTAGATGGCTGAGTCTTGGCAAGCTGTCGATGAGAGGCCGGCATTGGCGACGGCGCGCTTTTCCGACCTACCAATTGAGTATTGGTGGACTTCGGACTCGGCGGTGGCGGCATCGTAGGCTGCTGCTTCGCTGGCTGCTGTTCGGGCTGCTGCTGTTGTTGGTTCGGTGGGGCGGTTGTTGATTGTTGCTGCTGTTGCTTCTTATCAGTTCTTGGCTGAGGGTCCGGTGGTGGAGGCGCTTCGGAGGTAGGAGCTGCTCCAACCAGGGTGTGGATGGCTCGGCAGTCTGGTTGCCGGAGTCCGTATCCGGATCAAGGATCACGGTCTCCGGGTGCTGCCCTACCCCGAGGTGGCATGTTGTGTCGGCGGCGGTGTGCCAGTTTCAACCTCGGCTGACTGAGGTTTGGCTGTGGCTGTGGCGAGCTCATCGAGTTAGCACTTCGCTTAACTTGGCGAGGAGGGCTACATCGAGATAAAGAGATATTAGTATATGAAACTTACTTCAAAGGAGCAGAAAGAGACGAGGAGTTATCTTACGCTTCGGAGGTCGGCAGTACTCTTGGGCCGGTCGGAGGCACTTGTTTCCTCTTGCTGGAGATCTTCTTGGCACACTTGGCTTTGGGCGCTGCGTCTCCGAGGTCTTAGAAGCCTCGGCATCTGAAGTACCGGGTCCTGAGCGCTTCCGGGAGGCTGCAGGCGCTGGATGAAAGTTCTTAATGTTGGAGGAACATAGGAAATTGGAATAACATCGAGAGGTTCCAGAATTTGGCAATCGTCATCGTCATCGTCGGACCAATCCTGGATGGACGATCGAGCTGGTGGGCGGTGTAATGGGCGATCGCGAGTCTTACCCGAGGTGGCCTTGGGAATAGGAAGATGATCCTCATGGTCCGGATCTTCAACCTCGGCGACGACCGGGATAGGCAGGTCGGGAGCCCACTCTTAGAGAGATGGGGCCATCCTCGAGTTCTTGGCGAACGAACTTCTGCAGAAGTGGCAAGATAAAACGAGTTAGCACAGGAGTTAATATAAGTCGAGGTGAAAATGAAACCGAGGGATATCAAACGCCGGGTAAGGTACACTTACTTGGGCTGGAAGGTGATCTCGGTCATAGGGCTTAACACCCCATTTCACTTATCGGGCATGGTGGTCTTGGCGATGGCCCGGATGCGCCTCTTCACTTCGGAGTCACTGAGTTCATGAGTGCTATTCCGGGTGGGGTCATAGCGACCACTCATATGGCAGATCTTGTGGGCCCGCGCTTGTAGAGGGTTAACTCGGCGGGTGATCATGGTGCGCAAGATGTCATCTGCTCCCCAACTTTTCTCCTGGAGTGACATCATGGTTTGATGGATCAATAAAACCTCGGGGGCGTCGGGCGCAGGCTCGTAATCCCAGTTGAGTTGGGCAGTGGGGGCTCCGATGGTGAACTCTGGCAAATTGATGAGGTCTTCAGTTCCCGGATTCTTCACGTAGAAGAAGGAGCGTTGCCATTTCCGGCAAGAGTCCAGGCCCTGAATCCGAGGAAACTCAGAGAATCGCGAGGCGAAATCGAGGCCGCCCCGCAAGCGGTCATCTCCTTGTCCGCGACCTTCTTGTTCGGGACACTTTGTTTCTTGAGCTGGAAATACTTGGCCCATGACTCGATGCTAGGCCATAATCCGAGGTAACCCCCGGAAAAAGTTGCGTAGGCCGAGAGTTGGAGGATGGCATTGGCGGGCAAGTGATGTGGTTGTAGCCCAAAGGTGTCCAAGAAGTCCCGGAAGAATTTCCCGGCCGGGAGTCTGAAACCTCGTTCGAAGTGATCCAGGAGACGACCCGCTCCCCGGATTCCACGTCGGGTTCGATATCTTCTTTCTTCGGAACCCGGCAGATGAGATTGGCTGGGATCCGCCGTGAATCTCGGAGCCACTTAATGTCGACCTCTGTGACATCGGATCCCTCCCAACCACCTCGTTCTCCGGGTGCTCCTTCCTCGGCTTGATCCGGGGTAGAAGACATGTCGATGCGTTCCTGCAGAAGAGGAAATTCAACCGGATAAGTACCTCGGATAATTCAAGATAGCCGGGGTAAGTACCTCGGATCTCAAAATAACCAGGCTAAGGAGTTTAGGCGGGAAACACGAATCTACGAAGGAAAGTGAAACGCGAAGATCTACCGCGGTGACAAAAAGGGAAATAATCACAAGGCTTGGTGGTGGATCTGTGTGGCATGGTGGTGGTACATCTATGAGCAAACTGAGTAAATCTACCGTCGAGGCCGAAGGGAGATCTACACTGTATATACGGCGGAAGTTGGAAATATCTCGATGGAGTTCATCGGGAGCGAACAAGTTCATCACGGAGGATGAACTTGCCCGTTGTCACCGTGAAAGGAATCGGGAAACTTACCGGAATCGTGAGGAAGACGCGTGGAATCAGCGGCGATTCGATGGCGCAAGGTGCAGCGTGCGAACTCCAGTGAGAGAAGATCCTCGACAGCGCTGCTAGACGGCGGCGATGGGCGGCGGCGCTTGAGGCAAAGGGCGCTGCGGCTGGATGAAGTGGAGAGTGGTGGGGAAGAAGAAGAAGTAACCCCCCTGCACCCCTACTTATAGAGGCTAGAGGCGTGCGGTTAATGGCGCACTACCGCGCGGTTACCTAGACATCGTGGGATTCATTGCGGGTGGCGCGAGCAGTTGCGAGCGGGTGCGTCAATCGTGGCCGCACGATCTGCCACACCGCTGGCTACAGAATTGCAACCGTCCGCTCAAGGATTCCCTGTGGTGGTCAGCGCAAGAATCGAGGGGACGCGCTCGCGGTCAAATCGCTCGAGTGCGCTGTAGCATTCATTGTACGTGGGGCCTGTGCGGCGTGGGCGGCGAGTTGTCAGTGGCATGTCTTATCAAGACACGGTTTCCAAGGCGCGAAGCAGGGATTCTTCGCCACGCGTCCGAGGAGATCTCGACGCATATCTTGCCGAAGTGTTTAACTCGGAGAGGCGACCACGCAGGCGAACCTCGGTACCGTCCGGAATTACTCAAAGAGGGAAGTTAGTCCGGATCAGCTTTGTTCAGGTCGGATTCTGGTAGCTGGTTTTCAAATTATTTGGAACCTGCTACGGCCCTTCAGCCAAGGCTGTAGGACCGCACCAGCTTCGGGGACTACTGTCGGGGGGCTACCCCGGGGTAGGGTCAAGACAAGGTGTAAAGTGTGCTAGATTGTTGACCGAGGTACAGGAAGGACCGACCTAGTTGGACCTCGGAGAATCCGAGGTATGAAGGGGTCTTGACCGAGGTGACTTGATCCAGGAGTATCCGAGGTAACATGTTGGAGTGGGCCGACGTTCATGGTCCGAGGTATGATTGATGGCTACGTGTTGGTGAACCCCAAGAGGAAGGTTATGATGTAGACAGCAGAAGTTTTCCCTTGAATAATCTACCCAAGGTTATCAATCCAGTAGGACTTGACGATCTATCGGAAGGTTGTTGATGTTGACTCCCCCTGGCGCTAGGGAGCTTGCACCAACGTGGAATCTGCACAGACACAAACCAGAACTTTGCCCAACACGAAACAGAGAGGTTGTCAATCTCTCCGGTCTTGCAGAAACAAAGAGTTAAACGTATGGTGTGGAAAACAGCAGGAAACACAGCAAGTAACAGGAAACAGATGATTGCAGCAGGTTGTGTAAACAGTATGAGGAAATTGGACCAGGGTCCACAGTTCACTAGTGGTGTCTCTCTCAGAACAGATAACTAGCATGTTGGGTAAACAAATTACAGCTGGGCAATTGACAAATAGAGAGGGCATAACAATGCAATACATGCCAAGATGTCTACTATGAAATCTAGTTGGGCATTACAACAAAGTACATAGACCGTTATTCCAACCGCATCTATGCCTAAATAATCCACCTTCAAGGCAGCATCCGCATCCTATTCAGTATTAAGTTGCTAACAACAGATTATTGCATGAAGTAAAGTGTGTAATGTAATCAATACAAGTGCCCTTGGACACTGCACCAATGTTTTATCCCTAGTAGCAACAGCACATCTACCATCTTAGACCTTTCTGTCACTGATCCAGATATCTAGAGACTGAACCCACTATCGAGCATAAATACCCCCTCTTGGAGTCACAAGCATCTACTTGGCCAAAGCATCTACTAGCAACGGAGAGCATGCAAGATCAAGAGCACATAGATAAACAACTTGAATAAACATGGTATCAATATTCATCGGATCCCAGCAAACACAACATCTAGCATTACAATAAGATGATCTTGATCATGTTAGGCAGCTCACAAGATCTAAACATGGAGGCACAAGGTAGAGAGACAACCATCTAGCTACTGCTATGGACCCGTAGTCCAGGGGTGGACTACTCACGCATCACTCCGGAGGCAGGCATGGTGATGTAGAGCCCTCCGGTGATGATCTCCCCTCCGGCAGGGTGCCGGGAAGAGCTTCAGAACTCCTCCGATCTGAGATTGACGATGACGGCCGCGACGGAACTTTTCGTGGAATATGATCGACCGTAATAGGGTTTTCGCGTCGCGGAGAATATATAGGCGAAGAGGCGGCGTCGGTGGCCGAGGGGGGCCACCACGCCATAGGGGGGCGCGGGCCCACCCTGGGCCGCGCCCTAGTGTGGCGTGGCCCCCTGGTGGGTCTGCTCCGACTCCCCTTTGGACTCCGTGATCTCCTCGTGATATTATTGACGATGTCTTTTGTTTCGTCCAATTCCGAGAATATTTCCTTAATAGATTTTCTGAAACCAAAAACAGCAGAAAACAGGGAACTGGCACTGTGGCATCTTGTTAATAGGTTAGTCCCAGAAAATGCATAAAAATGATATAAAGTGTAACCAAAACATGTAGCAATTGATATAATATCAGCATGGAACATCAAAAATTATAGATACGTTTGAGACGTATCAAGCATCCCCAAGCTTAGTTCCTGCTCGTCCTCGAGTAGGTAAACGATAAAAACAGATAATTTTTGAAGTGACATGCTACCAACACAATCTTTGATCAAATAACAATGTAATGCACATGATCTGAATGAAGTGATCCAAGCCAATGGTCTATAGTTTGCAAGCAAGTAAATAAAGAGTAAACATAAGTGATCACACAAGTGCAAACTTTCATGAATAATACTATAAAACATTTAGAGATATAATAGTCTAACATAATAGTTAGCTCACAGCAGCAATAATTTCAACATGAAAGTGTTTGTATCAACACAAAGGAAGATAATAGCTTCAGCTTTGCTTCAACTTTCAACATGTATATCATATAGATAATGTCAATGCAAAGAATATGATCAACCAAACACAAAGTTATGTAAAAACTGTTATACTGGAGTTGACAATGATGTTTGCTTAAGTAGACAGAAAGAAGTGGGAAAACTGACTCAACATAAAAGTAAAAGAATGGCCCTTCGCAGAGGGAAGCAGGGATTAACATCATGTGCTAGAGCTGTAGTTCCCGAAGGCATATAGAGAGCATAAAATATTGTTTTGTAAGGTAATGGTGTATACAGGTGTCAACAAATCAAATAGCAGGTACTTGTCATCTTCCATGGCTAACTAACTTTTAGAGCGGTTCCGAGAGTTTTTAGGACTGCACTTGTAACAAGCACTTATTGGTGACACTCCTCCCAACCATTTACTTTCCACAAACCATGGCTAACCGAATCCTCGGGTGCCCACCAACATTCACCATGGAGGAGTGTCTATTTATTTATTTATAGGGTGGACTAACCAGCTCTTTAATGCAAAATAAAAGGTGGAGAAGCAGATGAAGCTGCCAATCCTTGTAAATTAATTAGCATGGAAGATGACAAATCTCACTACTACGTCCTTATGAGCTTTTCAAGTAGTGACACAAAAAGGAAATGTAACAGTTTTGAGTAGTTAGTAGATAGCACATGAAGAAATTTACTTGGAATGGTGAAAACACCACATAATAGGTAGGTATGGTGGACACAGGTGGCATGGATTTGGCTCAAGGTTTTGGATGTACAAGAAGCATTCCCTCTTAGTACAGAGTTTAGGCTAGCAAGGTTATTATAAGCAAACATCATTATCAACTGGAATAGCAAGAGTGTACATAAAACACAAGGTTTGACGAACCATAGACTCCCACTGTCTTCCTTGTTAACACATAGCCTTCATCCAAAAATTATCTAGACTACTATGGACTTCCAATTATGCAACAGATTATTATAGCAGAAAATCCTTATAGTAGTTCTTCATTAATAGCCATTACTTACATGATGCACAAGCTTAAACATTAATTACTTGACAGCTCAAAACAATTGGCAAGCATCAAATTACTCAAGACAACGATCTAAAAAGATTCATGTAAGCATTTTATACCACTACCACATGCATAGCATTTTTCTGGTCCAACCAAACACCAATCAACTTATTTGACAACTCTCCAAACAGATATAAGTGAAGCAAGAGAGTACTTTCTTCAAAAGAAACTGAAAGCTCTAACAAGAGATACATGAAAAACTGAGAGCTAACAGCAATAACAGCAACTAGACAGGAATACTCAACAAGTATAAGTGAAGCACAAGAGTATTCTAATGAAAAAGTGGAGCGTGTCTCTCTCCCAAACATGAATACTAGGATCCAACAAGTATAGCACAGCAAACAAAACAAAACAAACTGAAAACAAAAACACACTGACGCTCCAAGGAAGAGTACACTAGCATGAAGCAATAAAAATATAGCACCATTAGAGATGACCTGATAATTTGTAGATGAAGAAGGGGATGCCTTGGGCATCCCCAAGCTTAGATGCTTGAGTCTTCTTGAAATATGCTGGGGAGGTAAGCCTCCCCAAGCTTAAGCTCTTCACTCTTCTTGATCATGTAATATCATTCTCCTCTATCAACACTTGAAAACTTCCTTCACACCAAAACTTAACAGCTTTTCTCATTAGCAGGTTAGTGCACTAAAAGATAATACTTCAAAGTTCTAGCAAAGACAAAACTCACAAGCCAACTATTTTAAACATTAGCCACTGTTACTAGGCTCAAGTGGGCACTTTTACACGAAAAGAAACCACTTAAAAACTTGTAAAAGAGAGAATGCAAAATAAAAGACAGAATCTGTCAAACCAGAACAGTCTGTAATGACGAATTTTTTCGAGGCACTTACGATGCTCAGATGAAGAACTTTTGAAATAATGAAAGTTGCGTAACATCATCAGGAACATGCACAAAAAGTTTCAGCATTTTTCGATTTTTTCTGATTTTCTACTGAATTAAACGGTGACGAACAGCAATCTGTCCCAATGCAGTCCCGAAAATAAAAACCAACTTTGCATTAGTAACTCTCCTTGGCACAACAAAACAGCAAATAAAGATACAAAGGAGTTGCTACAGAGGTAAACAAGCATCCTTGACTAATACTGAAAATAAAAGATAATGGGTTGCCTCCCAAAAGCGCTTTCTTTTAATGCCTTTTAGCTAGGCTAGAAGATTTTAATGATGCTCTCATAAGAATAAGAGTTGAAAAACAAAAGAGAGCATCAAGAGGCAAATATCAAACACATTTAAGTCTAACCCACTTCCTATGCAAAGGAATCTTGTAACAAAATAAATTATTGAAGCATAAAGCAACTAGCATAGAAAGATGAAACAAATATAGCTTCAAAACTTTCAACATAAAGAGAGGTGTTTTAGTGACTTGAAAACTTTTACAACCATATTTTCCTCTCTCATAATAACTTTCAGTAGCATCATGAACAAACTCAACAATATAACTATCACATAAAGCATGCTTTTCATGATCTACAAACACATAATTTTTATTAAGCTCTAAAACAGTGGGGTTATCAAACCCACTTTTGACAATAATAGTATAATAAATATCATTAGCCAATATAGGACCATCATCAAGAGCATTATCATATATAACATTAGGGAGCACATTTTTACTTTCTTGAGTCAAGGAGCTTGTTACTTCAAATTTATCAAAAGGAGATATTTCAATAGAATCATGACATTCAACAATATAGCATTTTTCCTCCTTATGTGGGCATGGAGGGTAATCATATAATGTAAGAGTTAAAGAGTTACTATCATTAGAAGGTAGATCCTCCTTTTGTTCTTCACTCTCCTCCTCTTTTTCATCCAATGAGATCACAGTTTCAGCAATTTCTTCTTCCATAGGTCCCTGAAAAGAAGCAAGTTGTTCTGGAGAATAAGTTTTCTCAAGAAATTTAGTGATATAAGGATTGTCATTGTAATATTCAAGGCAGTAACCAAGTATAGAAAAATTCTCAGATTTATAAGGAGAATCATCATCTTGAATATAACCAGCAATTTCATAAGCACCCTTAAAAACAACAAATTCTTCAGTTTGTTCAAGATTACCAAAGTCATAGTTTCCTTTAGCATAAGCAGCCAAGGTTTCATTATCATTATAATCACATTGGAAAGGGAGGTGTTTATGCCTTCTACAACAAAAAGATTCATTAAAGCAGTAGGATTCATCAAATGTAGAACACAAGTTCTTAGCAAAATAATTCAATCTACTTATTTGTTCCCATAGATGTTTCCCTTTTTGAGACAAGCGGTATTCCTCATAATAAGTTTGATGTTCCTCCGTGAACCCACCGTGCCAATAATATTTAGTATCAAAGAGAGAAGCCATTGATAGCAAGTAAACAACTAGACATAATAACAAACCGAAATAAACTAGATGCAAGAAACTAATTTTTTTTGTTTTTGATTTTTAAAGCAAGCAAAAAAAAAATAAAAACAAGAAAAAAACAAAGTAAAGAGATTGGAACTGAGAGACTCCCCTTTCCAATAGCCTCCAAGTCCCCGGCAACGGCGCCAGAAAACAGCTGGTGCCTGGTTGACGGGAGAGTATTTGAGGATGATGATGATGGTGATGATGAGTACTTCCCCGGCAACGGCGCCAGAAAACAGCTTGATGGCTACGTGTTGGTGAACCCCAAGAGGAAGGTTATGATGTAGACAGCAGAAGTTTTCCCTTGAATAATCTACCCAAGGTTATCAATCCAGTAGGACTTGACGATCTATCGGAAGGTTGTTGATGTTGACTCCCCCTGGCGCTAGGGAGCTTGCACCAACGTGGAATCTGCACAGACACAAACCAGAACTTTGCCCAACACGAAACAGAGAGGTTGTCAATCTCTCCGGTCTTGCAGAAACAAAGAGTTAAACGTATGGTGTGGAAAACAGCAGGAAACACAGCAAGTAACAGGAAACAGATGATTGCAGCAGGTTGTGTAAACAGTATGAGGAAATTGGACCAGGGTCCACAGTTCACTAGTGGTGTCTCTCTCAGAACAGATAACTAGCATGTTGGGTAAACAAATTACAGCTGGGCAATTGACAAATAGAGAGGGCATAACAATGCAATACATGCCAAGATGTCTACTATGAAATCTAGTTGGGCATTACAACAAAGTACATAGACCGTTATTCCAACCGCATCTATGCCTAAATAATCCACCTTCAAGGCAGCATCCGCATCCTATTCAGTATTAAGTTGCTAACAACAGATTATTGCATGAAGTAAAGTGTGTAATGTAATCAATACAAGTGCCCTTGGACACTGCACCAATGTTTTATCCCTAGTAGCAACAGCACATCTACCATCTTAGACCTTTCTGTCACTGATCCAGATATCTAGAGACTGAACCCACTATCGAGCATAAATACCCCCTCTTGGAGTCACAAGCATCTACTTGGCCAAAGCATCTACTAGCAACGGAGAGCATGCAAGATCAAGAGCACATAGATAAACAACTTGAATAAACATGGTATCAATATTCATCGGATCCCAGCAAACACAACATCTAGCATTACAATAAGATGATCTTGATCATGTTAGGCAGCTCACAAGATCTAAACATGGAGGCACAAGGTAGAGAGACAACCATCTAGCTACTGCTATGGACCCGTAGTCCAGGGGTGGACTACTCACGCATCACTCCGGAGGCAGGCATGGTGATGTAGAGCCCTCCGGTGATGATCTCCCCTCCGGCAGGGTGCCGGGAAGAGCTTCAGAACTCCTCCGATCTGAGATTGACGATGACGGCCGCGACGGAACTTTTCGTGGAATATGATCGACCGTAATAGGGTTTTCGCGTCGCGGAGAATATATAGGCGAAGAGGCGGCGTCGGTGGCCGAGGGGGGCCACCACGCCATAGGGGGGCGCGGGCCCACCCTGGGCCGCGCCCTAGTGTGGCGTGGCCCCCTGGTGGGTCTGCTCCGACTCCCCTTTGGACTCCGTGATCTCCTCGTGATATTATTGACGATGTCTTTTGTTTCGTCCAATTCCGAGAATATTTCCTTAATAGATTTTCTGAAACCAAAAACAGCAGAAAACAGGGAACTGGCACTGTGGCATCTTGTTAATAGGTTAGTCCCAGAAAATGCATAAAAATGATATAAAGTGTAACCAAAACATGTAGCAATTGATATAATATCAGCATGGAACATCAAAAATTATAGATACGTTTGAGACGTATCAATGATCGACAGACCTAATTACCTCGGTATTGTGAAGTTCATTATCAATGCAGGAGAAGATATTTGAGGAAAGAAGGTCCGACCTGTTTAGGTTGGAAGCACAAGACTCGAGGCATGGCAGAAGAGAGTCACGGGTTCTACGGAGCCCGAGGCTCGAAGCTTGGCAGGGCTTTGCGGAGTCACGCCACAGGTTTCCTGGGAGCTCAAGCACCTAGGCGCTGATCCGACCCAATTCGGGAAAGGGGCAGAGGCTAGACCCTGGGAAGCTACTGTTTTACCACCCAAAGAGGAAAGCTAGGCCTGCGGCGAGTCTGACAGTGTTGCCGTTGGATTGACAGAAGGCAGGGGCTTGTCTTCTTCCTCTTGGCCATGCCATTACCGTGAGGAGGCAGGGGTAAAACCGTAACCTGGCTACACTATATATATAGCACCTTCACCTCCTGCGGAGGGGATCGAAAACCCTAGCTCTCATTTCCCCCCCTGTAGCTTCATCTTCCACCTTTTGCTCTCGCCATTGTAGCATCATACAGCTCGAGGAGCACCTTGTACTTGTGAGATCTTGAGATATACACAGAGAGGCAGGCAGAAGTAGGGGTTTTACCTCCTCACGAGGGCCCCGAACCTGGGTAGATCGTGGTGTGCTTGTGTTCTTGGTTTTCTTGGTTTTGTGCACTTGTGTTCTTGCTTGTTCTTCCATGCGCGCCTCTTAGCGCGCAAACCCTCCCCGGATCCCCCAGCGTCCAAGCGAGCCCCAACTTAGCCATCCCTATGGCATCTGCCGTGACACCACCACGACAGCACTCCTTCCAGTTTTTCAAAAGCTCGTCGATTTCTGTGCCGCTCCTCGGGCACAGGGCTCTTTTGGGCTCGTCTTTACCATTGAACAAATCACCGCGTTTTCTCCACGGGTGATCCATGTGAAGCCACCTTCGAGCCCCTGGGAACACGGTTTTCGAAGACCCGGGATCCCTTGGTAGCTGGAGATGCGGGGTCTTATCCATGCACTTGACACATGCGCAAAATCCGTGACCTACCTGGGCCGATACATATGAGCAACCAGGATAGTCCTGCACCGTCGTGAACAACGCGGCTCTCATATCAAAATAATCAGCTGTGTAGGTGTCCCACGTACGGGCTGGCGTCTCCCACAACGTGGCTAACTCCTCTTTCAACAGCCCGAGATACAGATGTATGTCGATACCTGGTTGTTTCGGCCCCTGAATGAGAATACTCATGTGTATGTACCTTTACTTCGTGCACAACCACGGGGGAAGGTTGTAAGGCCATACAAATACGGGCCAGGTGCTATGGGTGCTACTCTGGTTGCCGAACGGATTGAGTCCATCGCTGCTCATACCCAGCCTGACGTTCCTTGCGTCGCCCCCAAAATTTTCGAAGGCCATGTCCAATGCTTCCCACTGGCTAGCATCTGAAGGCTGTGTCAGGATCTTTCCCTTCTCCGGGTCTTCTTGGGGCTTCTCCCTTTCCGCATGCCATTGCATGAGCTTTGCTTCCTTAGGGTCTACGAAATACCGCTGCAGACGGGGAGTGATAGGGAAGTACCATACCACTTTTCGAGGAACTTTCTTGTCCTTCCCACTCTTGTACCGTCCTTGGCCGCACACCGGACATGTGGATCTGTCCTTGTACTCGCCCCGATAAATTGCGCAATCATTGATGCAGGCGTGGTATTTAACGTGCGGTAGGTCAAGAGGGCACACGACTTTCTTGGCATCCTCGATACTAGTTGGCAATGTGTTCCCCTCGGAAGACGATCGTGGAAGAATTTCATGTTCTTGTTGAAGCTCACGTCGGTCCATTTGTTTTCCGACTTCATCTCCAGAGTATCAAACGTTACTTGCAAGCGTGTATCCTGTGGCCGGCACCCAGGATACAACGGAGTCTTCCCGTCTATCTCCATTTGCGCCAGCTTGGCTTTCTCTCTGGCTGCAGCTCTGTCGTTGCTCATCTACTTGAGTAGCAGTTCTTGAACATGAGGGTCCTGCAAGGCCGAAATTAGCGAGGTCTGCGTGTTCGCGTCATCTCCACCACCATCTACTCCTTCATCATGACCGTGTCCGCCGGCATCTCCTTCGTCACCATGATGATCTTGTTCTCCGGCATCTCCTTCGTCATGATGATCTTGTCCGCCGACATCTCCTTCGTCATGATCATGATGATCTTGTCCGCCGACATCTCCTTCGTCATGGTTGAAGCCTAATATGAAACCGCGCCTGAGCAGGTGATCCTCCAATTGTCCGGAATCAGGGTCGATCCAGCTCACGAGTTTGCATTTTCGACACGGACATCTTATCTGGCGCCTGTTGGACCGAATCATGTCCGCCTTCGCTTTTCCTTGTATCTACTGATTCGACCGGAGCTCATCCTGACGACCATGGTTGCGGTCTACGCGGTATACATAGAGCACAAACAAGAGTATGTTAATTAGAACCGCAACATGCATGCACACACATTAGTTGGCCCATGCATTAGTCGCAATACCCCATATGTCCTATTTTTAGCAAAGTCTCATGCCAAAATTCACAAAAAAAATCGGCATGACCTCTCCTAAAAGTAGGACATATGGAGTACCCGAATTTGCCGGAACAGAAGTTAATCGACGTTCCGGCAAACTCAAGGGCCTCATGGGTACCTGCAGACATTTCACAAATCATGTTGCCGGCAACATCCACATACACGACACCATGGTCGGAACACAAACAACCACGACACACATCCGGCCATACACACACCGTCGGCGCCACCAAACATGCATATGCATGTTCATCATCCATGTAGATCCATGTCTCACCTAGTAGATTCGGTGCCGAGACGTGACCGCGATCGATGAGAGAGCGTGTGATGTTGGAGAGAAACTAGTGGACAAAAAGAGATGTATTGGAGGCTCTCCTAACCCTCACCAATAATCTATCAAACAAAATAGGTTTAACTAAAAAAATGGAGAAAACTATGGGCAAAATGGGAGGGGAGGGAGAGAAATACGAGCTAGGTGGAGGTGGAGGAGGAAGTAGAGAAGAAGTAAATGGTGGTAGGTAGGGGTTGCCACCTTTTTGTAGATCTGGGGGCAACATTCTGTGGCGCATGCATCATGGTGTGCCACAGAAAGACATGTTTCTGTGGCGCACCAGGATGCATACGCCACAGAATGTTGCCCCCTTAAATTATTGGTGGGGCCGCACCATGTTTTATGTGGCGCATGTAGCATAGTGCGCCACAGAAATAAAGTTTTCTGTGGCACACCGTGCTGCATGCGTCACAGATAAAGCACCAATGCAATCATTGGAGGGGCTCCACCGAATTTTTGGGGCGCATCTGGATGGATGCGCCACAGAAAGTCCGTGCAGATGCGCCACAAAAAGGTCACCAGATATTTGTGGTGGCGGGACCCACCATGTTTCTGTGGCACACGCATGCACGTATGCGCCACAGTATTTTGTGGCGCATTCGGAATGGTGCGCCACAGATTTTTTTTGTGGCGCATGGTAGGTTTGGTGCGCCACAGATAGGGAATCCACAGAAAGGCACTTCCCTACTAGTGTTACGTGCAACTGCCCTGATGTGGTTACCTTGTTGCCTGAGTGGTGAACATACCTAAGTTATCAACAATGTTCATAGGCTTGAACTAAACATGTCCGTACTAGTTAGCAAAATAGATGGTTTATCACAAATTCAGCACAAGAACTGGTGGTGATGCACCACAAGTTCATCATCTGAGGAGGGGTTACTATACCGCCTCACACCACAAGTTCATCATGAGGGGTTTAGTATACCACCTCGCAAAATATACAAATTTGGCATCAGTTTTAGGAAGTTCTACATACTAGGGGACATCATAGAGGGCATGACTTCAAGAACATCAGCAGCAACAACATCATCACCCCATCGCCCGGAAGAGCGCGTGATAGTAGGACTAGTACCACCTCTTCCTGTCTGCGTCATTCCTGGCAAGATAGGCGACCTGCTCCTCTTCATGATCCATAAGGTAGCTAAGAACAAGCTGGCGCGTGACGAGGTGTGGACTCGGCAAATCCCTGGGTTGTGTACCCCGGGTTGATTGAAGGGGAGAGAGATGAGCGCTGGTGATCACGACGGCTGACAAGCGAGGCGTTTACCCAGGTTCAGGCTCCCGGAGGATAACACCCTACTTCCTGCTTGTCTGGTATTGAATGGCGAGTTGTGGCTACAATGACGAGATGGCAATCTCGCTAGGGTTTGTGGTGGCGGCTATGAGCGTACCCTAGAGACGAAGGACCCTCCTAGCCTTTATATGGTAGGCTAGGTCTTAGGTGAACGGTGCCGATGGCGCTTACAAGCATGGCTGGGGTCACATGACCTAACGTCGACTATCTTGGGCCGCACGTCGTCCTCCTTGGGCCTTCCTTGGGCCTCGTCATAAGGCTAATAGGCTTGGCGTGATCCAGGTATCCCCACCGTGGGGTAGTCGAAGAGTGACCCCACGACAGGAGCCCCGAGTGCTTAGTCGAATCGTAGAGTCGGGTAAAGGACTCTTTCCTCCTGGGCACGCCGTCGGGTTCCTGAAAGGAACAAGTAAAGTTAGTCGACTCCGGCCGTTCAGGGCTTATGGAGGATTCCTTAGTCGAACCGTCGACTGCTGGGTAAAATACTGTGCGTACAGCCTTAGTCGGTGATTTTTCGACTGCTAATGTTCTGAGTCACTCGGGAGCGCGAACAGCGCTCCCGATGGGAGTAGCCCCCGAGATTAAGCTGAATTGCTTGCAATTGAGGTTAAACTCAATTTTTCTTCAGTCGAAAAGCCCGCTCTCGATGGAAGTAAAGAAGGGACTCGACCTGTTGGAGTCGCGACTGGCTTTGCGTGACTTACTGTGTATTCGGCCGGTTTGGCTTACTGCACAAGTTTGTTCAGCTCTTGGAGCTTACTGAATCTTCTTGCACTCGAATGAACTGTTCGAGTTCTCAATCAGCCCGTTGGCTTACTTCCTACGCCTTCACGGTTGACGTCAGCGCTGACGTTTTTTGGCGCACTCTGTGCCCGATGGGACGTGACAGTGCGGTCCCACTGTCAGTATTGACTGGAGACAGCGGTTGCCGCTTTGTACTGACCGTTGGGCGCGAAAATTTCGCGGTGTGATGATGGCGCCTTGATTCCCGTGCGTAGTGGGCGGCGTGGCCGGCGACGGTTGCTATCTCCGCGCGACACGTGGATGGCCAGATGATGTTGTGGAGTGCGGTTTCGCTGAGGACGGCCTGGATTAACTGGCCACGCGGTATATACTTTTCACCGTGGCGGCGAACAGTTCATTCCATCCCCATTCTCCCTCGTCTCCGCTGCTCTCTCTCCGCCATTGTTGCTCTTTTCTGCCAGTTTCTTTCCTCCGCCCTCCATGAGCAAGGCCGCGATGAAGAGGGGGAAGCCTGGTGCTGGCGCCGTCGCCGCCGCCGAGGCGAGCGTGATGAAGAAGCCCGACGGCGACTGGGTCAAATCGTCGGTGAAGAAGGCCGACCTCGAGGCCCTCCGCGCGCAGGGGCTGCTGCCGCCGGCAGACCAGGCGACGGTGCGCGCTCCTGGGAAAGAGGTATTCCCCGCTCCTCGCGAGGGGAACGCGTTTGCTTCGTGGATTTCCTTCCGCGGGGTTTCGGGTTCCCCCTCCACGATTTCGTCCGTGGTCTCTTGTACGCTTATGGGATTCAGATCCACGATCTGACTCGCAATAGCGTCTTGAGCATCGCGAGCTATTTCGTGCTCTGCGAGTGCTTCCTGGGAATCGCACCCAACTGGCTATTGTGGAAGTCGCTATTCCTCGTGAGGAGGAACGTGGGGAAGAGCAAGCAGGTGTATCCAGTCGGCGGCTTCGGCATCCAGGTGCGTGGCGACACCTCCTACTTTCAGATGAAGAAGTCCGACTCCGTCCAGGGCTGGCGGAAGAAGTGGTTCTACATCAGGTGCGACCAGGAAGGGCTTCCTGACTTCGCGGCTGATCGCGAGTTGCGGAACACGAACGCGTGGGCGCACCCGCTGTCGAAGGAGGACAGGGAGGCGACTCAGCTCTTGCTGACGCTTCTTCGTGGCCTTCTGAAAAGTCTTGGGCGCGAGACAGGTGGAGTTCACCTCATCGCCACCTTCTTCAGGCTTCGGGTGCAGCCGCTCCGCACTCGCGTCCACCCGATGTGGGCGCGTGAGAATGTTGGCGATGAGCTCGATGATGATGCAGTCGAGTCGAAAGTGAGGAGCATCACTAGCCTCCGAGCCGCTGACCCGTGCAATGTCAAGTGCCCAGTCGAGCCGTATGGGCCTAACAACCCTGTGCCTGAGGTGAGCTTCGTTTGATTTGCTTTTGTCTTGTATCTTCTTCTGTCGAATCTTTTTGCCTGACTCGAATGTTTCATTTGTTGACAGGGTCGTTCGAGCTATGTCAGTCTTCCCCCGTTGATGGAGAATGGACCTCATGAAGAGGCGAGTTCCCTGAGGAGGACGCGGTTGATGACGATGAAGTTCCCTCCGCCACCTCTCCGAGTGAAGAGTTGGAGGAGGATGATGAAGATGAGGAGCCGCTGCGGAAGCGGCAGAGGCGAAAGAGTGGCGACTCTGGTTCTGCTTTGTCGCCCGTGAAGGAGGCGGGTGTGAACGAGGAAGAGACGAGCGAGTCGTCTTCGGGCGCTAGGCACACGAGTCACCTGGCTGGGCCTTTGGTCGTGCCTCCCCTCGCTCTGCACGCTGACTGAGTTTGCGAGGATGGCCTCCGTATCCCTGGGAAGTGAAGATGATGTAGATGTCGCCAGGTTAGTCGCGTAACCATTGCCTCGTTTTTGTCGGGTGTGCTTTTTCACTTGCGAGTCCTTGGATTGAGTTGTCTTGTCACAGCGACCGTACTGGCGCTGTTGTTCCTTCCCCTCGTGAGATGGAGCACACTTCTGCTCCCATGATCGAGCAGACTGCGAAGACGACCGGAGAAGAGGCTCTGGCGGGTGACGCTTTGGCCTTGAAGACTTCGACCTCCTCCGTGCCAGAGAAAGCTGCTGATGCGACTTCGGTTGACGCTGGGCTGCTTGAGCATGTAAGTGTCCTTTGACTCGTTCTGCAAAATCTGTATCGGGTGCGCGAACAGCACTCCCGATGGGAGTAGCCCCCGAAGATGTGTGTGACTAGAATAGTCGGGCGCAGATTGACGTCTTGTGTTTCCTGCAGCCATTTTATCGCCAGCAGATGGAGGGAGCCGCAGCCTTCGTTCACATGGAGCAGGAGAGGGATCAGCTCTGCACTGCTCTGGAGCAAGCAAATAGTGAGTGTGAACCCTTGTGTTCGAGGGGTGCTTCGACTGCCTTTATTGTTAACTTTGCTCCGTTGATCCGTAGGCGAGAATGAGAGCATGAAGAAGCGGGTCGCGGAGCTGGAGAAGTCGCTGGGTGAGGCCCAAGAGCGTGTACAAGCTCGGGATGATCTGGAGAAGACCCAGGTCGACCGCTTGCTCGCACTCGCAGATGTTGTTGGAAGTATGTATTTCGGCTCAGTGCCTACTTTGCCTTTGGTCGACTTCTGACGTCTTACGGGTGTGGATTTCTTTTGATCAGAGCCTTGCGGAGGTGCTCCTCCAGAAGGGACTTCCAGCGAGAATGTCGGCTTGGCGGAGGCTGTTGGCTTCATGGACCACGTCTGCGCGTATGCTTCGGCGGCGCTGCAGAAGCCGACAGGCGCCTTGGCGACTGTGCACCAGAGCATCTTCCCCAGCAAGCCACCGCCGGTTGCTGTTGACGCGCTTGCGGCTCCGTTCGAAGGCAGTGCGACCACCTTGGCGGACTACACGCGTGCGCAGACGGTACGCGGCTCAGAGCTCACTTTCCAGCTACTTCTTGGTCACCAAGTCGTAGGTGATTTTGAGAAGGTTGTCAGCGACTTCCCTCGGAAGCCTGATGGCAGGACCGCGTCCTTTAGCGGTGTGAAGGCGCGGGCGAGTCAGCTGGCTACAAAGTTGGTCGCCACCTTCGAGAAGAGGATTGCCAAGGCTGCAGAGTTGGCTGCTAGGAAGAGCCGTTCCCAGTCGGAGTCTGTGATGTAGACTCCGTTCTTTTAGGATTCTTCTGTTTTTGGTTCTTGGTCTGTAATGAACTATATAGTTTGCAGGTCTTTTGGCCGCGAACATGCTGATGTTAAAATGTGAATTTGTGCCTTCGAGTCTTCTTTCATATCTAAGCTTGAATGAATATGTTCTTTTCCTTGCTTGACGCTGTCGAACTTGGCAGTCTGAGATGGGCTAAGCTCCTGGGGTCGCTGGAACGACTGGTGCGGGCGACGAGGAGGACACCTCTTCGGCTGCACCTGCTCGTCGTCGTCGAGCTCCTCCAGCTCCTGCGCGAAGCGTGAATGATCAACGAGTGATCACCTTCATGAGGAACAAGGTTGTTGAGCTCGAGTCGAAGTTGAAGAGCGCGGAGTTGGAGTTGGAGCGCTTGAGGTTGCGGCCCGTTGCGCCGTTCTCTCAGCGAGAGGAGTTTCTGCTAGGCGAGATGGACTTGATCAGTCGGCAGCTGCAAGGTTGGTTTTCTAGCACTGTGCTTCGACTTCTTTATCCTTTTACTGTTCTTAGCTCTGGGTCTTGATGCAGATGTGAACTCTGACTGGAAGGCCGAGCAAAGTCGAGTAGACGAGCGGGTGGAGAAAGAAGCCGCCGGTGAGTCACCCGAAGCGCGTCAGTTTTGGTCCAATAAATCCAGAGGCAGTGTACTGGCTCGAATGTTGGATCGCACCTGGCGGGCTGCTGTGCTCTTGGAAGGTTGTAGAAAAACCCTCTGGCAGATCAACAGGGTGTACTTTCCGCATAACGAGCAGCCTAATGGACTGGCTGCGCTGCTGGAGAGGTTCCGTGAAGGCAGTGCGTTGAAAGAAGTCGTGCACACTCAACTTGTTGCCGGGGCGAACGTGGCGCTGGCGTGTGTTCGGATGCACCGGCCTAATCTTCCACTGTACAAGGTGCTTGACGGCTTGCCTAGAGAGGGTGACTGATACGTCTCCAACGTATCCATAATTTCTGTTGTTCCATGCTTATATTATACCATTTGCTACATGTTTTATATACACTTCATATCATTTTATGCATTTTCTGGGACTAACCTATTAACAAGATGCCACAGTGCCAGTTCCCTGTTTTCTGCTGTTTTTGGTTTCAGAAAGTTACTTCTGGAAATATTCTCGGAATTGCACGAAACAAAAGGCCACGTCTCTATTTTTCCAACACGTACACGGAGTCCGAAGGAGAGACGAAAGGGAGCCACGAGGTGGCCAAACCACCTGGCGGCGCGGCCCCACCTTCTGCCGCGCCAGCCTGTGGTTTGGGCCCCTCGGGGGTCCGCCGACATCGCCCCTTCGCTTATTTATTCCCGAGACGTGAAAACCCTAAAACACCGAGCCTTTCATCCAGAACATATTCGCTGCCGCCGCCGTCGTCAACCCTAACTCGGGGGGTTCTGAAGCTCTTCCCGGCACCCTGCTGGAGAGGGGAATCATCACCGGAGGGCTCTACATCGCCATGCCCGCCTCCGGAGTGATGCGTGAGTAGTTCATCCTTGGACTATGGGTCCATAGCAGTAGCTAGATGGTTGTCTTCTCCACTTGTGCCATCATGTTTAGATCTTGTGAGCTGCCTATCATGATCAAGATCATCTTATTGTAATGCTACATGTTGTGTTTGCTGGGATCTGACTTATATTGATACCTATGTGGAGCTGAATATTATATTATCATGTCTATGTCATTTGTGATCTTGCATGCTCTCCGTTACTTGTTGAAGTCTTGGCCAAGTGAATACTTGTGACTCCAAGAGAGGGTATTTATGCATGATAGTTGGGTTCAACCTCTATTTAACCTGGGATAGTGACAGCAAGTTCTAAGGTTGTAGATGTGTTGTTGCCATTAGGGGTAAAACAACAATGTTTTATTCAAGGATGAATGTATTGTTTACATTACGCACATTACTTAATGCAATTGTCTGTTGCTTGCAACTTAATACTGGAAGGGGTACGGATGTTAACGGAAGATGGACTATTTAGGCATAGATGCATGCTGGATAGCGGTCTATGTACTTTGTCGTAATGCCCAAATGAATCTCATAGTAGACACCACAACTCGCACATGCATGTTATATGCACTTATCAATTGTCAATTGCCCAGCTGTAATTTGTTTACCCAGCATGTTAGTTATCTTATTGGAGAGACACCACTAGTGAACTGTGGACCCCGGTCCATTCTTTTACATCTGAAATACAATCTACTGCAATCATTGTTCTCTACTGTTTTATGCAAACAAACATCATCTTCCATACGATACGTTTAACCCTTTGTTTTCAGCAAGCCGGTGAGATTGACAACCTCACTGTTAAGTTGGGGCAAAGTAATTTGATTGTGTTGTGCAGGTTCCACGTTGGCACCGGAATCCCTGGTGTTGCGCCGCACTACACTCCTTCACCAACACCTTCGAAGCAACCTCGTTTTCCTACTGGTTCGATAAACCTTGGTTTCATACTGAGGGAAAACTTGCTGCTGCACTCATCATACCTTCCTCTTGGGGTTCCCAACTGACGTGTGACGTTACACGCATCAAGCATAGTTTCTGGTGCTGTTGCCGGGGAGATATTCCCTCGTCAACTTAGCGCTAGCAGTGACTACGCCGATACTCTTGCGGCTGCGCGTCAGATGATTCAGCAGGTCCAGAGCTTTAGTGAGCACCTTGTAGGGCCACTCGATGCGCCAAAGGGCGAGCCTGTAGAATAAGAGTAGTAGACTGCTGTTGTGTAGCGTTAGCTTGTAAAAGCAATTTTTCCAAGTGGAAATATGAGTGTATGTATGCCGAGGTGGGGGTAGCCCCCGAGTGAGTAAATTGTATCTTGTAGACTTCTGTAAACCTGTATGGCGCAGCCCCCGAGCGGATCGAGTGCGGCCTAGGATTTTGAATTAGACATGTGCGGCGCAGCCCCCGAGTGCTTCGAGTGCGGCCGAGGGTGTCGAGTCAGACTGTGCGGCGCAGCCCCCGAGTGTGTCGGGTGCGGCCTAGATTTTGACTTGGACCTGTGCGGCGCAGCCCCCGAGTGCTTCGGGTGCGGCCTAGGTTTTCGAGTTGACCTGTACGGCGCAGCCCCGAGTGCGTCGGGTGGCCTAGGTTTGACTTAGACCTGTGCGGCGCAGCCCCCGAGTGCTTCGGGTGCGGCCAAGGTTTTCGAGTTGGACCTGTATGGCGCAGCCCCCGAGTGCGTCGGGTGCGGCCTAGGTTTGACTTAGACCTGTGGCGCAGCCCCCGAGTGCTTCGGGTGGCGGCCAAGGATTTTCGAGTTGGACCTGTATGGCGCAGCCCCCGAGTGCGTCGGGTGCGGCCTAGGTTTGACTTAGACCTGTGCGGCGCAGCCCCCGAGTGCTTCGGGTGCGGCCAAGGATTTTCGAGTTGGACCTGTATGGCGCAGCCCCCGAGTGCGTCGGGTGCGGCCTAGGTTTGACTTAGACCTGTGGCGCAGCCCCCGAGTGCTTCGGGTGGCGGCCAAGGATTTTCGAGTTGACCTGTATGGCGCAGCCCCCGAGTGCGTCGGGTGCGGCCTAGGTTTGACTTAGACCTGTGCGGCGCAGCCCCCGAGTGCTTCGGGTGGCGGCCTAGGTTTTCGAGTTGGACCTGTATGGCGCAGCCCCGAGTGCGTCGGGTGCGGCCTAGGTTTGACTTAGACCTGTGCGGCGCAGCCCCCGAGTGCTTCGGGTGGCGGCCTAGGATTTCGACTTGGACCTGTATGGCGCAGCCCCCGAGTGCGTCGGGTGACGGCCTAGGTTTATGTTGCTTTTTGACTAAAAAAGTAAAGGGGAGAGCTTGTTCCACAAATCACTTCATTGATTTTTGCGAGCAGGCCGCCTCATTAAAACCCTTCCAGTCCCCTCAGGTACCCTGGTAAGGGAAAGAGTGCGTCTGGAACCTGCCGCCTCTTGACATAGTACACTTTGTTACAAGGGGGAGTCGATTAGGCGTAGAAGCGGCGCAGTTGCGCAACGTTCCACGGGTTGTTGCAGACTGTCCCCGTCTTCGAGTCCTTCAGGCGGTAAGCTCCGCCGCCGATTGCCTCTGTCACGATGTATGGACCCTCCCACGGGGAGGCGAGTTTGTGCACCTTCTTCTGTTTGAGGCGGAGGACAAGGTCGCCAGGGACGAACGCTCTGGGCCGCAGTCGCCGCCCGTGGTAGTTGCGTAAGTCTTGCTGATACACGGCTGTGCGGGTAAGGGCGATGTCGCGTGCTTCGTCCAGGGTATCCATGTCGTCCTCGAGTGCTTCTTCTGCGTCGGACTCGTCGTAGGCCACCACTCGGGGCGCGTCGAACTTGATGTCGCACGGCATGATTGCTTCTGCGCCGTAGACCATGAAGAATGGCGTGTACTGAGTGGATCTGTTTGGCGTAGTGCGCAGACTCCACAGCACAGATGGCAGCTCTTCAACCCAGGCGCCTGCAGCGCGCCTCAATGGTACTCGCAGGCGCTTCTTGATGCCCTTGCAGACTAAGCCATTGGCCTTTTCGACCTGTCCGTTGGACTGCGGGTGCGAGACAGATGCGTAGTTGAGCTTGATGCCTTGCTCGGAGCAGAAGTCCTTGAACTCTTCGGCTGTGAAGTTCGTGCCGTTGTCGGTGATGATGCTGTGCGGCACTCCAAACCTGAAGATGATCGACCTGATGAAGTTAACTGCCGAGGAGGCAGTCGAACTTGTATAGGCACAGCTTCGATCCACTTCGTGAACTTGTCGACTGCCACCAAGAGATGCGTGTGTCCTCCCGGCGAGGACTTCTTGAGTGGACCCACCATGTCGAGCCCCCATTGAGCGAAGGGCCAGGCGAGTGGATGGTCTTTAGTGCTGATGCTGGTGCGTGCGGCTTGTTGGCGAACTCCTGGCAGCCGAGACATTTCCTCACGAGTTCTTCTGCGTCTTGCATTGCGGTGGGCCAGTAGAACCCGGCTCGTAAGGCTTTGGCCACTAAGGCTCGACTGCTGGCGTGGTGCCCGCAGATGCCAGCGTGGATCTCGAGTAAGATGGCTTGACCGTCGACTGGGTCGATGCACCTTTGGAGGACTCCCGAGATGCTTCGCTTGTAGAGCTCCCCGTTGATGACGGTGAAGCCCTTGGAGCGGCGGATGACGCGCTTGGCTTCGACTGGGTTTGTTGGCACCCTCTGCTGCAGTATGTAAGCCAGGTATGGGCTCGTCCATGTGGGCTCGATCAGCATCACCTCCATAGGCTCCTTCTCCGTGCTGGGCGGGTCGGCGGTGCTCGTTGTCGATGTAGAGGATCCGGCGCGGGCCGGAGCTTGACGGAGCGTTGCGTGATGCACTCGAGGAAGACTCCGGGTGGCACCGGCGCTTTGTTTGAGCCCAGGTTGGCGAGGGTGTCGGCTTCCTCGTTGCTCTCGCGGCCGACGTGCCGCAGCTCGCAGCCGTCGAAGGTGCCTTCCAGCTGGTTGTACAGGTCCCTGTAGGCGATCATGTTGTCGGCGATGGCGTCACATTGCTTCATGGTTTGTTGCACGACGAGGTAGGAGTCTCCGTAGATCATGAGGTGAGTGGCGCCGCAGTTCTTGGCCATCCGCATGCCGTGGATCAGGGCCTCGTACTCTGCCTCGTTGTTGGAGGGCGTTGGGAAGTTCATCTGCAGCACGTACCTCAGCTTGTCGCCTTTAGGTGAGATGAGGACGACTCCCGCCCCTGCTGATCTGAACTTCTTGGAGCCGTCGAAGTACATTGTCCATGCGTTGGACAGGTCGGGTACGTCTGGTAGCTGGGCCTCTATCCACTCGGTGGTGAACTCTGGAAGCACCTGGGCCTTGATTGACTTCGGGTGCGCGTACTTCAGCCCCCAGGGCCCTAGCTCAACAACCCACTTGGCGACTCGTCCTGTCGCGGCTTGGTTGGTGAGGATGTCGGAGAGCCCGGAGGAGCTTACTACCGTGATGGAGTGCTCGGAGAAGTAGTGGACGACCTTCCTTGATGTCATGAAGACTCCGTATGCTAGCTTCTGGTAGTGCGGGTACCGCTGCTTGGACAAGGTTAGCACCTCACTGAGGTAGTAGACGGGTCGCTGAACAGGGTAACTGTGTCCTTCTTCTTCTCGTTCGACTACGAGTACCGTGCTGACCACCCTGTTCGTGGCTGACACGTAGAGGTATAGCGGCTCGTTCTCCAGTGGCGCCACCAGTACTGGGGAAGTCGTGAGTGTTTTCTTGAGTTGGTCGAACGCGACTTGCGCTTCTTCTGTCCACTCGAACTTGTCTGTCTTTTTCATCAGTTGGTAGAAAGGCAGGGCCTTTTCTCCCAACTTACTTATGAACCGGCTGAGAGCTGCGACTCGGCCGGCTAGGCGTTGCACCTCATGAAGCTTGGTCGGTGCTGGCATTGCGAGTATGTTTTGCACCTTCTCGGGTTGGCTTCGATTCCTCTTGCAGAGACGAGGTACCCGAGCAGTTCTCCGGCTGGCACGCCGAAGACACACTTGTCCGGGTTCAGCTTGATCTGATACTCGTTGAGGGCGGCGAAGACCTTGCGGAGGTCGGCGATGAGAGTGTCCTCCGTTCGAGTGGTGACGACTATGTCGTCGACGTAGACTTGGACGATCTCTCCGATTAGCCCCTTTAGGCAGGCTTGCATTGTGCGCTGGTACGTGGCTCCAGCGTTCTTCAACCCGAAGGGCATCGTCTGGTAGCAGAAGACGCCATGGGTGTGATGAATGCAGTCTTCTCTTCATCGTCGACGTTCATCCTGATCTGCTGGTACCCTGAGTAGGCGTCCAGGAAGGATAGGCGTGCGCAGCCTGCAGTCGAGTCGATGATCTGATCTATCCGCGGGAGCGGGAAATGGTCCTTGGGGCAGCATTTGTTGAGGGCGGTGAAGTCGACGCACATGCGGAGTTTCTTCGTCTTCTTCTTCTCCACCAGGACTGGGTTCGCTACCCAGTCCGAGTCCTTGATCTCTCGGATGAATTTGGCGTGGAGCAGTCGATCGATCTCCTTGCTTATTTCGTCTCGTTTGGGTCCTGAAAGCGTCGCATGGTCTGCTTGACGGGTTTGGCGTCCTTGTGGACGCGTAAAGAGTGCTCGGCGAGGTTCCTGGGTATGCCTGGCATGTCAGAAGGTTGCCAGGCGAAGATCTCCCAGTTCTCACGTAGAAACTCGACGAGCGCGCTTTCCTATGCGATAGGCAGCTCGACGACACTTTGACTGTCTTGTTTGCGTCCGTCGGGTGGACCTGATGAGTTGTCGTGTCGTCAGTCGTGTTGAAGGCGGCGTCCTTGGCTTGCTTCTTGCGTGGCGGGAAGATGGTTTTGTCGTTGTCGACTGCCATCGCCTCGAAGTGCTCTTCCATTCCGAAGAACTCGGAGATCTTGCTGAACTCGCGGTCGCAGCTGTTGGAGCGGTCGAAGTCGCCGTGCACCGTGATGACGCCCTTGGGTCCAGGCATCTTGAGCATGAGGTAGGCGTAGTGAGGTACCGCCATGAATCTGGCAAAGGTTGGGCGCCCGAGTATCGCGTGGTACTGCGACTTCCAGTCGACTACCTCGAAGTCGATCGACTCCCTCTTGAAGTTTTCGGGTGTGCCGAAGATGACGTCGAGTGTGATCGTTCCCATGGGCGTGACTGCTTGCCCTGGTACTATGCCATGGAAGGTGGTCTCTGATGCCGCCAAGTTTGTCGTTGGCCTGTTTATCCTTCTGAGGGTGTCGGCAAAGATGATGTTAATGCCGCTGCCTCCGTCCATGAACACCTTTTTCAGGGTGTAATCTCCGATCAGAGCTTCGACTACCAGAGCGGCGTGCCCGGGTCGTGGTACTGCAGGCGGGTGATCTGCTCTGGAGAACGTGATTGGTGTCTCTGACCCTCTCAGGTAGTCGGGTACTGCAGGTGGACAGGTGATGGCCTGGAAAACTTGGCGAGTGATGATCTTCTGGGTCCTGTTTGAGGGGCGCCCCTTCTGTATCATGTTGAGTTGTCCGCGTGCCGCTGGATATGCGTCCTGGACCACGGTGGGGCATCTTGCTGCGGCTGCTGCTGCAGAAAGGCTCCCGCCGCCTGTGCTGGATTAGCGACTGCGGGTGCGGGTGCTGCCTGGATGGCCAGCTGCGCGGCTGGCTGCGCTGCGGGTGCTGGAGTGACTATCTTCTGCATGGCTTCGTATATCTTGCGTGCCTTTCGACAGTCCTTCAACAGGTGGTTGGATCCCCACTTGCCCGTTTCCGGGTTCCTGAACATGTGGTGCCTGCAGGGTTGTTCCAGCTCTTCCGCTGGGCTTAGTGTGCGTTTCTGCCACTCGCGTTTATGGCCTCCGTCGCTGCGGTAGCTGCTGCCGCCGCTTCGGTTGTACTGCCCCTGGCTGTATTGGCGACTCTGGTCACCGCCGCTTCGACTGTACTGTACATGGCTGTATTGGCGACTGCTGTCGCGCGCTTCATCCTCACGGGGGGTTTGGAATCCCGCCGCTACTAACTCGATTGAGTCGTTGCCGTTGTAACGCGGCTTCTTCTTGTGGCGTCCTTCTCGCCAGTTGCTTGGTCCGGCTTCGTCCTTCGGGGAGTAGCGTGAACTATCGCGGACCGAGTCCTCTCCGTCTGCCCACTGGTTGGCTATCTTCATGACCTCGATCATGTTTTTCGGCCGGAGCCTACCAAACTCCTCGCGGAGGTCGCGGCGGGAGACGCCGTGCATGAAGGCATCCATCACTCGGTCCTCCGAGGCGGTCTCCATGGTGTTGCGGAGCAGGGTCCAACGCTGGATGTATGACCGGAGCGGCTCGTCTCGTCCTTGCTTGCATGCTTGTAGCTCGACGAAGTCGTCGGTCTCGAGTACGTCCCCAGGAAGCTTTAACGAAGGCCTCCGCGAACTCGTCCCACGTCCTGAAGGCGTTCTTGGGTTGAGTGTTTAGCCACCCGCGTGCAGAGCCCGTGAGCATCAGCTGGATGTACTGCATGGCCGTAGTCGAAGTACCGCCCTGGCAACTGCAGGCTATGAGGTAGTCTTCTAGCCAGAGTCTCGGGTCCTGCTTCCCGTCGTACTTGACTGCTTCTGCCGTGAGCTTGAAGCCCTTGGGCATTCTTGTGTCGCGGATGTTGAAGCTGAAGCATGCGGCGCCGCATGGCTCGAAGTCGCCGTCATTGCGGTCGTCAGTATTGGGCGTGCTGACCGTCCGCTGGGTGCGGCTGCGGTCCACCGTCCTCTGTGTGATGACGTTGCGGAGGTCTTCGCCTGGCTGCGGTTGTCGCAGTTGTCTTGCCGCGGGCCTGCGAGTGCTGCGGGCTCGCGGTCGCGGCGATCCCGATCTTCTCGCACCTTTTCTGTCGGCGCCTTGTTCATCAGAGCTTCTTCGACTGCCTTGATAGACATGATCTGCTGCTTGTGGAGGAGAGCGCGCGAGTCGCCCTCGGGCGGCTGCGTCAGCCGCAGGTATGTTTCGACTGCCATGAGTGCGGCTCCGGGCGTTTTGGGGACGGGTATCCCGTCTGCGTCTTCGCTCATGTATGATGATTCGAGGTTGCGGGTGACTTAGCGCGGTCGGCCTCCGTCATCAGGGGCACGCGTGCTCTGTGGCGCCTTGCTCCTTGTGAGACCTCTGTTGAGGCAGTGAACGAGTAAGCGGCCCTCCTGGCGCTCGACGCGTCAGCCTCCTCCTTGCGTCGGAGGAGCTCGGCCTTCTCTGCGCGGAGTCGTTCGCCTTCCTTCCGTAGCAGGTACTGGACCGCCATAAGGTCCTCCCGGGGTGCGTCTGGTGGGGGGTACGTGCCGTCCTCGACGTGCTTCAGGGCTCTGATTGCTATCTCTCGGGTGATGGTGAGCCGCGTCACCTGGTCCGGCATGAGCACCTCCAGTGGGTATGCGGGTTCGTCGCCGTTGCCCTGCGTCGGGCCGATCATGAAGACTTGCGCGGGGTATGTCTGGGGAGTGGGCCGGGTGCTGCCGCTGCTGCTTCCTTCGTCCGAGCCGTGCTCGGAGCCGAAAATGGACGCAACGTGGTGGGTACCACAGTCGCTGCCGAGGCTCCTTCCCTGGAGTCGCGATCTCCGCCGCTGACGCGAGGAGTGATGTCGCCGTCGTCGACGCGGCGCGATTGGCTTGTTGACGATCTTGTAAGTTGATGGAGACGCGAGTGGCGTGGTGTAGAACGACGCGACTTCCGTCGCGCGCGAAGGTGTGGTCGACGTAGTCGAAGTTGACGTAGATCTTGGCCTTGCCAGCGACGCGATCGAGGTAGTCGAAGTAGACTCGATCCGCGCGGTGGTCGTCGAGGTGGTCGACGTAGTCGTAGCCGATGCGATCTCCTTGACGGTCGGAGACGCTGATGGCGTGGCCGTGTTGGGCGCGATCCTGCCGCAGCGGAGGCGGTCGGTGTAGTCGAGGCGGATGCGATCTTCTCAGCAGTCGAAGATGCTGTCGCCGCAGTCGCAGCAGATGCGATCTCCGCAGCAGGTGGGGGTGGTTGGGGCAGTCGCGGCAGATGCGGGTGCTACCACCGCGCGCGGTGCGATCGCCGTGGATCTGAGTACTCCACAGCTGTCTACGAAGTAGTGCATGGTACCGAAGGTGAGGCACATACCTACATGCAGATCGGCGTACACCGAGCGGTGGGCCGGCGGGTGGAAGGTGTACTCGAAGGAGCCGAAGCAGATTGGCTCCTTGGTGATGCAGACGTCGGTCTTCAAAGTCGATGGAGCCGGTGCGACCATGGTTCCAGCGCTCGTTCTTTCCCACAGACGGCGCCAATTGACGAGGTGTGGACTCGGCAAATCCCTGGGTTGTGTACCCCGGGTTGATTGAGGGGAGAGAGATGAGCGCTGGTGATCACGACGGCTGACAAGCAAGGCGTTTACCCAGGTTCAGGCTCCCGGAGGATAACACCCTACTTCCTGCTTGTCTGGTATTGAATGGCGAGTTGTGGCTACAATGGCGAGATGGCAATCTCGCTAGGGTTTGTGGTGGCGGCTATGAGCGTACCCTAGACGAAGGACCCTCCTAGCCTTTATATGGTAGGCTAGGTCTCAGGTGAACGGTGCCGATGGCGCTTACAAGCATGGCTGGGGTCACATGACCTAACGTCGACTATCTTGGGCCGCACGTCGTCCTCCTTGGGCCTTCCTTGGGCCCTCGTCATAAGGCTGATAGGCTTGGCGTGACCCAGGTATCCCCACCGTGGGGTAGTCGAAGAGTGACCCCACGACAGCGCGTGTTGACTGCCAGAGGATTCTGCACACGCGGTCGACCGAAGATGATCTCTTCATCTGGTCATAGTTCTCAATTGGCGTGTTGATGAAGCACTTGTCCTTGGGGTGAACCTAAAATGATGAAACTGTTATCCCAGGACACATCAAGTAGAGAGTAGGACGAACTGAATAAGATGAATTACGGAAGCTTACAGTCACATGCTTGAGGAATGCCGTATCGTCCATGTAGAAAGTGGTAGACTCCTCACGCCATTCCACTCCTTCAGATTGTGCCAAATTGTGGAGATGTGTCCACCGGTACCTCCACTTACTGAGATGATTGTACAACTAGGTTGTGGTCACCATGGCGCCGCAGAAAAGGAGAACATCTTTGCAGATCTTCTCCAAACTCTTGTCTTTGATGCCCCTGCCAATATCGATCCCATCCTTAACGACCTCGGCCATCCTAGTGAAGACGAAGGTGGACAAAGCAGCTGGCCACTGCGTTGGTGCCCTGTTCTTAGCCCTTTGCAGTGCTAGGAACCCATGAGGCGCCTTTACCCTCTGTTGTGCGGCGAACACATCAGGCGCCGGAATGTATCGCAACGGCTTCGCGGGCAAAGGCAGCACAAACGTGGAGGAAAGATCAGGGTCCTACAAGATCGAAGAGCACAGATGAAGCGCATCAAGAGCTAAGCATGTGACTACTAGATCAAAGAACTACCGCATTAGTAGCTAAGTATGGACTGCAAGATCAACGAACCACTGCATCAGCACCTAAGCATGGACTACAAGATCAAAGAACCACCACATACTACTCAGATCTACCAGATACTTCCACATACTACTCCGATCTACCAGATACCATCACATAGTGCCACATACTACCCGATCTAGGGTACCAACGGAGGAGGAGACTTACACTTAAGATGCGTATAGTCGGCGAAGCAACGGAGGAGGAGGAGCTGGAGGAGGACATCTCGGAGTCGAGGACGAAGACGGTTTGCGACCGATGACCAGCTCCGACCACCGGAGGAGTAGTCGCCGCTCCTTTGTGCAAAACCTGTAAAGGCGGAGGGGTGAAATAGGCGACCGAAATTGAATGGCGGTGACCAAAATTTGTCCCGCCGCTTTTTTGCCTGCGCGCGCGAGCTCGCGCCATCTCCGAGGTTGGACGAACTCGGCTGCGTGTTCCCCTTCCCTGCACGAGGAACATGGCACTCGAGGGTTGCTCAGCGGAAACGGCCGATTCGGACGTTCCTATCGGGCCTGGCCCGAGGCTGCTTTAAGGTTCGTGTGGTGCAGGAACGCGAGCCGGGCCAGGGAACCAAATGGCCAAAATTTACATCTCGGGGCCTGGCTGGGGACTCGATGGGCTACCAAACACGCCCTATGTGGTTCCTCAATGCTCTTCGTGTGTTATTCTCTTGTGAGGATATTCCTTATTGCTTCGTCTTTTTATGGTGTGTTTGGTAGGTTACATCATCCTGGCATTGGCTTCCCAACTGATACATGCTGAACTGGGCCAGGTTGGGCTTAGATTTTGTTGTTTGTTTGATACCTTGTATGTGTTGAGATATGCTGGGCTGAGATACTGTTTGGTAGGTTGTATACCTTGGAACATGCTGAGATTAGAGTCCAGGAAACGAAATTATAAATAGGTCCAAAATTTTACACAAAGGATCCTGGACAGAAAGAAAAAAAGCAATCAGGTCCTCATCAGCATAGCACCAGGTCAGTCAAGGGAGAATAGCTCGTCCCAGCTGCCGGCGGTGGTGTTGGGTCGTCTTCCGTGCTGGCGCGAGGAGGAACTAGGCGGCTGCGGCACGAGGAGGCACTGGGCTGCGGCGGCGGATGCAGCGCGAACATCCCTGGTCCTCCGTGGGCGACTCGTGTTGGCTCTGGACGCAAGGGCGGAGCGGCCCTGGGCGCCGGGGCTGCAATGGACTCGGTCTTGGCGACGGGAGGAGGGAAGGGAAGGAAAGAGAGACAGGGAGGCGGGGGGAAATGACGAGCGGTTTCACGAGGGGCAGGCAGACTGCTGAGCTGTGAATCTCGTTTTCAGCTTCTATTCTCGACAGGGCTGAGAGTGGTTTTCGGTGTGGGGTGGGCATGGCCCAGGAGGCAAAACTGGGCTACCAAACATCCTAAAACTAGGTGTGCAGAGATTTTCTGGGTTCAGCCGGGCTACCAAACACGCCCTTACTAAACCATCTCCACGTACTTCTCTTTTTCTTTGCAACAACTTGTACAGATTTTGCACTGTATAAATCTCTTCTTTTAAAAGCAATTCTATAATCGATAGTTCCACAAATACTTCTCGTTGTGTTTCCACAAAATATATACATATGGCCCTTTTCCATGATAGCTAGGTACAGATTTATCTTCATCATCCATGAAACCAAGTTTGATCGTCACTGTTTCCGTTTATCCACAACTGACAGTTTTGTGTGTTAAGGGACTGGTTTGTTTACTTATGTGCCTGGACATTCAGCTTCAGCTAGGATGGGCAACCACCAACTAAATTATAATATTCTGCAATTATCTCTTGTGCCTCACAAGGAATTAAAAGTTACTACCATATAAAATTATAAATAGGTTACATCGCTGTGCACAATTACATGGCACCAAGACACTTCACTCAATGACCATAAGCAAACAACCTAGAACTGATGCTCGTGCTTCACTCGCCTTTTCAGTATGCTTGTAACAGGGGGCGAGCTTGCTAGCCTAGCCGTTCCATTGTTTCCGCTTGAAGATTGCTGTACAATTGTACATGGTGCCGGTAAATATCTGGCATGCTTGAGCCCTCGCATCCATTTAATCTAGGCTCCGGAGTTACACCATTATGTTCCTTTCTACTGGAGTTCAGTGCTTTTTAGCACGTACGAGTCATCATGTAACTGAAATGGAGTGCTGTTGAGGACGGGGCAGTGGCCCAATGGTCTGGGGGTGCTAGTGCTGCAGTTTCAGGAAAACACATATCAGAACGTACAGAACCGCTTCTTTCAACAAAATTTGTTAAACGATGATTTTGGATAAGTTTTATTCTTTACTTCTTAGACAATATTGACAATCACACTTGGCTCATCTCATCTGTCTACTTTAGTAATTTAGTTTAGAAAATTACCAAAGTAATTCAGGCAAAGGAATTGTAAGTAAGCACACTTGGCTCATATCATCTGTCTACTTCTCAATAAGTTTTATTCTTTACTTCTTAAGACAATTTTGTTAAACGTCGAATTCTATCAAGAAAATTAGTTGTAAGAGCTGTATGATGCTCACCTCGTTACCAAAGTACAAAGACCATCTGATCTGATACACTCCAGTTTAAGACCCCAAGGAGTGTTGTACTTGTTAATGTGATGATTCCTGTTTTAGAGCAATATGATTAAGAGTTGATTAATTTCACAGTGAGGAAATCAAAGCAAGAACTTAATCGGTTTTACGCTGACAATTAGATGCAATACTAGTTCTACAATCAAACGCAGATGCAATCATAATAATGATCAAAAAAATTATTTATTTCCATTGTACAGACCTACAGGGCCAAGCTGTAGCAAGATATGTTGTACTCGCAAATTCAATTCCAGTGTTTATCAGTTTGAACAACCTTCCAACAACCAAATTAAAATCCACACCATATATCTCCTCCTCTCTCTCTCATTGGCAACTCATATCCTCTTCCCTTCCTCCCCCTCGATGTGCTTCTTAACAAATGACTGGGTAGCTTGGAATGAGCTTTTCTCTCGTTTATCATTCCTTTGTATGATGCTCAATCACATTACACTATGTAGGGATGAGAGACCTCAGAAACTAACCCTTCCAGTGTAAGAAAATATAAGGGTATGTGTCAGACTGATGCTGCCTTGGCCCAGCAATGTGAACTTGTGGCAACTCTGAAACAAACATCTTGAAAAAAATGATGACCAAGGCCAAGAAGACATGTAAGATGCTACCATGACTGAAGCATTTCTTGAAAAATGGAAAATTATTAATGATACTAGGCCAATGAACAGGAACGGTAATGCTACATCAGGCTCACATCTTTGCAAAATAATGGCACTGTCATCAATCATGCCTGTAATCTGATTATGGGGCAATTAAAGAGCATACATAAAACCAAGATCAGCTGATACACTCCAATTTAGAACCTCAAGACTATAATATGATGGTTTTGCTCCTTTTATTGAGATCAATATGAATTCTCAATTAAGAATTTTATGTACAATATGATTTTCAATTAGGATAATGCTCCAGCTGTGTTTATAATTACCACTTAGCCAGAAATCCAAACACTCTGTGTGCAACTTACATTGACGAGTTTGGGTCCCTCACCAACTGCTTTCAGTTTCATATGGTACAGAGAGACATCATGTTACCCTCCTCTGCTGAACTATATGTCTAGCTAGAAAACGGATCAAGCATATACACATACATTCATTTGTTGCTCTATCATCTCGCCTATTGCATACACCCTGTAGTTAATTAGGAAAATGAGGTGTCAAGAAGATTTGTAGGCGGCAGGTCTTTAATGGTACAAGACAAATGTTTTGCCTATTCTTATTTTCTCCGTGCTACAACACGACAAACTCGGCCTCTGACGATTTTGTATCAATTTGAAAATTAAAAATATACGAATAGGTCGTTTTGTTGCTCCGTGATCATCAATGTTTGATGTTATAGCAAGTTCAAGTTG
This sequence comes from Poa pratensis, assembly GCA_947311845.1. Classification (NCBI taxonomy): domain Eukaryota; kingdom Viridiplantae; phylum Streptophyta; class Magnoliopsida; order Poales; family Poaceae; genus Poa; species Poa pratensis. The sequence continues at coordinate 17,400,108 of CAMZMU010000121.1, forward strand.
TACAATGTCCATTTTCTTACATTCTCAAAACCGTTTGTATTCACTATAAGATATGCCAAAGGAATCTTGCCTTTCATTGGATCATATTTTTTGCTCTATATGGGCCAGCTAGCTGCCTTTATCGACACAATCAAATGTCTAATATCGTAGCTACTCTATCCTTCTCACCTCTCTCAGAGTCTCACTTGCTATGCAACTTTCAGTGGCAATAAGTGTGGACATCCTTCCAACCACAAAATTCAATTCCAATATCTTCATCCTCGATCTCATGGACAACTCCTACCCCCTCCTCTTCTCCTCCCCCTCGATCTGCTTTTCAACACATGGCTAGCTAGCTTGGAATGAGCTGATTGCTAATGTATCATCTCCTTTGTATGATGCTCAATCACATTACACAACATAGGAATGAGAGACCTCAGAAACTAACCCTTCCACTATCGGTCTCTAGGGTTTTGGGATTTTAGCCTCCGCTGCCGCCGCCATACGCGAATTCGACAAGCCCTCGAGCTCTCCAGATTCGATGGCCCTGGCATTCTCCGACCTACACACTGCCGATGGGTTCAAGGCCCTCGAGGGGCATCTCGCCAGCAAGACCTATATCTCCGGCGATGAGCTCAGCAAGGACGAAATAAAGGTGTTCGCGGCGGTGCCCTTGAAGCCTGGGGCAGAGTTCCCAAATGCTGGCCGCTGGTACGACACCGTCACCGCGGTAACTGCTTCAAGGTTCCCTAGCAAGGCTGCTAGTGTGAGTGCATCATCCGCAGCTGCTGCAGTTGCTCCTGCCGTCGAGGCTGCAAAGGATGAGGATGACTTGGATCTGTTCGGTGATGAGCCCGAGGAGGACAAGCAAGCAGCAGCTGCGCGTGCGGCTGCCAATCCTGCCAAGAAGAAAGAAGGTGGGAAATCCTCTGTTCTTATGGACACTAAGCCTTGGTATGATGAGATCGATATGAAGAAGCTGGAGGAGAAAGTCCGCAGTGTTCAAATGGAGGGTCTCACTTTGGGTGCATCAAAGCTTGTTGTCGTGGGTTATGGTATCAATAAGCTACAGATTATGCTTACGATCATGGACGATCTCGTGTCTGTTGACAGTTGACACTGATCGAGGAAGTACTCCAAGAGGAGCCCCACGACGAATATTTGTCTTGAACAAGATATAGAATCTAGGTCCATCAAATTGTTGCTGTTGGATTCTTGGTACTGGGATTGGTCGTTCTGGAAGCAGTTCCATCCCATTTAGTTACCCCTCTTACACAAATGCTACTAGTTTTTTTTTTTAGTGATGCCCTGGTCTTGAGTATCTGTCACGTTTAAATAGTTGAATGAATTGTTGAGCGCTTTGTAATGGAGAAAGATCTGCGATGTGGAGTAAAATCAATCTTGTTTCCAAAAAAAACTAACCCTTTCCCTTAAGTGTCAGAAAATATAATAGCCTACCCAGGGGCTCGACGCTCATTTGATCAACAACCGTGTGCTAGAGCGCACTTCAGGTCGACTCATATAATTTATTTTGGGTTGTGGAATTGAAGGAAAAAAGGCATCACTTATTGTACTCATGGTCATGCAACGAAGAAAACTCTACTTCAGTCCGGTAGCTTATCGAATCTGGGTACCGATCTCTGAATATTTGTGATAGCTAGCTAGCCAAGGTCCCTAAAGAGACCCCAACGTCGCTCTCCTAGGGTCACAAGGGTGGTGAAAATCCCTAGCCACCTACTTTCCCCCCTTGCTTTGGAAGTGCTAAGATACACTAATGTTGCGCATCATAAGAGGGAAATTAAACTAAGTTGTTCAATACAGTAAAAACTTGAGCATCATGGAAAAAATGGGGCAGAGCACAAGAAAACAGAATCAAACTAAAGCGACCAGTTAATACAACTAAATTACCTCCTCTAAATCGTTGCATGCAAAGAACTCTCAAGGTTGGCTACATTCAGGTAAATATTTATCGGTCTTAAATATTACTAATCATACTCAAAGGTGGCCTCTGGCCAGTTTGCCAAATACCATCCACTGCTTTATAAAAGGCAGGCAGCTTACCAACATGGATTGTGCCCAGTACACATACAGCTAGAATTTAAGTTCGTCTCATCAGTATTTGAGAAGGAAAGATGTGAACAAATACATCAAGTGACCAGGCTAGATGCGGAATACAGTTTCAGATGAGGAAAAAAAATCAAAAGCTCTGAACTCTGAAGGTTGACAATAGATGAGGTACATACATGGAAGTGGAACCACTTAAGTAATGACCCAGTGGAAGATTCACATCAAGAAAAGCTTGTCATATTGAAACAGCTAGATTGTCATATATCAGTAATAAGTACTCAATGTTAATCACACAGATAGCTTGTTATATATCTTGGTCTGCAGAACAAGAGCACCGGAACTACCGACCCACACAGATGACTCGTCTGCATCCAGTTATTAAATCAGTCTATATCTGGTAGTGGAATCAGATTATACAAACTTGTTCAAACGCTACATCACAAACTAATGGCACTGATAGCATGCTTACAAGTTACAAGTCATAAGGTTCAGATGATACAAACTTAACAAGACTACTACAAACATGAGAGCTAATCAAGTTTGGATAAGGCACGAAACAAGATCCGCTGATGGTCAATAATAGCTCCGAAATGCACCAAGCCCTGACTGAACATCAACATGCAAATGGATCAGTACAATCCAAATCATGAGCATCATTAATATCCCAAATAGTGCGCACACACTTATCAGTTGTAAACTGAAACCGAGCACCTCTTGAAGCCCTGTTCTCCAATTGCAGCTTCCTACGATGTTTTGCCAAGAACTCCTCGTTGTAGTTCTTGGCTTCAATCCTAATTGTCATCGACTCTAGCACTCTCGCATTCAACACAAAGAATGTCAGGAAGCTAACCTGCGACTTGGTGCCACAATACGTTTTAAACACTATTTTCTTCAGACAGATGTCATGGCATCTGATCAGGTTCTTGTGTTTGCTATGCCACCAATTATTTGGGCCTGAGTTATATGACTGAAAAGAAAATAAAGAAAGGAAGAAACGAATAAGCCACATCAGAACAGAAGTAGATAAAAAGAAACTATGAATAACTCGTGGTTTGCTTTATAAAATCAGAGCCAGTCGGTCTTATTTCTAAAACAAAGAAACTATGAATGAAGAAGCAGCACCTGAATGTACAACTTCTCCAGGCATGGAAAGCATCTCATCAAGTCAATAATTGTATCCAGACTAAGAATACCCATATCAACAGATAAAATCTTGATACTGTGCACCACCGTTGTAAGGCTAAAAATGTGCAACCCCTTTATCAAGCATGCAAGAAAAAAAATTAGACTAGAGGATATGCAATTTTTCTGCACGCAGAAATGTAGTTAGAAGCCCCATAAAGGTCAGAGGTAGAAAGACCTCAGTTACCTGAATAACCGTGGAGCCAAACGAGATTTTAGAGGAGGTGTCCGAATGGCAGCGCAGGGTCTCCAGTTTAGGTGCAAAGATTACCGACACATGCAGATCACTACACAGATCAAGATGGAGCAACTTTTCAAGGAAAGGGGCATTCTCGATGATAAGTTCCCCAAACTTGAGCTCATCATTCGCATAACATTCAGCCCGCACGCCAATGCTTCTGATGCTATCGGAGTTGATCCTGACACGACGGAAGCCGAAGCTGTGGGTTATCAACAAGCATTCCAGAGCAGGGCACCCCGCAATCATATGCTGCAGCGAACACTCTGTGATGCTGACCAGTTCAAGTTTGAGCTGCTTAAGTTGGGGGAGCTGAAGCCCTTGGACAGTGCTGTTGAGGAGGTGGCAATGTCCGACGGTGGCAACACGGAGTGTGGTCGAGAAGCGGAGAAAGAATTCTGACAAGAGCGGCAGCGACGACTGATTGTCTGTCGGGTAAGATAGACAAAGCTCCTGGAGGTTGTCGACGGCGGGGGACTGGAGCCAGGCGTCCACGGTAGCGGCTCTGTAGCTTCTGGATCCGTCGGGAATGCAGAAGCGTCGGCCGGGGCCTTGGTGGGAGGAGAGGATGCGTGCTACGACACCAGCGAGTTCACCCTCAGGCTCGACGAGGTCACGACAGTCGAGATTGAGAGGGGCGGAGCGCCAGAGGTGGCGCCACCGGGACGCGAGGATTCGGGTCCGAGCGCCTTCCTTGGTGGGGAGGAGGGAGATGATCTCGCCGAGGACGGCGTCGGGGAGGTTGCTGATGCGGTCGGGGCCTCCTCCTTCCTCCTCACCCACTCTCTTCCTCCTCCTGCTCTCTGAGCTAGGGCCGCCCGTCTCCATTTCCACCGAGGGGGATTTCTAGGGTTTGCTTCAGTTCATGGAGCATCCATGTAAGTGGAGCAAGAGAGCTTGGGGCTAGGTAGATGCGGTGGATTAGGAGGGGGAGTTCGCCGGAGACGGGCACTCGAGGAGGGGGCGGCGGTGTGGTCGGGTGGATGGTGGGCGGCGGCGCTGTGGTTGGGGTTGAAATGGAACGGGACAAGAGAGTATTGTTCTGCAGAGGCTGGTCCCACCTCACTCTAAGCAACAACGCTCTTTTCCATGTTTCCAAACTATTTTTGGTTCTTTTGAGACTCAGTGAGTTCTGCACGGTATGGAAAATGTGTTAAACAACATGTTGAATTAAAATGTCTTGTACGTAAAATTCAAAAAAAAAATGTCTTGTACGTACATGTCATTTTGTCAGAAAAAAAGTTATTAGCTAGCAAAAACTGAAAATTGAATTTATCCCTTTCAAAGATTTTAAACATGAACTCAATTTGATCAAGTTGTGATTACATTAGGGTGTTAGACAATATAGTTTGTATGCTTGCTGCCGCATTTCAGCCATATAAATAAATGACCTATTTCGCTCGGGATTGTTACCGACTATAGACACAACATCAAATGTGTTACAGCCAGCATCATCACTCCACGACAAAATCAACTCAACAAAAATGCTAAGGCAAGTGATAATACGCGTCACATGTCACCTCTTTTTTAAAATCACAACTCTCTAAATTTTTTGTTGGGTAACAAATAATGCACAAGCTTCAAGAACCATATTTTTATTATAGTTGTCAGCCTGGACACCACATCTTTGTAAACTATCACCACGATTGTTGCGCGATGTTAGAATACCAATCAAATTAGGTGGAAGATGATGGAAAGGGTGAGAAATATGTATCCAGTGTTATGATGTTTGCTACCTCCATCACCAATGAAGGCAGCTGTAAACTTCACTCAGCAAAAGTTGTACCAGGAATAATATGGAAATGAGCATACTACGTGACCCTTTGTTTGGGCTTTTAGTGGCTTTCAATGAAAATAAGCTGATGAACTGGGGCAAAGAGGTTGGCTCATTTAAATACACGCATCATAGGGTATACTATTACATGAGAGAATACAACACCTACAACAACACATATAACTGCAAAGGACAGGGGCACAAGTCGGAATGTTGTACATGTCGATCTCATCCAAGGTCGGGCGGTCACGCAGCTTCAAGCTGTGTTCATTTGCCAGATGCAGGAGACAAATGAAATAAAGGTGCGGTGTCGCCGGGCTACTGCATGGTGGAAGATCGCGCAGTACCTTCCTCAGGCACACCTGCTGGACCAATCAGGTGCGAATGTTGCTTGTTACAGAATGCCAGAAGCAAATAGAACTTCTCTTAAATATATATATATAACATGTCGAATGCTACAACTCCGATCCAAAATGTCAATTTTTTTTGATAAAGAGCATATATTAACATCACGATGATACCAATTACACCCAGGCTCTGCAACAACGCGTGCCCTAACGGCCCCACGGATGCACACAGCCCCAGATAAAAAGAAGAATTACAAAAAAAAGTCCCGCTACAGTGATCCATTCCTTATTACAGCAGACCAAACCCCACCAAAATAGTACCAGAAGTCCAACTTCTTCAAAAGCGACGCCTCCAACAATGCCAAAGCGCCGTCGTCGCCCTGATCAAACATCATACGTTTTCACCCCGAAGAAAGTCCACACTCGCAAAAACAATACCTTCACCAAGACAATTGCCAGGCACAACCAATTAAGGCCAGACCTTGGCTTTTCACCCTGAAAGTTTAGACTCTGAACTTCTCCTGTGCTGTCGCCCCCTCTTGCCGTTGCTGCTGTTCCAAGTTACAAATCACCTAGCCAATCCCTCATCCCACCAGGACTGGAGCCACCATTGCAAGTCCTCAAATCTCGGCTTCCATGTCATTCTCCGTACTCTGACTTCAACATGGAACAAAAGACAAATCCATGATGGCAACAGACTGCAGAGCTTCGCAACGCTACCTCTGAAACCAAACGGTCAGAAAAAACATGGCTGCGCGCGACCGAATCCCACCCGATCCGTCAATCTCCAGGTTAGATTTACCCAATGGAGTTCGCCGGCGGAGCCTTCCGGAACTCGACAATCCGTCCAAATCAATGAAGAGCTGCATCAAGTAAATCTTCGTCTTGGTGTTAGAGAGATCCAGGACTGCCACCTTTATTCAAGCCGAGGCGACGGGACTGGCCGGTGTGGATCCAGCCCGCCGCCGCCTGACCGACCGCCAGCACCGCCACGGTGCCAAGCAATCGGCGTCACCAGGCTTCCCGGCGCCGCCTGACACTACAACCACCATCTCCGGCCCACAGGACCCAGATGGGTCACGATTGGCCACGGAGTCGTGGCCGCCGCAGCAGGGGCACCACCGCCGTGGGAAGGCCGCCTCCTCCGTCGTCGTCGAGCCGCGCCCGCGCCAGGACTCCACGGCACCTCGCCGCCGAGCCGTCGTCGCCATACGCCGCCGCCAAACGAGAAGAACGCCGTCGTCGCACGAGGCCCGTCAGAGCCGACAGCAGAGCGCCGCCGCCCCTCGCTGCCCCCTTCTCGCACCTTCGGCTGAAGTCGAAGATGGATCTAGATGGGACCGAGATCCGCAGCCGCCGCCACCATCCATCACCGGCGCCGGCCATGGAGGTTGCTGCCGCCGCACATCCAGGGACTCCGCCCTGAAACGCCGCACGCGATTCCCCGTAGATGCCGCCCCAGCCGCCACCACGCGTTGCCGCTGCATCCACCCCCCGAGCGCCATTGACGCCGGGGCCCGCCGCCACCGTGGCCGGCGCCAACGGCAGCGGCGGAGGGGAGATCGCCGGCCTGGATCCTCTGGCGACGCTAGGGTTGGAGCCCCTTCGGTCGCCCTGGGGAGCGACGCGAAGGGGTACGTACGTTCCCAGCTACCCACGTGGCCTCACCTTGTCGTCCTTGTGTGGCATCCACCTCCAAAATGTCAAATAACTTAACTTCTCTTCGACCAGTAAATGGCTGTTACTTGGTATACATTAGATTACAGCAGCACAGTTGGTGATATACCAAATACTCCCTCCGTTCCGAATTGTAAGACGTTTAACGTTTTCTTGTTTCGGGCAAGAATGAATGGGACTGATCGACTCGAGTTACCGAGCGACCTCCACTCTTCGACTCGAGCTTTCGTCATGTACAACTTTTGTCACGTACAAAACAATTCGGAGTTTCCCGTATTGCCCCTCTCGCTCGTGTCGCTCTCGCTCTCCCTCGCTTCCCCTCTCTCACACTCGCCCGTCTCTCTCACCAGCCTCTCTCGTTCCCCGTCGCCGCCCTCTCCTATCGCTCCTCGTCGATCCCCACTGCCGCTACATCTTACTAACCTCTCCCCACCGCCGTCTTGATCCCCGCCCCCCGAGTCGTTTCGCAACCCTAATCCTCGTCGCACCCCGCCAGAGATTTGAGGTCAATGGTTGCATCTTTTTGCGCTGGCGACGTGCTGCTGGGCGTAGAGCCGCCGGATCTGCATGCGCCGTGCTGAATATCCGTGCCTAGCGCTGGATTTGCATCTGGATTGGAGCTGCGCGGCGGATCTGGAGCAGCGGAGATGCCGTCGCTGTCCCCACGGTGCCCCCACCATCGCCGGCCTCACGGTCAGGTAGTGCTTCCTCTCTCTTCCTCTTCCTCTCTCTTCTCCGTGGTACTGTGTTTGATCTTGCTTGGAAAGAGAGAGGAAAAGAGAGCGTGCTGTTTGATTTGAGTGTGGTATTTGGTTTTGCCCCAGCTTCTAATGAGTAAATTCTTTCCATTCTGTTGTGCTCTTTCAGTGAACTGAGTGTGGCCTTTGGTTTTGTCCCATCTTGTAATGAGTAAACGCTTCCAGTCTGTTGTGCTAAATGTGTAAGTACGTGCTCAGCTTGTGCTCAAATTGACACATGAGCAAAAATAATACTGATAATGAGTAAAATGACTCAGCTTGGGCTCACATCATTCAGAATTAAGGAGACACTCCCGATGGTTTCATTTGCTTCGTTCTGACCATCAACACAATAGAAAGAAAATGGAGAGCTTTGCATTGCATCAGGAATCATGCATGAACCTCTTTGCTACTCCAGAGTGTGTACACTGGAAATTTGGCATTTGTACACTGAAACATTGAACTCTAGGGATGCGTTCGGTTCTGGAACGGCAAGGAATGGAATGGAACGGTTCCGTTCCTAGACACGATTCTCGCATTCGGTTTCGGAATGGAATGGAACGCACTAGTTCCACTGGAGGGAATATTCCTCCGATATGCGGAACGGACCGGTCCGACCGATTCGGCCGGACGAAGTGGAATTGCACAGTGTTTGTCTCTAATTAATCAAGTTTAGCACTAATTAATCAAGTTTAGCACTAATTAATCAAAGATTAGAAATAATTAATCAAGATTAAAAATAATTAATCATGATTAGGAATAATTAATCAAGATTAGGAATAATTAATCAAGTTTAGGAATAATTAATCGAGTTTAGGAATAATTAATCGAGTTTAGGAATAATTCCATTCTCATCCCATTCCATTCCATTCTTCCCCATTCCAAAACCGAACACAAGAATGTAACGGTTCCGTGACAATTTTTTTGTCCAACCGAACACAAGAATGGGACGGTTCCGTTCTGCTGGAATGGATTCCTTGCAATTCCAAAACCGAACACACCCTAGGAGTACTTAAAGTTATTCAGTTGAATTCAGTATATACTCCTACGAGTACTGCACAATTAGGAGTACTCTTGATCAGTAAACTGTTTTTTGTCTGCTCTTTGAAACACTTAGACAGTCTGCAAAATCAATGGTCTTGTTCTTTTGGCTGATGCATGTTTCAGAACACATGACTTACCAATTCTAGTACTCCATTGTGTTGCCTGGAGGGCTGGAGATGATGTATAGAGTAATTGCATAAAGTATTTGCCTGCTCCATTGTATAGAGTAACTCCATTGTGTTAGCAGGTTCCCTTGGTATGGGGATGCTGCCAGCGTTGATGCAGAAGCGGCCGCCGGGGCCTTGGTGCGAGGATAGGATGCTTGATATGACACCAGCACGGTCATGGAAACGGCAGCCGAGGGGACTGCAGTCGAGGTTAAGAGGGGCGGAGCGCCAGATGTGGCGCCACCGGGACGCCAGGATTCCGGTTCGGGCACCATCCTTGATGGGGAGCAGGGTAATGATGTCGCCGAGGACGGCGTCGGGGAGATCGCTGATGCGGTCGACGCCTCCTCTATCTTCATCCTCCCCGGGCGACACCGATCTGCTCCTCTTCGAGCTAGGACCTCCCGCCTCCATCCCCATCTCCGTGGGGAACAGATGAGGCTAGGGTTTGCCTCAGTCAAGGGGGCTCAGGCCTCAGTGTTCGGGGAGAAGGAGAGCATGGGGGCTATGGAGATGCGGGGGCTTAGAGTCGCCGGAGCAGAGCAAGGAGGAGGAGGGCGGCGGTGTGGACGGCGGCGGTGTGGTTGGGTGGGAATGGTACCGACTGCGACATCTGTGTGGACGCTGAACTGAGATGAGCAGGGAGCAGCTTTGCTCCCTTGTTGTTCTTTCAAAAAGATCCGCCGCTTTCATCTTATCACAAAATCACCACTTCACTGCATTTGCTTGTGCTTTGTTTTCTAAAAGAAAAAAAAGGGTGTGGCATGTGAGATACTCCCTCCCTTCCTAAATCTCTATCTCTATCTCTCTCTAATATCTAAAATGAACTATTCGTTCTTTCGTCAAGCCTCCCAGCCTTTCGTCAACATGGTTTTTTTCGCTACGTTTTTTTTCTGCTCTGGTTTTTTCCCACCACATCAATGCCAAATAAAATCTCTGTACGGTAATCCATCAATCAGCATTAAAATACTAATTATTCCAAGGTTAAGAAAGCGTACAGGTCAAACAAAGGATTGCATGGAGCAAAACCTACCAAAATTGTCCCAATTATTAAATCTCTATCTCTACTATCTAAAAGGAACGATTCGTTCCTTCGTCAAGCCTCCCAGCCTTTCATCAACATGGTTTTTTTTCGCTATGGTTTTTTCTGCTCCGGTTTTTTCCCACCACATCAATGCCAAATAAAATCTCGATACGGTAATCCATCAATCAGCATTAAAACACTAATTATTCCAAAGTTAACAAAGCATACAGATCAAACAAAGGATTGCATGGAGCAAAACCTACCAAAACTGTCCCAATTATTAAATGACACTAATTAAAGACTAGATTACATGCCACTAATTATTCCAAATAAAATCTCGGTACAGTAATCCATCAATCAGCATTAAAACACTAATTATTCCAAAGTTAACAAAGCATATAGATCAAACAAAGGATTGCATGGAGCAAAACCTACCAAAACTGTCCCAATTATTAAATGACACTAATTTAAGACTGGATTACATGCCACTAATTATTTTTGCGCCGGCCTTTTTCCAAGGTAACAAAGCGTCAATCGACGGATTTTGCATGGGGCGGCTATCCTCCCAGCTCGGCCATGCGAGCTCGCTTCATCATCCCCGCAGGGCCGGCCGAGCTCGCCGTTTTCTTCCACGTGCGACCCGTCGAGGGCACACCGCCATCACGACCGGCTTCGTCATCCGCTACGGCCTCGACCGCAGTCCGGCGCAGAGCATCATCGACCGGCTCCGACTCCTCCAACTCTACCTCCTCCTCGTCACCGCCCCGACCCCATATTCGTCCGCCGCGAGAGCACAATGTCGGATTCAACGTGATTACATTCGCCTCTCCTATAGGTAATGGATCCATCCACCTCTGGAAAAAATTGTTTCTCGAATTATTTCCTGTCTGTCAGGACCCAAAGGCCACAGATAGCTCTCGATCGGGAGGAAGAAGAAAGAGTTGGAGCCGATGCTCAGATCTACAACTAAGAACAAGATAAAGTGCAGGAAAGGAAAGTGCAGGAAAACATAGAGCAAAATTAGGGTTTATTCCATAGCGTGCCTCCCATCCACCCACTCCTGCCCTTTTATATCGAAAAGGCAGGACCACCCTAATAGTTCTTAGTTAGGCTTAATCGCCATTACAGAGCTTAAACACGCATTAAGGTGCGACATAGCAGTTAACAACTTGAGTTTGAACTGGGCCACTCTGGACCGTTGGATTGCGGCCAAAACGGTAAGGACATATCCTGGCCGTTGGATAACTGACGACGCTGAGGCTGCAGGACACCAATTCTTCAGAGTTCTTCAGAGCTTCAGTTAGGGTCCTGACAGTACTCCCCCCTTGAGACAAGATCTCAGGGCTTGAATGAAGGAAAAGTCGACTGGATGTACGATGCATCTTCCCAGGTGGCGTCGTCTGCGGTCATTCCCTCCCAATGAACCAGTCATTGAGGCACTGGAACACTATATGTTCCTGCAGAACGAGGCACTTGTCGATACTGGAGAACAGCGAGAGGGTTGAACTTTACCTTTCCTTGTGGTGTAAGCAGCGGCAACGTGGGATTTGGTACAACATTCGGCCCAATGCGCTTCTTAAGTTGATTGACATGGAAGACATTGTGTAGCTGCACACCTTCAGGCAATTGAAGCATGTATGCTCTCTGACCAACTGGTTTCAGAATTTTGAAAGGGCCATACCACTTGGAAGCTAGTTTCAGAGGATTTCCCGACCCCAGTGCATGCTCTCGGTGAGATTGCATCTTCAAGTAGACCATATCCCCAGTGAGGAATGAGCGTTCTGTGCGTTTCGCATCAGCATACTTTTTCATTCTCTTATGTGCTTTCTCCAGGTTCCTTTGCAAGACCTGCATCATGTTTTCTTTCTCAACTTGCTGTGCTGCAGGGTTCTCTGCAAGTTCTGCTGATACTGGAAAGGCAGATAAAGTTGGTGGTTTATATTCATAGAGTGCCTCAAACGGAGACATGTTAATTGCTGTGTGGAAGCTGCTGTTATACCACCATTCAACTGCATGTAGCCAGTTTGCCCTTTTTTTGGTTCTGAGAAAGCCATACACCTCAGATATTGTTCCACACACTGATTGACCCTTTCGGTCTGTCCATCTGATTCAGGATGGTAGGCTGTTGTGAAATGCAAAGAGATCTTTAGTTTGGCAAACATTTCTTGCCATAGTTTGCTGGTGAAGATTCTGTCTCTGTCTGTTGTTATTACTGATGGAGGTCCATGTAGTTTGAAGATATTATTCATGAACAAATCAGCAACGGATTGGATAGAATAAGGGTGGCTCAAAGGAATGAAATGTGCATACTTAGTCAATCTGTCAACCACAACTAGTATGACATCCTTTCCTTTGGATTTTGGAAGTCCCTCAACAAAATCCATGCTTATTTCTGACCATTTTGCTGTCGGAATTGGCAGTGGTTGCAGTAACCCCGGGTACTGAATTTTCTCTGTTTTAGATATTTGACACACATGGCATGCTTTGATTCTGTCCTCTATGAAATTTTCAGTTTGGGCCAGAAAAATGTTTGTTTAATTATGTGGTAGGTAGCTTTGTTTCCCAAGTGACCTCCAAGAATAGAGGAATGAAAGGTATCAAAGACTCTATTTTTTAAGTCAGTGGACTGCCCAATATAAATCCTGCCTTTATATCTGATGATTCCAGATTGCACAGAGTAATTGGGCTGTGAGTTTTTGTCAATGGTGAGCTGCTGTAACAATTCAGTGCAGGTAACATCACCAATATAAGATTCAGTTATCTCCAGAATCCATAGATGAATAGCTGTCGAGATTGCAGAACACTGTTCATCATCCGGCACATTCTGCTGGTCTTGATATTTTCTGGACAGTGCATCAGCTGCTTGGTTCTCAGCTCCTTTCTTGTATTGGATTGAGAAATCAAACTCAAGCAGCTTGATCATCAATTTGTGCTGGATACCCTCGAGTAATCTCTGGCTGGACAGGTACTTCAAACTGCGCTGATCTGTTTTGATAATGAGTTTGTTACCGAGGAGATAGTGTCTCCACTTCTTCAGAGATTCAAGTATAGCCATTGCTTCTTTCTCGTAGATCGAGGCAACACTGTTTTTAGGACAAGGCACTTGCTGTAATATGCTAGAGGCTTTTGTTGTTGCATTAAAACATCACCTAGCCCAGTTGCACAGGCATCAGTTTCTAGGGTAAATGGCAAGGAGAAGTTGGGTAAAACCAGAAGAGGTGGACTTGACATCACTTGTTTAAGTTTATCAAATGCTTCTTGTTGCTCAGGACCCCATTGAAAAGAGTTCTTTTTCAAAGCAGCATATAAGGCTGGCAGATAAGAGCATAATTTGGAATGAACCTCCTGTAATATCTAGTTAATCCCAAGAATCCTTTGAGTTTCTTCAATGTATCAGGAATTTTCCAGTCTATAATTTCCTTTATTTTTGCTGGATCTGTAGCAACTCCCTGACCAGAAATGACATGTCCTAAGTATTCCACCTGTGGTTGCTAAAATTTACACTTGCTCAGCTTGGATTTGAGGTTATGCTTCCTGAACACTTGCAAGACCTGTTTGAGATGTTCTTCATGCTCTTCAGGTGTTTTGCTGTAGACTAAGATATCATCAAAGAAAACAAGGAAAAAATTCTCAGGAACTTAGCGAAAACATAGTTCATTAGTTGCTGAAAGGTTGCAGGTGCATTGCAGAGCCCAAACGGCATCACTTGATATTCATAGTGTCCCAAATGAGTAGAGAAAGCCGTTTTGTGGATGTCCTCCTTGTTCATGCGGATCTGATGGTATCCTAACCTTAAGTCAAATTTCGAAAATATTGTTGCTCCATGCAATTCATCTAAGAGGTCCTCAATGACAGGAATTGGAAACTTGTTCTTCACAGTGAGTTCATTTACTGCTCTGAAGTCTACACACAATCTCCATGGTTTATCCTTTTTCCTGACTAAAATAGCAGGTGATGAAAAAGGGCTAGTGCTTGGTTGTATTTCAGATGTCTTCAGCATTTGTTTCAGCATTTGTTTGATCAGCTATTCGACTGAATCCTTCTGGCTGTGTGACATTCTGTAAGGCCTCAGGTTGGGTGGTTTTGCTCCAGGCAGCAAGGGAATTTTATGATCACACTCTCTGTTGGGTGGTAATCCCTCTGGTGCTTGAAATATATCCTGAAATTCATGCAACAAATTTGTTATGCCTTCTGATATTGGGGGATGTTCTTTACTGTCATCACTGTCCTTGTCAGTGGCACTGTTTAGCAGAACATATCCCATAGCTCCTTGAGAGAGTAGCTTGCAACATTGTTCTGAAGATATAAGGAGCTTCTCTTTGGGGAACAAGTGATCATGGAAAGTATGCAGTTGGCCATTCAACCCAATGGTCAGCTTTCTTTCAATGAAGTCAAAAGTTACAGGATTGTGCAACTTGAACCAATCCACGCCAAATATGATATCTGATCCTTGTAATTCTAGGATTCTGAAATTTGCAGTGAACTTCTTCCCTTGAATTGTGAAAGCACAATTGTTTGCCATGTATTCTGAGGTGAGGAGACCACCACCAGCTACCTTAACAGTTCTCTTGGTAGTGCTGGTTAGAGGAATACTGTGTTTTTCTGCAAATTTCTTGTCCATAAATGTGCTAGTGCTACCAGTATCTGCCAGGGAAATAGCTGATCCTTTACTAATGTGCAGAAGGAGTGATATTGTGGACTCGCTGGTATATCCTTGATAAGCTGCTCCTGATAATTGCATCATATTAATTTCAGCTGGTTGATCTTGAACTTCAGGAGGGTTTCTCTGTTCTTGAGGTATGTGTTGTTCCACTGGAATTTCAACTTGTTGGTTTTCATTGCCCTGAGCAGCATCTTCCTGATGGAACTGCATTTCAATGGTGTTGAGAGCTCTCTGCATCACCTGACATATGTGTCCCAGTGTCCAATTTTCAGGACAATACCAACATTTTCTCGGTTCTCTGCCTCTTTCATTCGGACCTCTATTTCTGTTATCTCGTTGAGGAATGAAACGTTGAGGTGGAGGGTTTACATCTCATGGAGCAGGAGCTATAGGTGCTGCTCTTGGTCTGTTAGCCAGGTATGCCATTTCATATTTTCTTGCAAACCAGTAAGCCTTTAGCATAGTAGCAGGCGTTTGACATTGAACAGATTGTTTAATGCCTTCTTTCAGTCGACTGATAAATCTGTCAATGAAAAAATCCTGTGGAAGATAAGGCCTTTCACGTTTCGTCTGTTGCATCCAAGCCTCATAGCTGTCAATGTACACATTCACTGGAGTGACCTGTTTCAGAACCTAAAGTTGATCCATCGGATCAGCTGCTTGCAAGTCTGGGAGCCTGTCAATAAGTGCTCTGCCCAACTCATTCCAAGTTATAGTGTGGAGGTTTAAGCCTGAACTACTAAGCCAAGTCTTGGCCTGACCTCTGATATGAGCAATACCCCACTGCACCTTCTTGTCATAAGGAATCTGAACCAATGTGAAAATGTCCTCACACTCTAAAAGCCAAGACCTTGGTGCTTCACCGATAAACAAAGGTAACTCGACATGTGGGGTTCTGATGTGTGGATCATTGTGCTGGTACTGATTGTTGTTATTGGGTGGTGGAACTGATGGGTATTGGTATGGGTATTGTTGTTGTGGTGGCTGATTGTAGTTGTTATAGGAAGTTTGTGGGTATTGGTGTTGGTTTTGTTGTGTCGTGGTAATCTGTTGGTTGGGATAGTTTTGTGTGTAATATTGTGGCTAGGAATTTGGAGCTGTGTGTTGGGTACAGTGGGTTTGGCATTGTGGTATGGTGATGATGGTGGAAGTTGTGAGGATTGGCGTTGGAAAGATGGCGGCTTGGGTTGAAGAAAGTGGAAATTGAGGATGTGGGAGCTTGTTGGGTGGTAAGATGCCGAGTTGTGGTGCGGGAGGGAAGGTTGTTGCTGTTGTTGAACTCGCCGGCGGCACAGATGAGCTTGATGGCGTTGCCTGTTCAGGAATCGGAGACAGGGCATGCGAGACAACAGGTGGTGGCGTAGCAAAGTTGTGAGCTTGGGTAGTACCTTCAGAGTTTGTCAAACCTGACGACTTGCTGTTGTTGTTGCGGAGTCCCAACGAGGCAAATCTGGACTGCACCAACTCTGACAGCTTCGCGAATTGATCATGGATGCTGAGGAACTCGGCTTCGGTGTTCTCCTGCTGTAGATCCATGCGACGGCTGAGGAGTAAGATTTCCCTAGGGATGTTCTCCTGGATCCTCTTTTGCTCATGTTCATCACCTTCTGCCGCCGCCGCTTGATCATCAGGCTTCTCTGCGTCAGTCGCCGCCGCATCTCGTGACCGAGAGCGACTCCTCCTGCTCATCATCGAGAAGCAGAGAGATCGCCGTGAAGGAATTTTACCGCTAGATCGATGTTACTAGGAACCTTGCGTCGGATCGAATTGCCTGATTTGGTAGGTAGGCGAAGAACACCACTTTCGGGTTGGTTTTTTTGGTAGTTGGGGTTTGGGAAGGGAGGGAGCGAATCGTACCTCTCTGGTACCACTGTTGTCAGGACCCAAAGGCCACAGACAGCTCTCGATCAGGAGGAAGAAGAAAGAGTTGGAGCCGATGCTCAGATCTACAGCTAAGAACAAAATAAAGTGCAGGAAAACATAGAGCAAAATTAGGGTTTATTCCATAGCGTGCCTCCCATCCGCCCACTCCTGCCCTTTTATATCGATAAGGAAGGACCACGCTAATAGTTCTTAGTTAGGCTAAATCACCATTAGAGAGCTTAAACACACATTAAGGCGCGACATAGCAGTTAAAAAACTTGAGTTTGAACTGGGCCACTCTGGACCGTTGGATTGTGGCTGAAACGGTAAGGACATATCCTGGCCGTTGGATAACTGACGACGCTGAGGCTGCAGGACACCAATTCTTCAGAGTTCTTCAGAGCTTCAGTTAGGGTCCTGACACTGTCGCATCAATTTGGACGGATCTGGGCAGTAATCCCTTGCGCTTGATAATGCTAGGGGATTTTTCTTGATTTTATCCTATTGGTTACCGCTATGCAATTTGATGATCCGATGGTTTGGGGTTGTCCGAAGGGATCGAGGAATTGATGATCGGTTGGGGAGCTAGCCTATGTCGTTGGATCTTCATCTGATCTAGACATACAATTTGAGGTAGGTCCATAATATCTAGCTGGTGTATAAGGTTATGAAGAACTGCTTGGGTGGATCCATTGTCGTTGTTGGTATGTACGGAATTATGTCCGATAAGATTGCAACCACAAGATAGTACAGTCCTGGAACCAGACTATTTGTATATGGATGTAATACTATTTCTGTGGTAGTTCGTTAGCTCGTGTTTAGGTAGTGTTAATCTTTGGTATTGTGAGGAGCAGATTTGTGGGATTTGTGTGTAGTTACATATCTGACATAATTACAGTACTCTGGCCAGTGTTTTTATAGGTATGTCAAGATTAGTTATGCTTGTTATTATCTGAAGGATTTGTGTCTCAGTTTACCGCAATGCTTTGTTTTGTTTCTAGGCATGGACCCAACTACAAATCATAGGCAGGCCAGGCACTGCAATGGCGGGTATATACCATCAAGCTCAAGATCTGATACTCCATTCCCATGAACATAGCGACAATATAGTGCATTAAATGGTCTCAAGGGGCCACAAGATTGTTGATAACGCTTCTACGTCTCAAACTGCACTTCCACCATGCTCTGCTCTATGTCATGGCATTAAATATTATGGTTAGGAACAAATTCGTGTACCGACTCTTTACCTCCTTTTCTTGCAATTCAAAGCATCAAAGCACATGTATATGTATAATTGATTGACTATCTTTGGTAATTAACAATACTCCATGTTTGAAAAATTAGCGGTACTTTATTTATGCATGCTTTTGTAATTTAACCAGACAAATTATTATGTCTGTTTGTTTGATGCTTTCAAATTAGCAGTACTTTCTTATTGCAGCCTTTTGTATTTTTACTGTAACTTATAAGACGTCTATGAAACTCTAGAGCTATATAGTTCAATGTGCAATTTAATTGGAAATAAGGAGAGGAATAACAACGTCCTTAAATTAGTGACATTCTGCAAATTAGCTGGTGTAGGTGTTGAGTTGAATCTTTAGTTTGATTTCCTTAAGACAGGTGTACGTTGTGGAACAGCCATGACCAAGATCCTGTGTTGCACTAATTAGTGGATGTTGATCATTCTTTTTCTTTTTGTGCTGATGTAACTCCAGGAAAGATAGAACTATTTTGTCCTTATATTATTCCCTTACCTTCCTTCCATCGACCTATTCTTTTCTGCTGTGTTGTGTGAAGTACATCACCACTGCCATGGTTTGGTGTGCCTGGCTTACCAGTTTGGGAAAGTAATTTGGAGCAATTATGAAGTGTCAGTCAATCCAAAGCTTTTTTAACTTTTCACAATTAGTGTTTTTCACGATTTTTCATTGTTCAAATAGTTTAGCTTGAATAATATTTCGTTGTTGACTCCCTTGTGGAGATTCAGCAATGATGCCAACCAACCATATGTTGACAAAATCGCAACCATTCTAGGGAAAACTCATCATAATAAGTGTGCGTTAATATTGCAGTGGGAGGCAGAGGGACAATACACAGGGGAGAAGGGGCAGTCAAAGAGATCAATGTGTAGTGCCATAGTGGCTGGAGACCTGGAGTAGGACATATGGGAGGAGAAATATAAGAGATTGGGCTATGCCCCATACCAGTGGACATCGATGAGAGTGGCACCGACATTTCTTTTTGAGTTATTTCGTGCTTAATCAAGTTAAATTCTTGGAGTATTTGAGAAGAGGTTATTCTTGATGATAACAGATTGTTTTCTTGGATGCAGGTTGCACGGAAGAAAGATGTTGGAATTTGTAGATAAGAAAAGTAGAAAGATGGATGAAGAGTGATGATAAATAAGAATGTTAAACGTAGGACAACGTTTTTGTCATTGTTATCCTTGTGTTTCTGTGAATATTAATTTTGTAAATTCTGTCTGTTATTTATTTCTATGCTCAGCCCTATGACACATAGTATTGTCAGCGTAACTGTAGCGTTGTTCGTGGAACTTCAGTGAGCCTGAGGTGAAGGTACCGAAGTAGCACAGTTTTTAGAAATCTGGATGCCAAACCTGTTGTCTTTAGCAGATTCAGTTGTGCATATTTTTCAAGGTCAATCATTGAGTTCATTTTTAACATGGCATTCAGTTCATAGTGGATTTCCCCTGTACTTATGGTTTTTTGCTGCTTCTATATTCAGCTTGGTCTATGAAACATGCACTTCTTGTTGTTTCTGCTATATGCAGTGTGTATCAAGATTGAAAAAAGTCAGTTCATGGTTAGGATATACTGTTCATGCAGTTATTTTTCTTTTCTGAATGACCAAAAGTTTCTCTTGCTAATTCTATTGTTGTTTGAACTTAATGGGATTAGTAGAAACATACAAACGAGTGACAATAAAGTACGACCTGATATCAGAATCAAGATGTTGAGATTTCAATGGCAAATAGTGCAGTTGTCATCTATGTGTCGCGGTGCAGCCGAAAATGACCGCCATGTAGGGAACAAGAAGGGTAAGGCACCGTGGCCTATCTTCAAGATGAATCACCAAAGGAGCCAAGTGTCATGCATATATGAAGTCATTTTTCTTCACCAGTTTACTCGTAGCATACACCATGTAGCAGCATAGCCTTTAAGGAGAAAAAACTTATGTGTGCTATCTTAACTATTATGCAACGACTACATAAAATTATACTGTGGTTAGTAATTTGAAATAAACACATGTTATATTAGAGTGTACATTTTTATGAATAGTTAAGATGAACACATCGGTAACATTCTACTGATTGGGCCGAAACAGGTTGATTCAGGACTATATTTTGTTTATGAGTCTATTTTGTATCTCAGCAAGGTTAGTCTGAAGTACTTTACATTCACATGAGTAGATCAATATTTTGCTTTCGCATGAATAATATTGCCATTGCCTGAAGTACTACTGCATATCTAGGACTTTACTGTATATTATAATGGGTAGACCAATATTTAGCTATCACGTGATAATTTGTCCTGAATCTTTTCTGTTCATGTACTGGTTTCTAGAGAACTACGCGTGTAGGTTTATATAGATTTAAGTTGCCGAGTTTGTATGGTTAAAATGCTTTTTGAGAGGTGAGGGAGTAACCGAGTAAGGAAACATTATCGGGTTCACTTGGAATCAAAACGATGGGTATCAGGTTAATTCTTAATGAAAATATCAGGTTCACTTCAAAAAAAATATGAGGGACTAGGTTTAGTTCCACATAAAGGTAATGTACATATGTAGACTTAATCCAGAACTCTTTGAATGCGGGTTCGAAAAACATGATTATCTATTTGTTGTTACATTTTCATGGTCCCGTAGCAACGCATTCAGCTAGTATAAATATAAGATGTTTTAGATGTTTCACATGTTGACTATGTACGGACCCAAATGAGTGAACATACACGCTAAACATGTCTAAATACATGTAGATACATGTGAATATGAAAGGGTTAAACATTTTATATTTAGAAACGTAACAACTTCCAAACTCCAAACCCGTCAGTTTGAAAAGCAGATAGTGACAACAACCAAGCTGACATACGAGGTCCACATGTAGGGGGCTACATAGTCAAAGACCCGGTCAACTCCTTGCGTCAGCGATGACCGGTCCCCATTTTCAATATTTGCACAGAAGAAAGTGATGAGATAGTTGTGCCATGGAGGAAAACCAAACCAGAGCTACTGCCGTCCTGTCTATCTCACAAGAGAAGGTGACCCCGTTCTACCGTTCCCCGCCGGTGAGGCCACGGATCATCCCTCCTCTGCTTGCCACTCCGCGGCGGGAGAGAGTAGGGGCCATGGATTGTAGGTGTCTTGGGGTTTGGGTTTGATTCCTCAATGGCGGCACTATGGCGTATATGGAGGCTTCGTGCAACATAAGAATAAGATTTCACATCGACGATGGAGAGGATGGGTGGGGTTGTCTGGTCATTGCTCTTCCGAAGTAGTGGATTTGGTGGTTTGTCATTGTGTTTTGTAGATGGTCATAGTGCTTGGTGCTTCTTCTGTGACCAGTGAGGTTCGACCACTTTCGGCTTCGTCGAGAGCTACTGAGGTTATGTCTCTCGGCATGTCCACCTGGATCAATGGATCCAGGGAGATCCTCCAGCCTTCTTCGTCGCCTTGTTCTCGGGGAGAACCGTGTCGATTTCTGCCAAGGGCCTATGTGTAATTTTATTTTATTTAAGGATGGTACTATAAGAGTTTGTTGATCTTAATATATGGCTTGGAATTTTTTGCAAAAAGAAATGTGAGATAGCAAAGATCCACCATCAACATGAAAATAAACATTATTCTTGGAATTTTTTGAACGCCTTATTTTGAAGTTTTTTGAACGCCTTATTTTCAGAAGTTAGTTTGAGGATATATCTAGTTAAATGTTAAAATTATCACTCTCCATTTATTTTCAGAAGGAAGAAAGAAAATGTGTTGGGGAAGATTGAAGTTCCCTAAGCATTTGCTGAATAATACATGGCATGATCCGTGCAGCAGTATCACATCTCTCCCTTTTATTGTCATGTTCCACTTGTTTGAAGAACTTCATAATGGATGGGTTCAGCACAAGTTTTTTTTTATGTTGGAGATGTCTAAATGCGCTTTTTTGGTTGAGAATTCCAAATGCGAACTCTAATGAACGTCAACTCAATACGTGGGCTATTATTAACCAAGTCGCCTTCTTTATCAAGCTCATGCTTCTGTTTTGTATTGATGATATTTAATCAATAAAGCTAAAGCGCCATATTTCTGTCAAAAAAAAAAACTCATGCTTCTGTGTGGAACGGATATCTCGTTGGAATCTTCAAAGCTGCAACTGTGTGCAAGCCACCAGAGATCATTGAACAAATCACCAAAGCACACGAAGCAATCATATTTGCTCCGAAGTGAACAACTCAGGATTTTCAACTTATCAAGATCTTGCATTTCATGCTAATATCGAGAAAATGATGTATTATGTACTAATCCTCTAAAAGGGTCTCTTCACAGGTTCCATTATACTAATGCTGGACCTATGATGGTCTGTATAACAGCATCCAAAAAATACTTATGGTAAGAAGATACATCGCATGGTTAGTGGCGAACTCCTCGGATCTCAAACACGAACTGTGTTCCCCGCCCGAGATTGCCAAAATCATCTCTACAGGTTCAGATCGAGTCCAATGTTCATCCCGTTGTATGCAATCGGCGCGTACATCCACATATCATCGGAGCTTAAGACCTGAAAATTGAGAGAAGTGGTCAATGACAATGTTGGGGGAACAATTTGGATGATCTGAACCCAACTGAGTTGAGCAAAATCCTCACCTTGATCTGAAGCTGCAGAAACTTCACATACTGAACTGCCTCCTCCAGCATGGTGCTCATGTCTACCTGCAAGATCAAACACAAGCATTGTTGTTTTAGCCATTGGATCTTAGCATTTCATTCTTGTGACTGCTGTCCATAACATTTCTGTTCAGAAAGCATACCTTGGTTCCGTTGGGCACAAGAGTCTGCAGTGTCTTCAGCCTCTCGTTGATCCTCTCCCTCCTCTTCTGCTCAAGCAAAGAACAATATTAGAAACATTCAGTCATGGAAAAGATTATTTCCTTTGCTAGAGAAGAGATTATAATTTGTAGTAAATACCCTTGCATAGAGGCTCTGGGGATCAGTTGCTGCTCCACGGCCAGCCCGGGCCTTGCCTTTTGGACCAACAACGTCGGCGTTGGCAGACTCTTGAGAAGCATTTGAGTCGTTGTCAGAGGTGCAGCAGCTCCCTTCGGTTTGCTTGGCCTTCTTTGCTCGCTTCGGTTCAGCCTTTCTTGCGCATTTCCGACCCTGCAATTAATGAATTAGAGTCAGTATCCACATTAGCAGCATGGACATCTTACTGAAACATAGCTGGTGAACAAAATGATCGTCATCTTCAGGACTTACTCTTGCTTGGCCATCGATTTCTTCTTCTGCTGAGTGCTTTCTCTTGTTAGTAGCGCCGACCCAATCGAGATCCTCGCAGCTCGATTCGCCATTCCCAGACAAATCATGGGAAATGGTTGGGATCATATTCAGAAACTCAGTTGCACCTTGCTCCTGGACCAAGTTGAGGTCATCTGGTGCAATGCAGGAGCTGACGCCGAGGGTCTCACCGGAGTCACCCAAATAGTAGCCCATGCACTCGGATGGAACAGCAAGGCTACTAGCATTGCTGTCACTACATGCGCTTGTGTTGGGATCACAGTCATAGTACGACTGATGGGAAGCCTGGTACCAAGGCAGATCCTGCTGGCCTTCCTCGGCATGGGAGGGGAAGGTGCCAAGCAGCTGTGCCATGATATCCGATTCCTCCCCTGCGGCGTGAAGTCAAACATGGTCCAGCCAGCCTCAGAAATCAGGCCTCCAGCCTCCATTGAGATGTGAACTTAGGACTTGGGACTTGTGGAGGTGAGGGATGACCTGGTGAGTGTGGTTTGAGGCACTTGCTGTTGAGGGGGTGATGACAAATGCACAACAGTTCAGGTGCTTTTATACTGTTCAGAATTCTGAAAGGTTCTACAAGGGACAACATCTGCAGAATTAAACAAATGGTAGTCAATGTGTGGGATGAAGTGTGCGGTGCTAAGTTAACGCTTTGCGGGAACCAAAGGTATGTTCTGGAGATGTGAAGGGCTGAAGACGACAAGTTTAGAGAATATCAACTGCTGGTTGGTAGGCAAGACAGTGACTTGTCAAAGATCACCAGTTCTGTGGGCTGTCCCTGGAGAAGGCACAATGATTGGAGACAGTTTACTAATCATTGGTACATGATGCATCGAGGACAAGAAAAGGAAGTCTATGATCTCTGAACCGGAATAACAAGAGTTTACCCCAGAACAGAATAGAATAAGATCAGCATAACTATGTGCTCATGCTTGTTTTCTTTCAAAAGGATATGTACTTGTGATGGTTAGAGAGATGGAATAAACAAAAGTAGGATATGCAAAGACATGCCTGCACGAACATGGTGGAAGGAATCTGAACATTCTTAAGAACTCAAAGAGGATACGAAAGCACACCTCCACGGATACCCAGAGGTTCGCCTTCTTCAATGTACTAGTGCTGATCTGCAATTTCTTGCACCATGTCCATGTGCCCACAGCAGCAACATTGACAGTCAACACTTGCATGACTACAAAGGCTGCTATTCTGAAAGATTTACCATACCGACAATTTACACACAAATAATGAAATTTATATGGTGAATTTTCCTTGTTTATACGGACTGCCACAGCATAAAAAATGTAGAATCTAGTACATAGGTTGTCATCAGATAGTTTGTTAATTCTAACCTGTCAGAAGGTCAACATGGTAACATATCAGTAAGATTACTACGAAGCCTACAGAAAACTCGGTCAGATCTTAAATTCAGATTATGGCACGTTTTAACAATCAATGTGCATGTGCATCATCAAAATGGATGCCACAATGTATGTCTCCCTTTAAGGTGTCAAGTTTGCGTAGCATCCGACATGAAGATCTGATCCTGATATCCTCATCAGTAGGATATGATCTGCATATATAACTCGTAATCAATAGTTGCACATGACTCAGATCCACCACAATCCACAAATCAGCTGAACTACTGTCATGTCCTGGGAAAGGATTGCCTGCCTCTCTTTGGTAAACAAGAACAGCTAAGATGCTGGCAAGTACATACAATGATTCAAAGGGAACAATACAAGGTTTATTTAAGGCACATGATCATTAACCCTTTAGCTGTACGAAAGAAGCACAGATGCCTTCGATGCTACGCGGCAAAGTTGCATGCATATGCATCATAGAAGACCTAAACAAACAAGCATATAATCATTGACAGCACATAAAAATGAATAACTTGATATCAGAGCATTACCAAATATGTCGTTACCTTTACTTTCGAACTTCGCAAAGGTCAACTCCATAGCATGGGGATTGGGGAAGCCAAGTTGCTTATGAGATTGTTCCTTTTCGAAGATCCTATAGGACATTCTCTGTGTTTCTTAGCTTATAAAACCCATAAATTAAGTGTACAACTGGCACTAATAAACTATGTTGAGCAAATAGCCTTCCCCTGCTATGCTTTCTCTGAAAACAGCTGCATTTTAAGGTGAACATAGCTGCTTGAAAAGATAACTACACTAATAGATCTAAGAATAATAACATATTTTTCCTTTTACTTTCTCAATGATATTGTAACTTTGATTTTTTTTTTACATTATTATAAAGACATTAAATCGGGTATCAAACAACTTGTTAGTTAGTTACTTTGTATACCTGCTCACAGTAAAGATACGAGGAATGAACTGTGGGGAAACAGGGGGTAACTTACCATGCAACATTAAATGATCACAATCCAAAGGATTCCATTTGACCGAATATATTACGTACTAAAAACAAAAGCAGAAGTAAGATATAAGAAATTGTGACAATTTCTGTCACTTTCAGTTGACAAGAGTACAACACTGATGCAAAATTGATTAGAACTTCACTGATTCATATTAATCGACTTCACAGAAGTCAATACGATAGTATACTCACAAACCAAGTTCTTCAATGCTGTATTTTCTGAAATTTAGTATCAGGGGAACAATTAGGGCATCATTCCTACGTGTATATGACTGAACTGGTCAAACGCAGACATTGTGCTACTCTTTTCATGCACTGCCATCACAAGCACATCTTAGCTACAAGCTACCTCAGATACAATTTAGCTTTAAGATAAGTACTGAAAAATATTTTATCTAAACCATGTGCATGTGAAACTAAACTCAAACGAAAACAAAATGCGTAAGCTTCAGCCCGCAGGAGATTCACTAGTGCCCTCCTGCTGTAGCAATGGGTCTACAAGTTCCTTTCATGACTATTCAACTTACTAAAGTATTTTTAGTCCATCCTCTGTTTTAATTAGTCAGGAAAATAACCATTTCAGTGTCCAGTCATCAATCTGGTCAGAACTCCTGTTTGATCTCAGCACAAGAACCCATCCTTCACTCCAAGAAAATAGAAGTGGAAAACATTACACCTGGATCTCTACAACTCCCAGTACCATGTAAGCAAAGGTATATCAATTATCAGGACTCTATCAACAATAAAGCATCCTAAATAGTATGTGGGCTTCAACGGCAAGATAATAATTCTTTTTCTTGCTCTAGCCACAGCAAAGACAAAAGAGAGAATGAGCATTCATCCGATAATTCAAGCACACGAAATCAAAGGAAACAGATGTGCCTTTGGAAAGAAAATGGAACAAATTAGAAGTCAGAGATTATATATAATAGCACAATGCCAAAAGTTAATCACAAGACTAATTGCAAAATCCATAATGAACTCGAAGTCAAACAATACTTGGGCATCTTTGATTAGGACATCCAGAAAGCATAAAAAACTTCAAAAGCATAATTCGATTAGGCAAAGCTACTACAGTTATCCTCTAACATAACATACTATGCAACCCAATCTTTCAGACAATAACAGAATTATAATTGTAAGATTCAGGATCCTGATTGTCTGAGCAGCTAATATTTCTTCAGAAGGCTTCACAAGTTCAATTCTGTCTGCGAAATTTCAAGCCATCAGCAGCTACGATTGATAGAAAGATGGAAAAATGTATGTAAATGTACACTGGGGTAAGCACACATGAAACCACAAAAGTACTCAATATGATCAATGGTCATCGAAGAAAAACATCCATGAGTTTACTAAGTACTACATGTGTACCAAGAGTACCACTGTACCAGCACCATTGGCTCCACAAGAATCACCTCAGATAAATGCAGAAGATTTCAATGCATCAACCACAAACACTTCAGAAATTTTTAGTCGTGAAAAGTACCAATAAAGAAGGAAAGTAGCAACAGCAATAAACTTTAGTGTGGACTACGGACTATCATCGATTGGCATGAATAATTTCAACTGTTGTTTACAGAAATAAGCCATGTATTACAGGGAACAATCAAGTCTGCATTCCCAAATAATATGTGAGCTTACAAATTTAAAGATGGAACTTTATTGAGCAGCTCCGGATAGGAACTAGATAGAAGTAACATGGGATATCTTTGCTGCTTCCAGTATTTTCAAAGCGCAAACATCATGGGAACAACTCAAGA
The DNA here is from genome assembly GCA_947311845.1 of Poa pratensis. Lineage (NCBI taxonomy): Eukaryota > Viridiplantae > Streptophyta > Magnoliopsida > Poales > Poaceae > Poa > Poa pratensis. The sequence goes on from CAMZMU010000121.1 coordinate 17,427,534, forward strand.
GGCCATAACTTGTTTCATGCTGATTCTTCTGCCTTCACAAGCACAAAAACTGGCCTGTTTCCCAACTTGTCCCGGCCCTGAAATGCATGCCATAATTAGAGCACTAAACAAGGAAAATTTCCAAACAAACAGCTAAAATCTATAGGTCATCTCCAACTAAACAAAGATAATTATCATTATTTAGACTAAGTTGCAAAACTCAGGTCGTACAGACGATGACTAATTAATCAAGTTAAAACAAATTTCTCTGCCTTGTAGGTACTCACAAGTCATATGGTGCATTATCCCCTGTTTGTATTTACGCCAGTGTGCATGAGCTATCAGTAAGACAAAGATGTGTAGCCAATTATCCGAGGTTCAGATTAAAATTCAATGACTAGGCATTGTATTACCCAAATGCACGAGAACAAAAGAAGACAGAGCTTTCTGGTGAAACTCTATTCATGTTCCTGGTATACTTAAGCAAAGAACATGTGCGTACAATTCTTGATAGAATCACATCAAAGTAAAGTTCCTTGATATCTAGACCATGCTACCTAACCAGAACTGCATGCAAATGACCCGAGTACTTGCATTTCCTGGTATACTTAAGTAAAGAACATGTGCGTACAATTCTTCATAGAATCACATCAAAGTAAAGTTCCTTGATTTCTAGACCATGCTACCTAACTAGAACTGCATGCAAATGACCCAAGTATTTGCATGCAGTAAGCAGTACCTACAAGAAGAAAATCTCCATGACAAAATTTAGAAAATGATTGTGAACAACGTTTTGCTCATCTAAAAAGGGAGATGGTGAACCGGACACCGGAAACAAAATGTACCTTTAGCTCTGGCAGTTCAATAACACAGGCACACTCAACCACCTCTGCTCCAACACGCTCTACAAAGTAGCAAGGCATAATTAACGTAAGTAAATCACCATATAATAATCCATAAGAAAGCAACGCAATAAGAATAATCGGAGTGCAGTCCATTCAAAAAATACTATTTTCACATCAGAGCTAATGAACAATAATCATTCAGAAATTTAAACTGTCCACAATCGTGCATATGCGCTAAAGCATTTCTATCTCAACATTTGGAGTGGGGGGATCATATATTTTCAACTTGCAAGGAAATACACCATGCAATAGTTAGCAATATTTTCTAAAACAGGAAAATGATTTACACATTATTTAAAGAATTTTATGCACATAAGCTCACCGATAAGTTTGGCAGATGCACATAGGGTTCCCCCCGTAGCAATTAGATCATCCACAATAAGGGCCCGATCATTGGGCTGCACAGCTCCTACATGCATTTCGATTTTGTCGGTGCCATATTCCAGTGAATATTCTTCCGATATCACCTCACCTAGTATATATATTTAACATTGTTAGCTAATGCATCCAGTTCGAGCCCTGAAGTATAGCGGTTTAATAAAGGCAGCTGCTGCACATGAAGCACCCAAAAAAGCATACCAGGTAACTTTTTCGGCTTCCTTATTGGAACAAACTTTGCACCTATGGCTAATGCAATGGGAGGACCAAAAATGAACCCTCGAGCTTCAACACCTGATTTTGATGGAAATAAATATGATAAATGAGAGCCACATTAAGTAAGAATCTCAAATAGATTTGGCTGCTGCTCGTTTAATACGAAAAACATCTGCTTAATTTCACATTACCAGCAACTACAGTGATGCCTTTGTCCTTGTACCGCTCGACGAAGAGGTCAGTAGTATCACGGAACGCTTGTGGATCCAGAAGCAACGTTGAGATGTCCTGAAACAAAATCCCTACACAAATAGAGAACAGAATATAGATGATTAAACAACACAAAAGATCATTACATGTAACAATCTAGAGCAAGTGTCGTCCTATTTTAAAGGTACACTTGCCATTTGCCAAAGTGGTTCGCTTAGGTGCCTATATTAGCAGTCACTTCTGGTGGCAATGACAATTTATACATCCTGCCTGTACTGCATATTGGTTCACCATTACTACAATTTACAGGCCTTACTTAACTACTTCATTTGCGACAGCAGTAAATATGTTGCGCCTACACACTTTAAAGGTAGTCATTTGCCAGCAACACAGCACCGCAATGGCACATAAACCATTGGTTCACATGTAGTAAACAATATGGAAAATCAGTCCGTTACCAGCCAAAATATTTCCTGCGTCACCAACTAAGTTACTGGTCACTGCCTGAAACATGATAAACAACAGCTGGTTTAAACCTAATGGAAATTTATTTGTTCTATAGGAGAACCAAAGTAGTTTGCTTAGTTGCCTATATTAACTTGTGGTGGCAATGGCAACTGACAATTTTGACATATCCTGCATGTACCGAACGTTGCCTGACCATCACAATTTACAGGCCTTACTTACTTATTTGCTTCATTTACCCACAGCAGCAATAACCGATTTGGATTTACACAGTTGAGTTAGTTTATTATCTAGGCAATGCTCGCTTAATGCACTTTAGTGCAGAAGATTGCCCTTACTTCGAGTCAAAAAAAAAAAGATTGCCGTTACCAAAAGCTTTGGCAACTTCGCCAGTGAGCATCGACTAGATCGACCGACCCAAAGCGAGCAATCTAGGGTTCTAGAGAGAGGGGGAAGTGAGCGAGCGAGCGAGCGACGATGGGGTGGGGCCCTACCTGGTTTAGGGAAGTCGGGGATGACGCGGATGGTGGACGCGATCCGCTCCACGCGCCCGTCGGATGCCATCGCGACCGCCGCCGACCCTCGCCTGCGCCGAACCCGCACGCCTCCGAGGGACCCGAACCGCGAGCTCGGTGCGCGCGCGCCGCCGGGGGGAGTCGGAGTGGGGAGGAGGAGGGAGCGAGAAGCACAAGGGAGCATCGCCTTTTTAAGCAGGCAGCCATCGCCGCCATCAATTATAACGGCGAGAGGTCAAGCGGGGCTGACACGCGGGTCAAAGCTGGCGACCGGTCCCGCGTGTCATTGTGATAGAGGTTTGGTGTGAATGTGTGATTGGTGGGGGCGTGGTTCATGCGGCCTCTCTACCAACCGTGAAGTGGGGCGTGTCCATGTGTGCCAGAGATCGGGCACGCCGGGGAGGTTTGTTGGCCGGCTGACGTGCGGGCCCTCTGCTGCGACGGCATTTCTCTTGCCGTCTCTGCGTGCTTCGATCTTTTTTTCTCTTTTTTGCAACAGACTACAGAGAGAAGAGAAACCAGATTTTTGCGGCCGTAGCTAGTACCGACTACAGAGCGAAGAAAAAATTGTGGACATCGGTTTGAAATTAAAAAAATAATCGACAGAACTCGAAATCGACCACGGGAATGCAACCAATCGTCGAGAGCCACGTGCGAGCTATGCTCCCGCACAGGGCCCCCAAATCCCACTTAAGTGTAATTAGTATTTGTCTAAGATATAAAAAATAGCCCAGCAAAACGGGCCCAATCTTCTTTACTATTAAAGCTGAGTCTACGTCGCGTGGTACGTCGTTCGCGCTTGCGGTGGAGTTCCGTGGTACGTCTTCCCTCGCGTCGCTGGTTCGTCTTCCCTCTCACCTCTCGGTGTTCGTTGGTACGTCGTACCGCCACGCGTCTGCGGGCCTCGTCAAAAGTCCAATGGGAGATAATAGCGTAAACATACCACATTTCTAGCCAAATTTACCGATTGGTACCAGTCGTCGTCGAAATCGCATTTACATACCACATTTTTTCGAAATTTTCTCAGAAAACCCAAATCGCAGTCTAATTCGATTTAGACAACGTTTCTGACATCCCTGGCCCACACGTAAGGCGACGTGGCAAGTATCAGTCCATTATATAAAGAAAATATCTATTAAAAAGGAAAAAACTGAGAGGTGGAGTGTGGGGCCCACTTGTCAGCCTCTTGAACCAAAATATCTAAATATAAAAAAGTTAAACCAGCCACTCGGCTCTCCCATTCGAGCTCGTCGCCACCCTCCGGCCACTCGGCGGTCGCCTCCTCCATGGCCGGCGCCGGAGCGCCTCCCTCCTCCCCTCGCCGCCGTTCGCCCCGGCCGCCGCGCCCTCGCCGCCGGCCGCGCTCGCCGGCCGCCGCGACCCCTGGCCCCGCCGCGCCCCGGCCGCAGTGCCCTCGCCACCGTGCCCCGGCTGCCGTGCGCCGCGGTCGTCGCGCCCTGGCCGCCGGCCACGCTCCCCGGCCGCCGCGACCCCTGGTGCCCTCGCCGCCGTCGTCAACCGCGGGTCCGTTCCCCGCGGCGTCATCCCTGTCTCCTCCTGCCTCACCGTCAAGGACGCCGAGGAGGTGCTCAACCGTCAGTTCGCCTTCGAGCTCTCCACCCCGAACGGGTCAACCGTGCGGGTCGGCCGCGAGCAGGCCAGGCGTGGCGGCGCACGCTGGGGACGGAGGTGGCGCACGCTGGGGACGGAGGAGGGCGGAGCGAGCCAGGCGGCGCCGGTCGCGCTCGGGGCGGCCGACGCGCGCTCGGGGCGCAGAGGGCGTGGGGCGCCGGAGGCGGCCGGGGGTGGCGGTCCAGGGCGCAGAGGCGGCGCCGGAGGCCGGCCGGGGCGACGAGGCGACGGGGGTCGGGGCCGAGCGCGAGAGGGAGGTGCGAGGCGACGGGGAAGGTGGTGCGGGTCGGGGCTAGGAGTTGACTTTTTAAAAAGATTTTTCAGATTTTCAGATTTATTTATTTATTTCTTGGACTGACAAGTGGGTCCCACTGTTAGTTTAGTGTCAAGCAAGCCACGTCACCCTACATGCGGGCCAGACATGTCAGAAACGCTGTCTAAATCGAATCAGACAGTCATTTGGGTTTTCTGAGAAAATTTCGGAAAAATGTGGTATGTAAATGCGATTTCGACGACGACTGGTACTAATCGGTAAATTTTGCTAGAAATGTAGTATGTTTATGCTATTATCTCGTCCAATGGAAGACATCTAATTTGGAACGGAGGGAGTAGTTCCTGAGTTTCAAATCGCGCCCACGATCCCTTGTAGGCGGTAGTTTTCCCCCGCTCACGTCTAACCTTGACCATGTGTCCGTCAACAGCGTCGGCGACCCCCGTCCATCACTGTCTCCTCCCCGCGGCCGACACCAAGCTCTCCCGCAAGCACCTCACCGGGGTCCCGCACCTCCCACTCGCTTTGCCCCAAACGTCTTAGGACGCGTCCGCGACGCCGGCGGCCACGGCATGGAATCGTTGCTGCTACTAGATGACCCGTTGCGCGACTGCGCAACGCCGGATGCAACTACCACATTGTTGCCAACGAATTTTATTTGCATTCATTTAACTTATACCATATAGAAACCCATAACTTGTATGAAGCAGTGTTATTGATTCCGAAAGTTATGTACGTAAACAGAAAGAACCGGGCGAAAGAGAAATCATGATCGATTCACCTCATTAAGGGAACATAAAGGGCAAAAGCACCGGGCTATACTGAACACTGAATCAATGACATAAAGGGGTGAATTAATGAGAGAATAATAGAGATACTGACTTAATAAATGAGATAAATAACTGAAGCAATGAGAAAAACAAAACAATGAGAGCAAAATAAGTTAAAGAAATACTGAGAAAATAAGGATGAGGATGAGCAAGCGGTAAGCATTTGCCATCTAAAGAGGTAACAGAAACAAATTACTTGGAGATGGTTCATGCAACAATAAATACTCTCTTAGTCTATTACATAATATAGCTGAGGGAAGTCACGCTACAATTTTTCAAATTTAATAACATAGTTACATTAGAAGGGTCGGACTATAAGATTGGGTTCAGTGGCCTGAGTAGAAATAGGCAGATGTCGCCTACTTCACGCAGCATGAAAGTCTAAGAGCGAGCCGATGATTGCCATCAGGAAAGTGTCTCTGATGGATTAGATTCCGGGCAGAACAAAATAATCCTACACTTTACCATAATTATTGCGCGACTGCGCAACCGCCGGATGCAACTACCACATTGTTGCCACACGCTTTATTCGTTGATGAAAAGTAATTAATTTTATTTGCATTCATTTAACTCCAAGATGTTATTACGGTACCTAAAAACCCAGATTTCCTTTACATTTGTAAATTTGACAAAAGCAAAGAATCTCGGAAACCAAAATGAAAACAGAACTAACACTCATTGGTTCCCTTCCAAGCAAAATATTTATTCTTTCTTGTTCGGCAAACATCCAGATCTCTAAGGGCAACAATAAAATATGGATATTTGCACAACAACAATAAGAAAAAAAATGGATCATGTTATATAGAGATAACACAGTTTGGATCCCAAATAATCATCTTAAAATCACTCATCACCTTTAAATGATAAGCCTATCAGAACACAAAAACATATTACAAAATAGGCTTGATGATTGGCAACATCCATCCAAGTATTGAAATTTACAAATCACTTACAACTATAGAACCAACCAAGGGAATAACCTTTGGGAGATAGGTTAATTCGCAGCACCGATTCACTTTTCAATCTGTTTGTGATCCTCTGTAGAAATAAACAATTGAAAATATCAACAAAGTCAACATTGCGTTCAATACTACGGGATGTTTAGTTCTCAGAAAATAATCAGGGAAATCCTTGCAACCAGTTATAACAGAAAAATTTTAAACCCACGAATTCAGTCAAAAATCCCTTTAGTTGAAGTTCTTGAATTAAGAAGCTTCACACCACTCTTCTTTATTCAGTTTCATAATATAATACTACCTCCGATCCATATTAGTGGACACAACTTTGTCTAGATACACATGTATCTAGTCTAAATACTTAACTAGATACATATGAATTTAGATAAAGCTCTGCCCACTAATATGGATCGGAGGGAGTATCAATATCTTCTACAAAAATATCCTAAATGAACAGAAATCACTATATGCACTTCCAGTTTATGCCAAGCAACTTATTTAGGTTAAATATAGTATCTAAATGAACAGAAATCACTATATGCACTTCTAGGTTATGCTAAGCAACTTATTCAGTTTAAATATAGTATCTAATAAATGACTTCTAATCTGATTTAAGACCGCCCAACATAATGTAGATACCACTCTGTAATAGAGTCAGAAACATATCGTGTATTCTTATTGATTACTCATAATCTCACTCTTTCCCATTTCTCCTAGCTAAATGGGGGATAGTTCTCAATATCCATATATACAGGAATACAGATGGATCTTATAAGGGCCACTCTTTTTTAAACTTCAAATCATAGATGATAATTTAAGCAGGGTAAGCTAGTCCAGTCTTGATAAATTAAAATTATAGTATATTGGTTTATCAACACTGGACTCGCTTACCCTTCTTATATTATCATCTCTGATTTGAAGTTTAAAAAACCGTGGCCCTTATATGATCCATAACATCCAGAAGGACCGAAATAGCATGAACATAATAATACCATTGAATTGCTGCTCGGCAACAAACGAGATTTTCTACATACCCTCACTGTCTGGTACATGGACCGAACATGGAGTACATCAGAAATCATGGAGATCCTCCAAATAATATCTGCAGCGAAACAAGTTGGAAAATAGGAGTCAAACACACAAGCTGAAAGGGAGCAGCCGAACGTGGTACACAAGTACAACAGATCAAGCATACTGACCAATGAAGAGTCGATGAGTGTTACTGGGATCTGGGGTAGTCGCAAATTTAGTTAGGCTGTAGGTACTGAGCGGGAAAGCATCTTCCATGCCAGATCTTTCTTCAACTATGGTACTGAACTACTGATAACAGAATCATATTTGCCATGCCAGATCCTTGTATCAGTCTTGTCTTGATCACATCAAGGGTAATTGCTATTATGCCAGACTTTTCTTCAACTGTGGTAGCTCACAGAGAATTGTTTCACAGCTTATTTTAGTTGACAGGTAAAAAACAGCAATCCAAACATAATAGCTATTACCTTCCGGCAAGATCAACCAAGGCAAGCTTTCCACGAAGAATACCATACTGTCCTTTCTGCTTACGTCTTACACTAATCTCCAGTACAACGTGCAAACTGAAAAAGAGCAAAACGATATTCCTGTGAGAATAATGTAAAAAACAATGCCTGGCACTATTACCTGATGTAACTCTCTTTACATACTTACAGCCTCAACAATTTATCAGATTAAAGATATTAAATAAACCTTTAAAAGATGTTACTTATTTTCCTAAACAAAAGATGGATACTATTGGAAGCATGCATGTATCATAAAAGGAAAGCAGAAAACAATTACCGTGACAAAGTTGCATTTGCTTCCATGCTCTCTGTTTTGCGTCTGCTATTGCCTATGTTCAAGAGTTCAAGAATCTTATCTGCTGAATGTACCTAACGAATAAGAGTTTAGGCATCAAAACGGTTTCAGTCAAATCAATGAGGATTAACAGGCACATCTGAATATGTGAATGCAGTAGACCACCCGGATATTGTAATAAAAATAGACAAGAACAGATTGGTAATATGATCTTACGATACACAAGACTAATCAAATATATCTGAAAAAAGGAATAAAATTGGCATTATAATATTTTATCGCAGCGCCTTTTCCTACAAACTAATTCAAATCACAGTTGCGTGGAAATACAAGAGCATACATGAAAGAGAATTTAAAAATATTTGCCATAAAAGCATCATATTTATTTGAATTAACATAATTGTTAAAACATATCAACTGAATCAAAATAACATAATTGTCAACTGAATCAAATTAACAAATACTACAACTTTAATCCCCTTCAGATATAAAGTCAGGATTCTGCAAGAAAAACATGTACCCCAAGCATGCTATACCTCTAAATCATTGCCTAAATTAACCAGAGGAAGTCAACAAGTAGGATGCAATGTCATACTCAATTAATTTCAGTATCAAATTAAATAGCTAAATTTGATTATGACCTCTAGAAAATAATTTGGGAAGAAAAATGGATCATGACTAAATGCTAGACCAAAGCTACTGCAAACTATATTAACCAAATGTACTCGACATCGTACCAAAATAAAAATAGGAAGATATCTCAAGCATGTATATTCACTGCTATACTGGACCTCTAAATCATTGCGTAAATTGACATTGCATCCTACTTTCATTTTACCTACGAATAGCATGTATATTCACTGCTATACTGGACCTCTAAATCATTGCATAAATTGACATTGCATCCTACTTCCATTTTACCTACGAACAGCATGTATATTCACTGCTATACTGGAGCTCTAAATCATTGCCTAAAGGAGAGGAAGACTACCCATATAATGGCATGGCTGGTAGAATGGTAATGCACAAACAGAGTTCCACAAATAATAATTCAGATCAAACCCCGTTGCATACCTTATCATGCCAATGTTTCATATCAAGTATCTACTAAGAAGCGAAATGCCGGCAAACATATTAGGAGAAACCCCAACTAATATCTCAATTCAAACAAGCTAGTGAAATGCACTAACTCGCTGTAACAAAAAAGCTATTATCACATTAACATAATAAGCATTGCCTTCCCCGCTTCACTGGTAGACAGCAGCCACATAATATGGTATATTTTCATTTACCTGGGAGTTCATAAGGCTACATCCATAACCAAGACATTACTGTCATGAATACCAGCCGGTGCAAATTAGTGCATTCACGAGCAAAGAAATGAAAGATGCTAATTGGCCGAGACATAGTATAACAACATCAGGTTGCAAAGAACATTTTATCTTCAAGTAGGTTCAACCTTGGATTGTCCTTAAATTTAAAATAAAGAACACACATTTTATCCATAGAGATTAGATAGGAAGAAAAATGAGTTAACCACATAGGCTGGCTACATACAAAAAAGGCTGGCAAATAAATACACTGCAATTGGTACATTTTGGGCATTTAGGAACTCAACACGAAACATATACTGGCAAGATATTAGATAAACATCATAAGAGTAAATACGTTGGTCAAATTGCATTCCTTGAAAAGATGCTCCCAAAGGGCAATATCAGACCATAAATTAAATATACTATGTCACAAAGTTACAGTTCTACTCGTCTAGCTTGTTAGTCATGCAGTACAATGACAACCATATAATGAACTGTCTTTTTTGCGAATAACTATATAAATAACTGTTGCAAAGCTGCAAAAGAATTAGAGATGTAACATTAAGCATAGAGGAGCGATGAAAACACAATAGGAGGTACTTTGTGGCAGCAAGTGACCCTATTCTCACATGCACACCATCTAATGGCATAATAACCAAATCTAAATGATAATTATGGTGTATGAGGAAAGTATTACGATTCGGATGCAACGGACTGCAAACGAAATATGATCTTCCGAGGCAAATAATCAGAAATAACAGAAAACCAAGAGAGGTGACCTACCAACATGCATCTTGCATCACCAGGCAAGTGGGGTGGACTTAAGAGGAATACCGATGTATCTAGGTCTCAGCTTCAAAATGAGATATAGCTAGCTGAGAAATAGGAATATTCATCTATCTAGGTCTCACTTCTCAGCCTCACAAAAATTGAAAACTACATTGAGCCAAAAATTGAAAACTACATTGAGCTAGCTGAATTCACTGTGTATAGATAGAACTGTACACCAAGTTGGGAACCTACACACATATTTTAAGGACTCTGTTTGTGGGTTTCAGCCTTTCAGGTGTTACCCTGTGAGCTGAGATAATTACCTACAAAAATCCTCTTGTGCATCCCCAGAGATAAATACCTAAAAAAATCCAGGGCTTCATGCACAATACTACACCATAGAAATCAAACACTTCTGAAGTTAAAGCTGCGGATGCTGGGTACAGCAGAACCATTGGGAGAAGTCTGTTTCAACGACCACGAGTGGGACACTGGGACTGCCTGTGGAGAGCACAGAGCAGCCACTACCAATGGGGCTACGCTTGATCTTGCCATCGACCGCCAGCGATGCTCCTCTTGATCTCTCAGGTGTCATCTACATCAGCCGTCGCTAGGCGCCTGCACCTCCCCAAGTAGCACGTCCATGGAGCGGCGGCCATGGAGCGGCGGCTCGCTGTTCTGGTCATATTTATGATTGTCAAACACATAACACTTTTAACAATCAAGAATGGAAAAAAAAACCAATGCACCGTATCTCGCTCAAACCATTAGACCTGCAGTTGGGTGCGAAATTTTTCGAGCTCCTATTCAGATATTTGATAGATTCAATGGCCTTAGACAGAAGTGCATATATAAATAATTCTAGATACCTACCTATTTACAGCCTAAAGAGTCATCTGTGCATGCACCTCATTAGTATCTGGGTCTGAATGAAGAATAAAGAGAAAAAAAATCTTTCAGTTGTGATCGCAATTGCACCATGAAGAACAATATGGGAAACGGCAAACGAGCTATAGATTACCTGCAAAGTCACACCGTGTAGAATACATATCAATTTTGAGGGAACATTGGGGTAGTTTGACACGTGTGCTTCCACATCCTTTTGCATAGAAGCAGCAACCTGAACAAAACACATGCTAAGTCCAGGAAATTTCGTCTGTATTCGAAAATAAAGAAGAGTGACTATTGAATAAACCTGCAACGCAACATTTTCATCCATATGAGAAATAAGAGCATTTTACAATTAGGAAGCAGCAGCAAAAAAAATTGCTCTAAACCATGTAGCGTACAAGGTCTTTACCAAAACAAACTCAGGTACTTTCGGTAATTGTTCACTGTCATGGTACTCAACAATCATTGCTAACTTCACATCAAAAAATAAGAATTATTTCATGGGCGTACAGGCATGCAAACGTGGTCCCCTTTATATGCCAACTTTGTACAGTTTTCAGTAAACAAACTACATTCTTGATTATATCTGAATCTGCTCAATCAACTCAGTATCATTTTTGCTCACAAACGTACAATCATTTTTCTAAACAATCACGCAAAACCATACATGTCGGGCGATATACTCTTTTCAAACCAAATGCATAATAGAACAATATACTTTTTAAAACATAATGTTAGCTAAAATACATCTCTACATGAAAATAAAAGCCTGCAAGTATAAAATGGAACAACATAACTGAATTTCCTCTCCTGGAGAAATATTTTCAGCAATAGCGATCAAAAGTAGCAGGATAAATAAACAGGGATTAGATAAGCTACAATGCCAGGCAACTTATTTATCTTGATATTGGTGAAAACCAAAGCTTGCAAAATGGAAATGTTTAACATAACTGTATCTCTCTGCTTGAACAAATAGTTTCTTCTTAAAGCGAAACACCAAACATGTAGCACAACAGGACACTATAATTGAAAATCCTTCCAAAATAAAGTACATATCAATGAAAAATTATTATACCTATTTTCAGGGCATGGCTGGTTCTTCTAGAATTGCTCCCCTACAAAAACCTAGTAAACCTGGTCAAAGAGTAACATAGTTAAATAATAGAAATAGTAGCACATTGTTTCAGAACATTTTATACCACAGAAATTGAGACAGAGTTAACTAAAAATAGCTATAGCTGTGCAGGCATGGAAGAAGAAACGAGTGGAGGAGGATCAGCTCACTTTGAGTCAGCAACATCCACAAAACCTTGACAGCGTCTTACTTAGCACCTCCGACTTGGGCCCGAGGAGCCTGACACAGGTGAACATCTACATTTTAAACTGAACCTGATGAAAAAAAAAGTGAGCTGGTCAGCATACATATCTCACACCTGATGACAAAATCCAATTAAACAGATACAACTAAATACAAACAGAAGAATGAACACATTATATCGTCTTAGCAAGCTTATCTCTAGATGCTACCAACATACATATCTCACTCCTAAAGAAGCTACAGAGACAGAGTAACCATCTACTTGCAATTTCCAAACCATTTTTCATAAATATTATAGCACATGGTATATTTCCATGTCAAAAAGGGAAATCAGATGCTACCAACATACATATCTCACTCCTTTTTATTTGCCATATTATCCAACACATTGATAGAGGTCCCTAACTCGGTGTGATTCTTTTGGCAAAAAAAGAAACTGATAGATGAATAATATTAAGAGCAGATCAGTCGAACTTAGATCCAACCATTAAAATCTGGACTGGTACTCTTACAAAAAGTCAAACTAAAGCTGACAGCTAATTGTTTAAATCTGCCAGACCCACAGAACTGTGTGCGATTATTCTTAGTTGGTCAATATAAAAAATCCGTTTTCACTTTTAGTTGGCCCGCCCACCATTTCTTTGTAAATCCGCCACCCAGCACCACCATGCTCTGCTCAAAACACCATTCTAAAACCTCTGCTACAAAGGAACCTGGCACAGATATATAGGAGAGAGAAAGAAACGAACCTTTATAGGAGGGTCGCAGATAAAAAAGGAGGTTCCTGGAGGAGCGGCAATGCACATACAGAACAACCTACATGAACACACAGCAGCAGAAAGCAAATTAGCCTACAGGAATTTCATCAAACATGTGAGGTGCAGGCAGAACAGAAGCAAATAATCAAGAAGAAAGAAGGAAAGAAACCAGGATTGAGAAAAATTAAATCCACGGCAGGGACTCACCTTAATCAAATCCACACCTGATAGTCTCCATAGCTCAGAAGGGTAGAGCTTCCGAGAGGAGGAGATGCGGTTCCTGCAAAAAATTGGTCCCTATCCAGTGCAGCCACGGTCACAATGGTCCCTATCCTCGCCGCCGGCCGGAGTCTCAGACTACAGTGGACGAACTTCTCGTGTCAGCACGCCGCGGCTACCCTCGGTGCTGCAACGACGTGCTCTGCAGCACCTCCTCCCGTCCGGCACCGCGACCGCCGTCCGGCTGCGTCGCTCACCTTCCGCGCCACTGCCCGCCACCGCGGCCATCCCGTCCGGCGCCGTGCGCTCGCTGTGAGGGTTCGCGGAGTCGTCGAGCGAGCAGCGCGAGGAGGGGCGGCGCGGGGAAGCCAGGCGGCGACGCTGGTTAGAGGAGAGGGAGAGAAACGAGGGGAGAAGAAGGAGGCGCGGGGCTCGAGGGCAAGCGAGGATTGGGTGCTAGGGTTTTTACCCAGACGTGCACTTTTTCCTTGACCTTTCTCGACGCGAAGAGACAAGCGAGAAGGACGCCTCTGACGAGCGCACAGTAAAACGCCCCTTCACCGTACCGAACAGACGAGCCTCCGCGACCGCGCGCCCACACATGATCGGCTGACGACACGGGCCCAGAGAAAACTGGACCCAACGATCAGTGCCTGTGCCCCTCGGTCAAATAGTGAAAAAAAGATTCACCGCATCTGACGGTCAGCTGTGAAACACGCAGCCAATTGACCGCATCGAACGCACCATATTCACGAATCGGGGCGATCGGGGGCAAGTAGGGGGAAACGGCGGGTAGGCTACGGGCCTTTATAGAAGAGATACGGCATGAAAAGGAGATCGGTACGTTCCGCTCTTCTCCTCACAGGGTGAGGACGCAGCATGTGGGAGTGACGGGAATCACGATCTCCTCACGTTCTCCTCTTCGATGGCCAGCTCCCATCCCTCGTCGGCTATCCTCTTCTGCAGGCGTTGTGCTGAGCGATGGGCTTTGTACTTGCGTGTGTCTACCGGCAGAGATGGAGAAGCAATGAAGATGTTGATACAGTCAGGTTTCTCAGGCTCCCTCTCTACCTCGACGTGCACATCCTTTCCAATCCAATATGCGCGTCTCCTGCATCTTGATACTCAGTTCTTACTAATCTATCTTTTGTTTCTACCTTTTGTTCTAGACTTGTAGCTGCGCGTGGAAGTCAAGGACACCGTATCCTTTTCTAAATTGCAACTGATTTCATGAAAGACTGGAACACTACGTGATCCTAAATTAATTGATTTTGGCATTGGACTGAACTTTTCAATGAAACGATCATGTCCGTACTGCATAGTCTCTCATATCTCCATAAACCCATTGCACCCAGTTAGGTTTCGATTAATTATTACTAGCAAGTGATACTGCTCCAGCATACCGGCTTCGATGTTTTAATTTTTCTTAGGTCCTTGCTGCGCTCCTATGTGATGTCAAAGCGACGTGGAGTGAGATGATGTTGTAGTCAAGGATGTCGCAAGTCGCAACGACGCAGTTGGAGGTAGAGTTGAGAGGTGAAAATAGATGACGTGAGAGGTGAATGGAACCTTGCCAAAAATTTCTCAAAGTAGGGTACTTGCCGAAGAATGTCAAGCAGACTAACTCGAGGGTGGACTGGAGCCGAGGGCTAGCTAGGAGACAAGGTCACTCAATGTGACTTTAACCGTGGTGATTCGTGAATTGGGAAAATGTGCGCACATGACAAAGTAACGACGCGGAGTGCGATGTCGTCGATCTGACACCGTGGTTATGTAACTAGGAGTACAGTCGATGGACTATCAGAGAGGACAAAGATAGCAAGATGGGGGAAATGTCGTTTGGTTTAGTAATTTTATACATCGTATTGCTTTTTCGTGGCAATGCACGGGCATTCAGCTAGTAAACCTAAAGGAAGTGGATTGTTTTGATCTAACCGTGTGAAAACTGTTTCTCTCCGACGCTTCTCCAATCTGCCGCCGTCATTTCCCAGGCGCTACTCTGTTAGTCTCCTATATCTTGGAATCATTGTCGCTCTGCAGGCTGAAGGCATCACCATCCTTTTCTTTCATTCAGTTTGAAGCCCTCCGTCTATTCCTCCAGCGCCACCATCGCATTTAACTTGTAAGTCACCGATGTGTTATACTAGATTAAGACATGATTTCTTACTTCTGTCATCTGGCCGGCGGTCTAGCTAACTAAGAATAGCGAGTGTTCGTTTAGATTGTCTAGCCATTGCTGGCAAAGTGGGCCCCCGACCCCCTCCGCTCTCGCGACCTGGTCGCCCCCCGCGTGGGCGACTGGGCCGCGCCGCTGGCCCCCATCCCTCTCCCTCTTCCCCTACCTCCGCCGTCGCTGGGCTAGGCCCAGACGGCGCCGGCGGCGGCGGCCCCCGGCTTCTTCCCTCACGGTGGCGGCCTCGCGCGGGCGGCGCGGCACCGGGTGGTGTTCCCAGACGGCGGAGGTCCGGCTCCACGGCGGCGGGTGACTGGCTGTCGCGCAGGTGGTGATGACAGCGGTGGCGCACCCGTTGGTGGCGCTGGCGGATGGCTCGAGCTTGGGCAGAGCCCTATAGGCCCAGATCTGGGCCCTTTGGGCCCGATCTGGGTCAGGGCGGGTCGGGTTGGGCCTCTGCCTCCGCTTTGACAACGAGCAGTTCGTGACTTGGGTGGCGGCGACGACACCATCCCTGCTGCAGCACGGTGACGGGAGCTTCACGGGCCCGTTTGGGTCCGGCCGGATCTATGGTGCCGAACAAGAGGGTAGCGGTGAACTGGCCTACGTGCTGCAGCGTGACGGCGGGGACTTTACGACCCTTCTGGGGCTCGGCCGGGCCTTCCCGACCTGGTGTGTCCTTGCTATCGCGTCCGGTTGGCACCCGCAGATGGCGGTGGAGGAAGTCCTCCAGATGGCTGTGCTGCTGCCGCCTTCCGGCTCCAATGGCCTGGTGTGCTCTTGTCGCTGTGTCCGGTCGGCTACCGTCTTTGGTGGTGGAGGTGAGGTTGTGGTACTGCCACCCCGTGTCTATAACTGTCTCTTTTCAGCCCGGCCTCGCAGCGGTTGCCATGGTGAGACGACGATGGTGACTTCAAGACCGAGGTGGCGTATGTTGGCGGGTGGCAAGTTTGGTGGACCGCTATGGATTGTTCGAAGATGTGGTTTTTTTGGGGGTCGGGAGAAATCCCTGTCATATTGGCACCGACGCGGTGACGCTTGCGAGTGTCACCATTCCTTCCTGAAGGGCGTCGGATGTACCTCTTCACCACTCCTCGGAATGTACCGAGAAAACCCTAGGACCAGCCCGGGCAGCAGCGTCATCATCGTCGCTTTCCTTCTTGGAGGTGCTGCTTGGTATGTGATACGTCTCAAACGTATCTATAATTTTTGATGTTCCATGCTTGTTTTATATCAAATGCCGCATGTTTATCCAAAAGTTTATATCATTTTATGACATTTATTGGACTAACCTATTAACCTAGTGCCCAGTGCCAGTTTATGTCTGTTTTGTTTGTTTATTGCAGAAAAGGCCAAAAAATGAAAGTGCTCGGAATTGGACGAAAATTTACCTGAATTATTTCCAGCACAAATAAGCCACGGAGCCAGAAGACCACCTGTAGGCGGGCCTCACAGCCACCACGTGGCCTAGGGGCGTGGCCCAGGCCTCCCCCGCGCCGTGGGCCCGCCTGGTCCACCTCTCCACAGCCTCGAGCAGCCTCTTCGCCTATAAAATCACTCGTGACCTAAAAACGCGAGAGGACCAGAGATTTTTTCCAGATTCGACTCCGAGCTCTACCGCCACCAAAAACTCTAATTCGGGGGACAGAAGTCTCTGTTCCGGAACCCTGCCGGGACGGGGAAGTGCCCCCGGAGCCATCTTCATCGCCATTGCTGCTTCCCATGATGAGGAGGGAGTAGTTCTTCATCGAGGCTGAGGGCTCTACCGGTAGCTAAGTGGTTTATCTCTCTCTCCCATGGTGTGATCTTTATGTGATCATGAGCATTGTAATCTAGTTGAATTCATAGATGTTTCCTCTTCATTATGTTATGGATATGCTACTCAATTGGTTTTATCATTATAATTTCCGGAGTCATTGTTGAGAACACAAAGCCTTGTTGACAGTGTGGGTGGCGTGTGTGACTCTACCAGGATAATAGATTAGAGTGATATTTAACATGAGATGTTCTTCGTGTTTGATGTCACTATAAAATTGTGGTGTTTGTTTAGTACTATCTTGGGTGCTTTTAGTGACAGCGTGTTGTGCCCTAGATGTGGAATACAAACTTTGAGGTGTGCTTTTGTAGCCCTACGCGGCGGTCTTGGTGTTTGTTATCCAACAAGAGAATAGTTCCGAGTAGCACCTAAGTTGCATATTGAAGAGGAAGTATTTATATGTGTTCAGTTATATTATTATTGTTGAGAGTGACCACTAGTGAAAGTATGATCCCTAGGCCTTGTTTCCAACCATCGAAACACCGTTTATTTCCAGTTCTGCTACATGTTCGCTCGCTCCTATTTTTATCACAGAATACATATACCACTTGTTAATATCCATATCACCTGCATTTTGCTATCTCTTCGCCGAACTAGTGCACTATACATCTGACAAGTGTATTAGGTGTGTTGGGGACACAAGAGACTTCTTGTATCTTAATTGCAGGGTTGCTTGAGAGGGATATCTTTGACCTCTGCCTCCCTGAGTTCGATAAACCTTGGGTTATTCACTTAAGGGAAATTTGCTGCTGTTCTACAAATCTCTGCACTTGGAGGCCCAACACTGTCTACAAGAATAGAAGTTATAGTAGACATCAAACTCTTTTCTGGCGCCGTTGCCGGGAGGTAAGGTAAACGGTACTCATATCTTCTGGCGACTAAGCTATTTTCTAGCACTGTTGATGGTGTGTGAGTGCTTGAAGGTATTTCCATTAGATCCTGCAGTTATATCTTTTTGTTTCTTGTTTTTATTTCACTAGTTAGGCTTAATGGAAAATAACTAAAAAATGAGAGAGCTTTATGAAATTATCTTGAATTAGGACATGAAGTGTTTGAAGAGAAAATTAAAAAACCTATGGAACTTTATTTGCATGATAGTGGTAATGTTATTAGTATACATTCTTTGAACACCATTATTACTAATGCCATCGAAAGCTCTAAGCTTGGGGAAGCTGTTTTTGATGAATATGATATTTTTAGTCCCCCAAGATTCGAGGAGGAAATTTCCTTTGATTATACTTTGCCTCCAATATATGATGATTATAATGATTGTGGTATTCTAGTTCCACGTACTATCGAGGATAAAGTTTATTGTGATTATGATATGCTTCCTATATATGATGTTTACAATGATGAACATGCTATGTTCAGTCCATCTACTATTGAGGATAAAGTTGATTATGATTATACTATGGCTGCAATTTATGATGATTATAATGATGGCTGTGATAGTTTTGCTCCCACTATTACTAATGAAATTGATTATGCTTATGTGGAGAGTAATGATACTTTTATGCATGTGGATCATGATAAGAATGTTTTATGTGATAGATATATTGTTGAGTTTGTTCATGATGCTACTGGAAGTTATTATGAGAGAGGAAAACATAGTTCTAGATATCTCAATAATATCAAGTTTCCTCTCTTTTTGTTGAAAGTTTTGAAGTTGTACTTGTTTTGTCTTTCTATGCTAGCAGCTTCATAGTTCAATAATTTGTTCTCTTACAAGATTCCTTTGCATAGGAAGTGGGTTAGACTTAAATGTGCTTTATATTTGTTTCTTGATGCACTCTTATATGTTCAACTCTTATTCTTATGAGAGCATCATTAAAATTATCATGCCTAGCTAAAAGGCTTTAAAGAAAAGCGCTTGTGGGAGACAACCCATGTTATTTTTGCTTTCTGTTTTATTTTGCTTTTTGTTGAGTAAAGGATGTTGTTACCTCTATAACACCTCCTTTGTATCTTTTTTTTTGTGCCAAGAAAAGCCTCTAATGGCAAGAAAGTGTTAAAACTGAGTTTTCTGCCAGAAACAGATTTTCTGCGCTTCACTGTACGAAATTCCAAAAATTCACGGTACGTGATATTGATCTGTAATTTTTGTGCAGAAGCCTCAGGTTTATATAAATCTTTCGTTAGTCTATCATTTTCTGATTTGAGTTACGTAAGTGCCTCGAAAAAATTCATCTTTACGGGTTGTTTTGTTTTTGACAGATTCTGTCTTTATTTTGCATTTCTTCTTATACGAATTTTCTTTGTGGTTTCTTTTTGTGGAAAGGTGCTACAAAGACCTGGTATACAGTAGCTAATGTTAGAATGAGTTCTTGCAATGTGTCATTACATAAACAAAGTGGATTAAATGTTTTGAGTACTAACCCTCTAATGAAGTTTATGAGAAGTTTTGTGTGAAGGAAGTTTTCAAGTATTAGGAGAGAAGAATGATAAAAGAAGATCAAGAAGAGAGAAGAGCTTAAGCTTGGGGAGGCTCCCCTGGACCTCCCCAACATATTTCAAGAAGACTCAATCATCTAAGCTTGGGGATGCCTAAGGCATCCCCTTCCTCATCGACAAATTATCAGGTCATCTCTTGTGAGACTATATTTTTATTTCTTCACATATTATGCGCTATTCTTGGAGCGACTTGTGTGTTTTATTCCAGTTTTGTTTGTTATTTTGTTCTCTGGTCACTACAATGCTTGATCACAACATTCTTGTTTGGGAGAGAGACGCGCTCCGCTTTTTCATAGAATACTCCTGTGCTTCACTTATACCTGTTGAGTATTCTGTTTTTGCACTGTTTAGCTTCTAGCTCTTGGTTTTCATGCATCTCTTATTCAGAGCTATTAGTTCTTTTGTAGAAAGTACTCTCTTGCTTCACTTATATTTGTTTGGAGAGTTGCTTGGTCGATATGTTGGTTCAGAAAATGTTATGCATGTGGTAGTGGTATAATGAAAAATTTGCATGGTCTTGTAGATGATTGAACTTTGATAACTTGATTCCTTGCAAATGTTTTGAGATATTAAGAAATTAGATGTTAAATGCTTGCTGGTTAATTAAGCTAAAATCTGATATGTGGTTGTGTTATTAAAGCTTGTACCGTACTACAAACTCTTAAAATTGCTAAAGGTGTAGTTGGACTTGATAGCTTCTCATGTTTGAAGGTAGTTGAAAACAACATAGATGCATGCTAAGGTCGGGGGATCTAATGGGTTACTTGTGCCACCGTGAACGGCCCCTCTTGGAGTGAATTTAATCATGCTCTTAATGTTGAACCTGCTAGTTGTTTGCAATAAACTTGTGAGTTCTTTTTTACTAATGTTGAGCTACGGCTTTTGGCACTTCCACCATCCATATTTTGCTAGCCTCTTCGGTGATGTGTATTGCCTTCTACACACATTGAGAGTTGTGCATACTTCGCCAGTACATCCAACCCCGTGGGAGAACTTCCTCTTGTTCTCCTACACATAAGCCAAACATCTTTCTCAAAACAGCCACCATAACTACCTATCACAGCATTTCCATAGCTGTTCTGAGATATATTACCATGCAACTTCCATCTTACATTACATGACTTGTTGTCATTCATCATTGTTATATATTGCTTTGCATGATTATGTACAGCTGATGTGTGGTTTTACCCATGTTACGCTAGATCATTGCACATCCTGCTACACTGGCAGAGGCACTCAGTTTCATACATCATGTTTTGTTCATTATGAGTTATTTGTACCAAAAAGTGTGTCATCATATTAGAATGTTGCCCCTACAGTGAGGGAGAGAAAAGTGAAAAGAGCCATGGAGGCCATCGAAAAGTGAAATAGAAAAAGAAAAAAAAGAGAAAAAAGAGAAAAAAAAGAGAGAGGGGGCAACATTACTATCTTTTATCCACACTTGTGCTCATGCTTAGCATCTATACTCCATATGAGAGAGTTTTCATGTTTTACTAGTATAACTATGTGGGGATCTAACGTTATAGAACTTGGGTTGTATATTCCAATGATGAGCCTCCTCAAAAGTGCTCTAGGTCTTCGTGAGCAACCAAGTTGGATGCACCCCAACTAGTTCCATTGGAGAGCTTTCATACACTTATAGCTCTATGTGCATCCGTTGCATGGCAATCACTACTCCTTGCATAGCTTCGATTATCAGACTTCCTCTTGTCTAATGATCATTTACAGCTTTGTGAGACTATCTTCCTTTGGCCTCCAAACCCCTATTATTATTCTCTTTGCCATAACATCCTAGTGCCAATACCAAATGCTTACGCTCACCGGTTGAGTAAAACTTCTAAACAGTTGATTCATTACGTTTGTGATACGTTTGCTTGACTGGATCCTTTCTATGTTTGTGAAAGATTGATTGATGCTTGAGTAGAAGGATTGAACTTCTATACTGAATGCTTAAATCATCTATATTAAACTTTGTACGGTTTCATGTCTTTATAGCATCTTTCATGAAAGGTTTTTACTTGTTTAATTGTCTTGCTTTATCATCTGTTTGTTTGATATCAAATATAGACTTTTGCTTTGAATGATTTGATCTCAGCTCACATGCTTTACATTACTACAAGATCAAGATTATGCTGGTAGCATGTCACTTCAAAAATTATCTTTTGTTATCGTTTACCTACTCGAGGACGAGTAGGAACTAAGCTTGGAGATACTTGATACGTCTCAAACGTATCTATAATTTTTGATGTTCCATGCTTGTTTTATATCAAATGCCACATGTTTATCCTAAAGTTTATATCATTTTATGACATTTATTGGACTAACCTATTAACCTAGTGCCCAGTGCCAGTTTATGTCTGTTTTGTCTGTTTATTGCAGAAAAGGCCCAAAAATGAAAGTGCTCGGAATTGGACGAAAATTTATCTGAATTATTTCCAGCACAAATAAGCCACGAAGCCAGAAGACCACCTGTAGGCGGGCCTCACAGCCACCACGCGGCCTAGGGGCGCGGCCCAGGCCTCCCCCGCGTCGTGGGCCCGCCTGGTCCACCTCTCCACCGCCTTGCGCCGCCTCTTCGCCTATAAAATCACTCGTGACCTAAAAACGCGAGAGGACCGAAGATTTTTCCCAGATTCGACTCCGAGCTCCGCCGCCACCAAAACCCTAATTCGGGGGACATAAGTCTCTGTTCCGGAACCCTACCAGGACGGGGAAGTGCCCCCGGAGCCATCTTCATCGCCATTGCTGCTTCCCATGATGAGGAGGTAGTAGTTCTTCATCGAGGCTGAGGGCTCTACCGGTAGCTATGTGGTTTATCTCTCTCTCCCATGGTGTGATCTTTATGTGATCATGAGCATTGTAATCTAGTTGAATTCATAGATGTTTCCCCCTTCATTATGTTATGGATATGCTACTCAATTGGTTTTATCATTATAATTTCCGGAGTCATTGTTGAGCACACAAAGCCTTGTTGACAGTGTGGGTGGCGTGTGTGATTCTACCAGGATAATAGATTAGAGTGATATTTACCATGAGATGTTCTTTGTGTTTGATGTCACTATAAAATTGTGGTGTTTGTTTAGTACTATCTTGGGTGCTCTTAGTGACAGCGTGTTGTGCCCTAGATGTGGAATACAAACTTTGAGGTGTGCTTTTGTAGCCCTACGCGGTGGTCTTGGTGTTCGTTATCCAATAAAGAGAATAGTTCCGAGTAGCACCTAAGTTGCATATTGAAGAGGAAGTATTTATATGTGTTCAGTTATATTATTATTGTTGAGAGTGACCACTAGTGAAAGTATGATCCCTAGGCCTTGTTTCCAAGCATCGAAACACCGTTTATTTTCAGTTCTGCTACATGTTCGCTCGCTGCCATTTTTATCACAGACTACATATACCACTTGTTAATATCCATATCACCTGCATTTTACTATCTCTTCGCCGAACTAGTGCACATATACATCTGACAAGTGTATTAGGTGTGTTGGGGACACAAGAGACTTCTTGTATCTTAATTGCAGGGTTGCTTGAGAGGGATATCTTTGACCTCTGCCTCCCTGAATTCGATAAACCTTGGGTTATTCACTTAAGCGAAATTTGTTGTTGTTCTACAAACCTCTGCACTTGGAGGCCCAACACTGTCTACAAGAATAGAAGTTATAGTAGACATCAGTATGCAGCGATTCAGAGTGCTAGGATCGTGGTGGGAATTCTACGGAAAGGACGCATCGGTTGCGAGTCACTTTCGTTTTCGTTGATCCGCCGATGTCGGCTTTTTTTCTCTTCTTTTTTTCTCTCTCTTTTCTTTTGGGCTTGGTTGTGCTGTTGGCCCCAGCAGTGGTCTCTCAGTTGTATCGTGTGGTTGCTATATTTATATAGCGGGGCGTAAGCCTATTTCGAGAGATTGCTGGCAAAGTGCGGCACTGCAGTAGCCTAATTAATCTTGAAGCATTACTATTACTCCATTCCACAAGGACTAAATTTCGCCATTTCGGTTGTCCAGTACCAGTATTTGGGATAACTTCTGAATTTAATCTATCCATAGAGTTCCTGCCCAGGTTATTGAATAATTTACAATGTGAATTTAATCCAATAAATGCACCTAGAATTTTACTTCTGAATTTACTAGTACATAATGGAAATTTCACGACCCCATATTGTATTTCCCACCGGGGCCTCCAATTGCTGGAGACGGCCCTGGCAACCATAACCTGCTGTGTATATTTTTCATGTACATTTTATGTCGAACTAAAGTATGGTTTCTTATATTAGGTGTTGGGGATATACCAACTAGGGGTATCACTAGAATGGATCAATCCGGTTAGTCCAGGGTGGCCCGCAGTGGTGGCAAAGGCTTTGCTGGCGGCCCAGATAGCTGACGACCAAGGAAAGGCGGATGCCGGCAAGGAGGAGGCCCAAGACGGAAGCCCATGAAGCCACCAAGACTAAGGCGGTAGATGGCTGACTTGCCGGTTAGGTTTAGGACTCTGTATGCTTGCCGGATACGTATTCTCCCTGTAACCCTAGGTCTGGCCGCCTATATAAGCCGGACCAGGGACGCCTTTAGGGCACGATCAACCTCATTGTAACCTGTAACTCGGCTATTTACCTCATAGTGAATTATAGCAGCACGTAGGGCTCCGCCACCGCCGTGGAGCCTGAAGCTGGGTAAACTGCCGTGTACAATCCCGACCTCGACGACACTCCCCTTCACCCCCTCGATTCACCCTCGGCTAGAGGACCCCCGTCTCCTATCAAGAATGCCGATACGACGACAGTTGGCGCCCACCGTGGGGCCTAAGGCGTCGGGTGTCACATTCGACGATGGAATACTTGGCGGCATCGGCGAAACCATCACCGTCGGCCGCTCATCGCGATTCGGCTCCATTGGCTACGTACAAGACGACACAACGTGGATGCCGGCGAAAGACGGACTCATCGCCTACACGCTCGTCCCAGTGGGCGAGCTCGAGATCTTCATCGGGTTCACGCCGGAGGCCATGGGCTTCCCGAAGAATCACACCGTTTTTTCGCCCACCCACCACCCGGAGTTGGACTACGCGCAAGACGGATCTGAGTCCACCTTCTCCCAGGAGTCGGCGGATTCCGATCTCCACTTCTGTGGTGTTGCCGGACTGGGATCCGACTCCCAGCCGGCAAGCAACAACCCTGAATCGATCCTTCCTGCACTCCAGGATGATGCGATCTCAGATGCTGGATCCAGGTCTACCGTTCACGTCAACGTAGATTCTGACTCCAACGAAGATTCTGTGAGCATGTTCGAGCAGAAGGTTCAAAAGTTCTTCCACGCACCAGAACCGCCGCCTTCAGAGGTGGAAGCTGGCTCGTCAGCAACCATGCAGCAGGCCTTTGTGGCTGGGATTACCAACACGGATCCGGCTCAAGTGGCAGATGTTGCAAAAGCTTCCGCGTTGGATGAAAACCTGCCAAGTATGGAGCCCCCGCCGGCTCCGAAGAAGAAGATCCTGGAGCAAGGCGGATGCAGCAAAGACGCCAGCAAGGCGGAGGGCATCGCCGCCCTGGCTAAAGTTTTGAACACGCCGGTTAACGAGAACACGGCTCCGGCTGACCTCGAGAAGCTCCGCAAATTCCTAGTGGAGCAAACCAAGAACCTTCAGGACAAACAGGGCGAAGTTCTGAACTTGATCAAGGATGCCAGGGAGGAGAACGCCAAGATAACCTCCAGGAAAAAACTCTTCACGACGACTCCGGTGGCCAAATCAAAAGTGCCACCGCCTAAAAAGAAAAGCAACCTGCTCAATCGGGATCCGTCTCCCGAGGAGTTCAAGTCCCCTGCACAACGTCTTGGTTTCGAGTGGGCAACGGCTCCGTAGCGGAAGGACAAAAATGGCGACGTCATCCTGAGCACGCCTGTCCTCAACACTGCAGCCGCCTTAGACATCCTGAACAACAACGACTACGACAAGGACGAGAAGATCTACTATGCCTCTGTTCTCGCCTACAAAGCGTTGGAGCAGCAGGCACGGGCTGATTCTCGTGCTGACCAGGCGGATGCGCGTGGAGGAAAGCTGGAGTCCAAATCCAACGCTTGCAAGGCAGCTGCCGGCGGCGGTCCCGAGGATCCATCTGGCTCCAGCAGCCATGGGAAGGGAAAGGATAAGGACAAGGAACCACGGAAATCGCCCCTCCTAGGAGGCAGCGAGACGAAGCGTCCCGCACCGGCAACAGGCGCGACGAGGCGCCACCTCCACCGCCTAGGAGGGATGAAGGCGGAGCCGGGGCAACCACCACCGCCAAGGAGTGGCGGCAACCGTGACAATGCCCCTCCGCCAAGAAGAAGCAGGGACCGCACACGCTCCCCACCGCCAGCGCCCAGCGCGAAGGCGGGAGTCAGGGACATCACAAAGAGCCTAGGCGTAGCAAAAGCCGGGCTGCGCAGGATGAGCCCCATGCCGACAGAACCAACAGGCAGCTCAATCCGGAAGACGCACGACATCGTCTTAACGAAATCAAGGCGGGAAAGAAGAGTCATACCTCGGCCCCGAGTGCTTTGGCCCAGCCATCCGCAACGTTCAAGTTCCTAGGGACATGACATCAGTGTCAAAAAGCTGCCCAAGGTACAACGGAGCGGACAAGCCAAACTCGTGGTTGTCGGACTATGCCCTGGCAGTCCAGATTGCCGGGGGCAATGGCCTTGTCGCCGCTCGTTTTCTCCCCTCATGCTAGAGGGCACAGCCCGAAGCTGGATCGAAAACCTTCCAGAGAAGTCCATTCATAGCTGGCTAGACATGGAACGGTATTCACCCAACACTTCCAGGGCACATACAAGCGACCAAATACGTATACCGATCTGACTCGCTGTGTGCAGAAGCCGGATGAAACCGCGACAGCTTTTCTGGCAAGGTGGATCCAGACGAAGGCAAGTTGCGAAAACGTCGACGACAACCAAGCAATCCACGCCTTCACCACGGGCCTACTGAAGGGCTCAAGTCTCAGACACAAGCTAGTACGCATGCAAGTCAAAGACCTCGGGGTCATGCTTGAAGTTGCCACCATGTACGCTCAGGCGGACGATGATGCACGCGACGGAGACGGCGCCCAGGACTTGGCGCCAGCCAGACGTGTGAATCATAAGCGGAAGGCTCCCCAGGAAGCCGGACCATCCAACGAGGTTGCCGCCGCCTTTGAAGGAAAAGGCGGCAATCGCAAGTGGAAAGGCAAGGGCAAGGATACCACTCCTAGCAAAAATCGCATGACCTACGAACAGCGAAGCTTTTGCCCTGCCCCATCCACGCATCGCTCGGGAAGGTCAACCACACGCTGGGAGAGTGCCGCTTCATAGATGACTTCAAGAAGGACCCCGACGTTGGCTGGAAGCCGAAAAAGAGCAAGAAATCTGAGAAGACAAAGAAGGACGACGACGATGAGGCGGTCTCCATGTCAAGACGAGGACCCCAAGCCGCCACGCAAGGAGAAAAAGTATCCCAAGGTACACGGCCAATTGGTCTGCTTCCTGGGCACTCCTTCGGCAAGAGAGGAAAAGGCGGAACTACGTGAGCTCAATGCCACGGTGCCAGATGTTCCCCAATACTTGGACTGGTCCGAAGCGCCAATCACATGGGACAGGGAGACCACCCAGACCACGTGCCGCATCCCGGCAAGTACGCCCTTGTCGTCGACCCAATTGTCGACAACTTCAGACTGACCAAGGTGTTGATGGATGGTGGCAGTAGCCTCAACATCCTGTACGAAGACACCTTGAAGCGCATGAACTTGACGGAGAGCCAGCTTGACTACAGCAAGGTCAAGTTTCATGGTATCGTGCCGGGAAAGCAAGCCAAATCCATGGGAAGCATCAAGCTTGAGGTCACTTTTGGACCAGAGACAAACTATCGCACTGAGCATATCCGGTTCGAAGTAGTCCCCTTCAAAAGTGCTTACCATGCCATCTTTGGAAGGCCAGCTTTCGCCAAGTTCATGGCGAGGCCATGTTACATCTACAGCAAGTTGAAGATGCCTGGACCCAACGGTACCATTACCGTCAATGGCAACTTCAAGAAAGCAAAGGAGTGCGAACGAGGCAATGCCGCCTTGCTGAGGCAGTCCTCCATGCAGAGGAGCTGGCCATGCTAAAAAGAGACTGATACGTCGCAGTTGCCGGAAAAGGTACAAACCGCCGAGCCAAAGAAGACTTTCAAGGCCTCCGAAGAAACAAAGCAGGTGGATCTGACAAAGGGTGACAGCTCCAAGCAAATCACCATCGGATCCGGCTTAAGTGACAAATAGGAAAGCGCGCTCATTGAGTTCCTCCGTGAGAATAGGGACATCTTCGCATGGTCGTCCGCCGACATGCCAGGTGTACCTAGGGAACTTGCCGAGCACTCTCTTAATGTCTATAAAGGAGCCAAGCCGGTGAAGCAAGGAATAAGACGCTATGGCGAGAAGAAAAGGCAGGCGATAGGGAAGGAGATCATCAAGTTGCAGGAGGCAAAGTTCATTAGGGAAGTAGTGCATACAGACTGGTTGGCAAACCCTGTAATGGTTCCGAAACCTAATAAAGAGCTGAGGATGTGTATCGATTATACCGGTTTGAACAGGTGCTGTCCTAAGGACCACTTCGCTTTACCACGTATAGATCAGGTCATAGACTCCACAGCCGGCTCCGAGCTGCTGTGCTTTTTGGATGCGTACTCCGGGTACCACCAAATCAAAATGCGGGAATCGGACCAGCTAAAAACAGCGTTCACCACCCCCTACGGAACCTTCTGCTACATCACGATGCCCTTTGGCCTAAAAAATGCCGGCGCAACGTATCAGCGATGTATGCAAAGATGCCTGAACGAGCAGATTGGCCGCAATGTTCACGTCTATGTTGACGACATTGCTGTCATGACTCGAAAGAAGGCGGATTTGCTTGACGATCTGCGAGAAACCTTCGACAACCTCCGGGTATATAGGATGAAACTCAACCCAAAGAAGTGCGTTTTTGGGTTCCTGCCGGCAAGTTGCTTGGCTTTATCGTTTCAGAGCGAGGAATTGAGGTCAACCCGGAAAAAATCAAGGCTGTTCTCAACATATCCAGACCCACATGTCTGAAGGACGTGCAGCGCCTAGCTGGCTCCGCAGCTGCCGTCAGTCGTTTCATTAGCCGCCTTGGTGAAAAGGCAATGCCTCTTTACCGGCTACTGAAGAAATCCGACACCTTTGAGTGGACAGACGAAGCAGATGCCGCCTTGCAGCAGCTCAAGGTAGCACTGACGACTGCCCCAATCCT
Source organism: Poa pratensis (assembly GCA_947311845.1). Lineage (NCBI taxonomy): Eukaryota > Viridiplantae > Streptophyta > Magnoliopsida > Poales > Poaceae > Poa > Poa pratensis. The sequence continues at coordinate 17,456,687 of CAMZMU010000121.1, forward strand.
CGCAGCACCTCGTACAGAGGAACCAATGTTGCTTTACATCGCGGCAACCAACTTGGTTGTCAGCGCAGTTATGGTTGTGGAGCGCAAGGCGGAGACAGCCGACGCCTCTGAGCAGCGTCCCGTCTACTTCATTAGTGAAGTATTTTCCGCCTCAAAGCAGCGTTACCCACATTACCAGAAGCTGGTCTATGGCGTTTTCTACGCCGCCAGGAAACTGAGGCACTACTTTCAGGAGCATTCAATTACTGTGGTGAGCAAGGCACCTCTGGGAGATATAATCAACAATGCGGATGCAACAGGCCGAGTTGCCAAATGGGGCATTGAGCTCGCCGCCTTCGACATCGCATACAAACCCAGAAATGCCATCAAGTCTCAAGCCTTAGCAGATTTTATCGCAGACTGGACGGAAACTATGGATGAAGTACCTCTCCCTGAATCAGAATACTGGATTATGCACTTTGACGGATCAAAGATGCTTCAGGGCTCGGGGGCTGGCGTTGTGCTAAGAAACCCGCAAGGAGACAAGCTAAGCTACGTGCTACAAATACATTTCAAGGCGACAAACAATGTTGCCGAATATGAAGCACTCCTTCACGGTCTACACATCGCCAAAGAACTAGGCGTCCAGCGCGTTCTCTGCTACGGAGATTCAGACCTGGTTGCACAGCAGACACGTGCACATGGGATGCAAAAAGCAAGACAATGGCGGCATATCGTGCCACCGTTGACGAATTCGCTAAATGCTTCTTAGGATACGAAGTCCGCCACATTCCAAGGGCCCAAAACGAGGCGGCAGACACGCTTGCCAGGCTTGGGTCCGAGCGCAAAAAGGTACCAAAGGATGTTTTCCTGGAGCACCTCTACAAGCCGTCATAAAAGGAGCAGACCTCCTTGACCCAGAAGCGGCAGAACCAGTAGGCGATGCAAGCTATGCCGTCTATTTGGTGAAGCCGGATTGGACGACACCATACTTGGACTTTCTGATCAATCAGGAGTTGCCGGATGATGAGGTATTGAAAAGACAAATTATCAGAAGAGCCAAGGCATTCACGATCATAAAAGGTGAATTGTACAAGCGTAGTACCACCGGAGTCTACCAGCGTTGCATTTCACCTGAAGAAGGCAAAACCTGTTGGATGAGATACATGGGAGTTTGTGGGCATCACGCCTCGTCCCGCTCCCTTGTGTCCAAAGCTTTCCGACAAGGTTTTTACTGGTTGACAGCCAAGGAAGATGCAGAAGATATCGTCAAGAGATGCAAGGGCTGCCAACTATATGCCAGACAACCGCACATGCCGGCTCAGGAGTTGAAAACAATACCCATCACTTGGCCTTTCGCAGTCTGGGGCTTGGACATGGTTGGTCCATTCAAGACGGCACCTGGTGGCTACACACATTTGCTTGTGGCTGTAGACAAATTCACCAAATGGGTTGAAGCTAAACCTATCAAAAAGCTTGATGGCGCCACAGCCGCCAATTTTCTGTGGGGAATAATCTCTCGGTTCGGGGTGCCACATAGCATCATCACCGACAATGGCACGAATCTCTCGCAAGGCGAAGTCGAGGAATACTGCAACCAACATGGCATCCGGCTGGATTTGGCCTCAGTGGCACATCCCCAAGCAAACGGTCAAGTAGAGCGTACAAACGGCTTGGTCCTACAAGGGCTCAAACCTCGTCTCGAAGTACCATTGCACAGGGCGGCTGGGGCTTGGGTTGAAGAGTTGCAATCTGTCCTTTGGAGTTTACGAACAACCCCAAACAGATCAACCAAGTTTACTCCTTTCTTCCTAGTCTATGGCGCAGAAGCTGTGTTGCCATCCGACATGATGTTCGATTCTCCCAGAATTCAAGCCTACGTCGAAGAAGACGCAGAGATGCAAGACAGGACGGCCTAGACCTACTTGACGAAGAACGAGACGTTGCCCTCGCATGATCCGCCATCTATCAGCAAAACTTGCGACGTTATCATAGCCGGAGAGTGCGACAGCGCAGTTTTAGGTAGGTGACCTGGTTCCCGCCTAATCCAAGACAGGAAAGGCTGCATAAGCTATCCCCGCCATGGGAAGGGCCCTTTGTGGTCAGCAAGGCACTGCTCAATGGATCCTACTACCTGGTCGACATACGAGACGGATATAGGAAGAAGAGAGGCCGCAAGCGCAAAAGGAAGGTCGACGACCAGTACGACGAAACAAAGCGGCCTTGGAACATTGAGCAGCTACGTCCTTTTTACACTTAGCAATTTCTGATTGTAATAAGTATTATATGATTATGAAATAAAAGTTTGTGGTTTGCTCATTCCGCTTTGAGATCATGCCATCTTTTGTCTTTTCTTGCAATCATATATATCTGTCATGTCAAAAGTTACCTAAAATTTATTGCTTCGTGCTAGTGGTTCCAACTTTTTCGACATGTGCCGTCAGTCGGCTAAAACCTAAGCAAACAACCTTTGCACCGCCTTTATGACTATCTGTTTGTTTGTATGTGGGTCGCCTAGTAGTATGTCGTTGGCACCAACATGCCGGCTTTTGTCTCTGTGTCTAAACTAATTGGTATTGCACCTGGTTGGCACAGCTAAAGTAACTGAGATGAGGTTCCGCCAACATATGAAAAAGCTAAACATGCAAACACAGATACATTTCAAGGCGGGCCACTTAAATAAGCCTACCGCCAAGTGTAGCATAAAAGTTTGGCCCAACAAAAATATGTACATCCCAGAATAAAACAAGTTTTTTCGCGTTAAACAGCTTAACGCATCTACTTGTGCATCGTTTTGCAGGACAAGGAATCTAAGGATTGCCGCCTTGGGGGAAGCCGTCTCGAGGTCCTGGGGGCTGACGCCGGCATCCTTGGGGCTGGCTCCGCCATCCTGAGGGCCGAGCTCGTCAGCCGGGGCTCCGCCTTCACCCGCCACGGAGGTTCCGCCTGCAGCAAGATGAGGATCGGGATGCGCCTTGTAGAAAGCCGGAGGTCAACCATGTTGGCAACCGTGTCACGTAGCCGGCGACGGAGGCAGCCACCTTCTTGGGTCAATGGCTCGGCCATGTTCATCTTATGTGGGCATGTACTCCGTCACCTGGTGGATGTCAGCTTCCTGGTACCAGGCAGCCATCAGTGAAAGAGCGACCTTTGCGCCGCCGCGTGCGGCAGAGCGCAGCACGTTCTCGTGCTCATGAGTCGCCTTCTTCATCACCTCAGGCACCGCCTCGAGGACAATGGGATCGCTGCCGGCATCCGGGAAGAACTTGGCGGCGAAATCCTTGCCTGCGCTGAGAATGCTGGTGATTATCTCACCAACCTTCAGAATGTGTGCAAGGCGGGGCGAGGAATCCTCCTTGTCACCAAAGTTAGCCGGCACTACAAAGGCGAAAAAATGAAATAAAGTTAGGAATGCAACAAGTGACTTAAAGGACATGAAGGGTAAAATCGCTACCAAGGACGTGCTCGTGGATGGCGTTGATCTCGTCCAGGTGGCCGGCAAGTGTCTCCTCCGCTATCCGGATGGCTTCGGCATGCTTCTCTTGCTGACACTGGAATTCTTGTTCACCTCGGCAAGAGTGTCGCTCAGGTTTTTCACCTGTTCCGACAAAGTACTCACCTCAGTGGCATGCGCCATGTCCCGCTCCTCTAGTTCCTTGCGGTGATCCTCCTTCAGCTTCAAGACCTCATTGGCCAAATCTGCAGCTTCGTTAATCAAAGCTTGCATGTCAGTTGAGTTCTTGAGAATATCTTGTGCAGTGCTTAATAGTTCTACAAAACAGCATGCAAAATTCCGACTAAAATACTTGGCGGAAGAAAAAGCAAAAAGTAGATGGACGAATAAGAAGGCAAAGCAATTTGTCACCTTCATCCTTTTTGCGAGCTTCTTCCAAGCTCGCAATCTGGGCGTCCTTCAGCTCCATGTCCTGTTGCAGTTGGCGGCACTCCTTTATCTTGTTCTCCTGGGCGCGGAACAGCTCCAGGTTGGAGGCAAGAACAGCCTGCAAAGGGTGCGGGCACAAAATTGAAGTCAACAGTGTAGTAAAAAGGCGCTTTGCCAGCTAAAAATTTCTTTTAACCGCCAAAGTGCTCGGGGGCTGCAACTATGTTACCTCAATTTGCCCGTGGAGGTGTTCATGGAGGCTGTCCATGTGCGAGTACCAATTGCCGGTACCCTCGCGCATGGACTTCAGCGTTTGCCGAAGATTTGTTTTTTTTTTGACAGAGATACCGTAGGGAAAAACCCTACGGTGTAGATTTTATATTAATGGGTGGGAGAAAAACCAGAGGTTTTTCAGTACAAGGCGTACAAATCTCTGTCAAAAATTCAGGGAGGTAAAAAATCTAAAGAAGAAAGAGGAAAGTTACACATTAAAACCTCCTAAATGAAAACACTAATAACCCACTGAATAAGGGGATGTACAAGTGCATGCTTAACCCTATGTTGGTGCAGGAGCAAATCATGTTGAAACAGCATCTTCCAACGCGCGAAAGAGGGAGGCAGATTCCTAAAAATCCAATCATTTCGTGCCATCCATATGGCCCAAAAGGCGCAAACAACCACTTCCATGAAGCATGGACCTGTAAACAGGGACTTTGCACTTGTGAAACGATCTGAGAGGGGCAAAGCAGTATCCCAATGTATTCCAAGGAAGTTCCAACAAGTGATGGCAAAAGAGCACTCGAAGAAAGATGATCGCGAGACTCAGCCGAGTTATTAGAACACAGCACACAGAACGGACCACCCTCAATGTTCCAGTGCTTGCGGGCCATGAGATCTTTTGTGTTCAGACGATCATGTTGCAGCAGCCAAGCAAAAACACGAAGCTTGGGTGTTAGACTGGATTTCCAAATGTCCTTGACCGAAGGTTCACACTGAAGATGAGAAAATAGAAACTTGTAGAACTTGGCCGAAGTAAAAGAGGAATCGCCCCAAGGGAATAACCTGACGTCAGGTAGTGTGTGGTCAAGCACCTGAGCAGTCATTATATCATCCACTTGAACCAGTTCTTGGTAGGCTTCAGGCGATAGAGGCAAAGCAAAGCATGAGGCAAGCTCATTAAGCACAGCCATATCTAAGACAGAGGCATCCTCATTCGTAGAAAACGAAAACAGACGGGGGAACTGATCACAAAGAAGTTGCTGCCCATGCCAAAAGTCTTTCCAGAAGAGCGTAGTCTGGCCGTTCTTCACCAAAGAGCTGGTGATGCTATGATAAATCGGAACTAGCCGAAAGATATCCCGCCACCAGAAAGAACCATGCACAGATTGGGCTTGAGGAGGGATCGCCTGATCGTACAAAGTCCAAACTAGCTTCACCCATGGAATATCCAGCTTGCAGAAGAATTTATGGAGCTGTTTCAATAACAAAGCAGAGTTTTGAATTTCTAGGTTTAGAATACCCAGACCGCCACGATTTTTCGGCCGACAGACCAACGACCAAGAGGCTGCGAATCTTCTTCTTTTGCCCATAAACCATGCCGGCGAATACGATCAAATCTCTTAATAATTGCCTTAGGAATTTTCAGCGAGCAAAGGAAGTGGACTGGAAGTGAAGAAAGAACCGAATTAACGAAAGTGAGCTTGCTTCCATAATCCAGAAACCTCACACTCGCATTTAGCCGACGCTCTGCATGATCAACAATAGGGTAAGATCCTGCACAGTAGGCCTGGAAGAGCCGAGGGGAAGACCCAAGTAAGTAAAAGGAAGTGTGCCCGTAACACAACCAAAGACCGCAGCCAGATCACTCAGTCTGTCGTCGCTAATATTAATAGGCATCAGGCAGGATTTCGAGTAGTTCACATGAAGACCAGTGGCTCTAGAAAAATCATGGAGCAGCTCTTTGAGGGCTAAAAGCTGAATAGGACAAGCCTGAAGAATGAGAAGCGTATCATCGGCGTATTGGGCGATAGGGAAGTCAGTACCAGGGATCGGCAGAGGGTGGTGTAAGCGGCCATTTACCACAAGCCTATTCACCATAGACTGAAGAAGATCAGCACCGGCCACAAAAAGAACCGGAGAGAATGGATCCCCTGTCTAACCCCGTTTGCAATGGAATTTTTTTCCTGGTACCCCATTAAGCAGCACAGAAGAGGTGCCTGACGAGAAGATGCAACGAACCCAATGAATCCATCTGTTGTCAAAACCCCAGCACTGCAGAATTCGGATGATCGCTTCATGTTCAATCATGTCGAAAGCTTTAGCAAAATCAAGTTTCAAAATGACCGCCTCCTTGCGAGCTTGCTTGCATTGATGAATGTATTCATATGCCCATCCTACACAATCTTGAATTGTGCGAGTTTTAAGAAAACCATATTGATTAATGTGAACAAGATCAAGAATTTTCTTTTGCAAGCGATTAGCAAGAAGTTTAGTGAGCAGTTTCAGCCCTGAGTTCAATAGAGAAATAGGGCGAAAATCACTCGGGCCAAGAGGCGACTGAACTTTAGGGATCAAGGTGATATAGCATCGTTGATACTCTGTAGGTTAACAGCCATTGCCCAAAATTCCTCGCAGTGCCTGTAGAAATCGAAACGAATTACAGGCCAGCAAACTTTCAAGAAAAGTCCTGAAAAACCATCTGGCCCGGGTGCTTTATCACTTGGACTATCAGCCACTACAGAATCAATTTCCTTGTGCGAGAAAGGCGCAGATAAATCTTCTAACCCGTCCATGCGATGCACATATGAGGAAAAATCAAAAGATGGATCGATGGGAACGGATACCCAAGCCTATCCCTAAAAGAACTCCAAAGGATTCCTGCTTTTTCCTCATGATCAGTAGCAGATGATCCATCTGGCCGAGATAGAGACGCAATAGAATTATGCCTGTAGCGAATTGTGGCCATTGAGTGAAAAAACTTTGTATTTTCACCTCCGAATTTAGCCCAGCGCACTGTGCACCTTTTTTTCCAATATTCTTGCTTTCAGTCTAGAAGAAATGAAAGCTTTCGTTTGACAATAATTCGAAAGTTCCATTCCGAGATGTGCAAGGGACGTAACTCCTCAAATTCATCCAGTCTAAGAATAATCGCATTACAATTTTCAATGAGGTGGGAAACCACCGAGATGCTTGTGCTCCAATTATGGACAACTTTCCGAAGAAGTTTCATTTTAGCAGAGAGACAACGTGCAACATCCCCCGGGCAGTGGATTGCCCAAATCCGTTTAACCACATCCAGGAAACCAGGAAACTTGACCCAGTGATTTTCAAACCTAAAAACTGTGGATTTCGGAATACTTGAACCAATTGACACCACACAAGGCGTGTGATCCGACGTGGGGCGAGCAAGGGGCCTAACCGTGGTATTGGGATATTTCAACGTCCAAGCCAGAGACGTAAAGAACCAATCAAGTTGAACAAGCAGGGGATCCACTTGCATATTGCTCCAGGTAAAACATCGCCCTTTAATGGGAAGTTCAATAAGGCCAAGGAAGCTAATGATTTCATTAAAGTATCCATATCTTCCGTGTTTGCGCCTGGACGATTACGACTCTCAGCATATCGATAGAAGTTAAAATCGCCAAGCAAAATCCAAATGTGTCAGCATCTATATCAAGATAAAAAAGCCAGGCAACAAAGTTTTCGCGCGCAATTCCCTCACAAGGACCGTAGACATTGACTAAAATGAAAGAATCAGCCGAGCTCGTCGAGGTAAAGCTAATGACAATAGCAAAACTTTCCTGCAGCAGCACTTGGCCCACGAATCTACTACTAGCCCAAACCACAAGCAGCCCACCAGAAGCCCCTTCCGAGGGAATGAAAGCAAACTGATCAAAGCGTTTTGGCGCGAATGACTTAATGAATTTGCTATCAAATTCAGCACGTTTTGTTTCCTGAAAACAGAGAATCGAGGCGGCACTCTCCTCAATCTTATCTCTAACAATCGGCCACTTATCAGCAGAATTAAATCCTCTAATATTCCAACAGAGAATATGCCAAAAGAGACGAGCGCGAATTAACCGAGACATAGATCAACTTAAACAAGGAACAGAGCAAGGTTCAACAACACAAACAAACCACAGGTAACAAAACACAAGCAAATAACTTTAAATGTCTCGGCCCTTCAGGAGCTGTTCAGGAGTAAGCTCGTCAGGGGAAATCCCACATTCTTCAATGCCAATGCGCTGCATTTCCGCCAGCTGCAGAACCTCAGGAAGCATAGCCTTGGGGACTTGGGAAACCTTGCGACGTACATCACAGACAGCTTGGGCATCAGGCTTGAAACCTTTATTGGCTAGTCGCGGAGAGCGACGAGCTTGAGAGCTTACTGACGGGGTGGCGGCCTTGCAGCGACGGCTACCCCTAGAAGAAGTAGCAAGAGAGGTATCCATCTCAGGTGACAAAATAGACTCAACATAAAGAGATGGTTCAATAGGTTCATAGTAACTTAGCATACCTACACTGTCCTCCACAGAGGCATCAACAGTCTGGGCAGGCACCTCTTCCACAGCAGCCACAAAGTCAGGGAGCAGAGAACGACCAGCGAACTCCCTAGGTGCAGTGTCAATAACTAGAACACTGTCAGAGCTAACAGGAGACGGAGAATCTTCAAGCAGCTGGCAGCGGGGGACATCAAATATCATCATGAGATTGTTCCAGAGTCCAGCAATCACTGGCCGCAGATGAAGAGAAAGATCCATAATAGCCCACTAAAAACCCTGCATTAAACCTTCCATCTGCATATCAGAGAAGGGAAACTGTCCCATAGGTACAGGCATATCACTAGCAGAAGTTGCAGCTGGCAAAATGGTACGAATAGCAATCCTGCAGGCCATCCAGCCAAGAAAATGCAGGAACGATGGCCAGAGGATGTCAATCACACTCGTCTGCACCTGCACAGTATTAGCAGCAGGCATAACAATCGAGATAGGATAATTTGCAATTATTCCTTCAGCCGCCACCTCAATCTCGGCGACTTCGGCATGCCAGGCGTCCATGGCATCATCAGAGATGTTTTCTTCGGGCACCACCCCATCCATCATCGATGGACCATCATAGCTAGTCATTTCCCTCATGCTGAAACCCAAGAACTCAGGGGAAGCAGGGGGAGCCTGCAGAACATCAGGAGCCGGTGTCCAAGCCCGCCAACCATTAGCCTGCAGAACTTCAGGAGCTGGTGCCGACTGATCCCAGTTGCCATTCCCGTTCTGATGGAGCCAATTGTGCACAGCAAGCTCATTCTGTTGCTCGACATTGAGAAACTGCAGTTCAGTTGGATGGGGGTGGCATTCAGGGGTGGGAGAGGGTCCTCGTTAGAGATCAGGTTAGGATTGCGCAGACGGGCATTAAGATGTAAACCGGCACTGTCCAGGACAGGCCAACACCACCAAGAGTACCAATCCTCTTGACACCAAAGCTGCATGGGACTAAGGCGAGATCGTTGATCCAAGCACGGACAAGAACCCGAGCCCTACGAACCCCAGGACGGTGCCACAGCGTGAGCTTGCCAAAGCAGGAGACCGCCTTGTTGATATAGTACTCCGTCTGGTAATCTAAAGGGAATCCTAGCAGCATGACCCAAGCTTCAACCTCAAACACCGGCTGACGCAGATTCAGTCCCTCATCATGGCGGACAACAGAGAAAGTTACATCTTCGTCATAAGGATGTGGGCTATCTCGGATCAGTTGGTCGCGAATAACAGGAGATTCAAAGCAAGTAAACCAATTCCAAAAGGATGTGTCTCCGGATCCGTAATGCGCAGCTCAAACTCAACCCGCAGAATACGCACTATCTCAGCTAGAATCATCTCTTTCTGGTGCTCAGGAGCAGGGGAATTAAGGATTACCAGTGCAAACTTGTCGTGCTGCCTCGGCGGGTCATCAACCACCATCATGTTCCGCTGGAGACGATTCGCCGGACCTTGCTCCATCTCCATAGGCCCAGGCATGAAGGAGAACGGATTCGCGGGGAAGTTCGCCATGGGGTGGAGCGAGGGGTTGGAACCAGCGATGAAGCAGGGGAATGGGTGATAGGAGTCAGAGGAGCTATGGAAAAGGCCTTCAACCGGTCAATAACCGGAAACGAATCGTCGAGACAGGAAAGAATCCCCTGTACCGGTACGGTCGTTGATTCTGTCGGGGAAGAGGGAACGTCCCCAGTAAGCAAATCGGAGCCCACAGAAGGAACTAAATCAGAGTCATTTAAGACCGGAGAAACACAATCAGGACTTGCTGAACAATTAGCAGATTCGTTTTTTCTGGCCCAAAGCAATCGCGGTAACTGCGGATTAGAAGGATTGCAATGTTTTTTTCATGACCCCACACACTGCAAATTGAACAAAACAACATCCCTGGACATCTAGCGGCCCAATGGCCACGGCCCGAGCAACGATCACAGATGCGTTCATGCGGATAAAACTTTGGGCGCCCAGGACATGAATTCTTTGAGTGGCCCGGCAGATTACAATTCGAACAACGGCCCAGAAAAATCATAAATATCCTCCCAGGCAGGCAACCGCCATAAATCAAGGGCGTACATAATATCTTTGTCTGCGTAGTCTGATTGGCACAAATCAAGGGCCATATTTAGCTTATCCAATTTATGGAGAGAGGCGAGATAATCGGCATTAAAGACCTTTCCAACAAAGCAAGGTTTGACGAAATTCAAATTACGATCATGATCAGCCACTGGTAAAGAAATGCTGCCCACATTGAGATGTGAAATCGAGAAGAAGAACTAGCTTGCTTGGGAATACACGGATCAAACGACCCAAATTTCAACTGACCAGTGCAGCTAGGAGGAACAGCAGAGGAATACATCACTGGGAAAGCCGGCTGAGCCGCAGCCTGAGAAACCAAAGGAGCCAGAGAACAAGCACCTTGAATATGACTGACTCACTCGACCCTTTCTTCAAAAAACTCAAATCAGTTTTAATAGCCAGAGGACGCCTACTAGGGCCAACAAGATCATGATTGTCAGACGCTGAATTCAACCAAGCCGAGGCGGCCCGATCCACTAGGGAGGAAGTGTCACCATGGTAGAGCTTGAAATGACAGATGAAATCCGGCCAAACCCGATCGCGCAAGCCATAAATGAAATGCCCCACTCGATTTGAAGCCACAGAGAAACGGAAGCGACGATCCTTCAATTGGAAAACACGAAAACCAGATAGATCGCCACCAAGACAGCATTGGAGTGCCAAACCAACAGAATCCACGAGAGAGGGAAGGAAGCATAGGAGAAGGAGACCACCAAGAAGAACTCTTTTGTGTTGGAGGAGGGGGAGAAGTGTACCGAAGATCCAAACCTGCAGCGCACCTGCTCCGCGAGCGCAATGCCCGGGAGAAATCCCAGTGGAGGAGGCCCTCCATGGCCTAGAGGAGGACACTAGATCTTTTACCCCCCCCCTCCCCGCCAGATTCTTGGCTGGGAGCAGACGATGAGCTGCGGCGTTTCTCCTCCGTTTTGTCCGCCATCTCTTGTTTCATGGCGATAAAACGGGCGGCATCATTAGCCGCAGCTTCAGCCGTTCTTGAAGTGGAGACGCCGGCAACAGTTTTCTTGCCGGCCACCTTCTCTGCAGCCGCCTTCGTGGCGCCAGTAGTCACCACGTTGTCAGCGTTAAAGGTTCCCGGGCAGAGAACCACGGGAACATTGCTGGCAGGGGTGGCTGGAGCAGTTGCTGGAGAGGATCTTGGCGGTTTGGCTCTGCCGGCAGCCGCCTTCATGTTAGAGCGAAGCTTGGCCATGATGGGCTTTGCTCTGCAAAAGGGGTAAAAGCAAGTTAGCGAACGTATAACGAAGTGGCAAGTTAGTATGCCAAGGGCTTACTTACCGCTTCTGGGGAATGTTGCCCCCCAGGGTCTCATCCTCCGCCTCGGTGGTGCTGGCGGCTTTCTTCTTCTTCTCCAGGTCCTTGGGGAAGAAGGACCGACCTTGCGCTTCCTGGACTTAGCCCCAGGATCGTACCAGTTCGGAGCCAGGTCGGCGTCCGTCAAGGTCTTCAGCTGAAAGACAGCATCCGTCAATCCAGCAAGCAAGTAAGCAAAATAAGCAAGTGACTATAGGAAAGTTTCGCTTACCTCTGGGGCTGGGTTGTCATGGGTGAACATGGCGACGCCTTCGGCCACCCTGATCTGTTTGGGCTTGATGAGCTCCCTCATCCGATACAGCAACACATCCTTGTCAAGTGTGCTGCTGCCCGTTGGTGGCTCTAGGTTGACGAGGGAATATCTCCCCAGCAATAGTGCCAGAAACAATGCTTGTACGTCACACGTCAGATGGGAACCCCAAGAGGAAGGTATGATGAGTGCAGCAGTAAGTTTTCCCTCAGTATGAAACCAAGGTTTAATCGAACCAGTAGGAAAACGAGGTTTGCTTCGAAGGTGTTGGTGAAGGAGTGTAGTGCGGCGCAACACCAGGGATTCCGGTGCCAAAGTGGAACCTGCACAACACAATCAAATTACTTTGCCCCAACTTAACAGTGAGGTTGTCAATCTCACCGGCTTGCTGAAAACAAAGGGTTAAACGTATCGAATGGAAAATGATGTTTGTTTGCATAAAACAGTAGAGAACAATGATTGCAGTAGATTGTATTTCAGATGTAAAAGAATGGACCGGGGTCCACAGTTCACTAGTGGTGTCTCTCCAATAAGATAACTAACATGCTGGGTAAACAAATTACAGCTGGGCAATTGACAATTGATAAGTGCATATAACATGCATGTGTGAGCTGTGGTGTCTACTATGAGATTCATTTGGGCATTCCGACAAAGTACATAGACCGCTATCCAGCATGCATCTATGCCTAAATAGCCCACTTTCCGGTTAACATCCGTACCCCTTCCAGTATTAAGTTGCAAGCACAGACAATTGCATTAAGTAATGTGCGTAATGTAAACAATACATTCATCCTTGAATAAAACATTGCTGTTTTACCCCTAGTGGCAACAACACATCTACAACCTTAGAACTTGCTGTCACTATCCCAGGTTAAATAGAGGTTGAACCCAACTATCATGCATAAGTACCCCCTCTTGGAGTCACAAGTATTCACGTGGCCAAGGCTTCAACAAGTAACGGAGAGCATGCAAGATCACAAATGACATAGACATGATAATATAATATTCAGCTCCACATAGGTATCAATATAAGTCAGATCCCAGCAAACACAACATGTAGCATTACAATAAGATGATCTTGATCATGATAGGCAGCTCACAAGATCTAAACATGATGGCACAAGTGGAGAAGACAACCATCTAGCTACTGCTATGGACCCATAGTCCAAGGATGAACTACTCACGCATCACTCCGGAGGCGGGCATGGCGATGTAGAGCCCTCGGTGATGATTCCCCTCTCCGGCAGGGTGCCGGGAAGAGCTTCAGAAACCCCCCGAGTTAGGGTTGACGACGGCGGCGGCAGCGAATATGTTCTGGATGAAAGGCTCGGTGTTTTAGGGTTTTCGCGTCTCGGGGAATAAATAGGCGAAGGGGCGATGTCGGCGGACCCCCGAGGGGCCCAAACCACCAGGTGGTGCGGCTGGGCCCACTGCCGCGCCAGCCTGTGGTTTGGCCACCTCCTGGCTCCTCTTCGTTTCTCCTTCGGACTCCGTGTACGTGTTGGAAAAATAGGGACTTGGCCTTTTGTTTCGTGCAATTCCGAGAATATTTCCAGAAGTAACTTTCTGAAACCAAAAACAGCAGAAAACAGGGAACACTGTGGCATCTTGTTAATAGGTTAGTCCAGAAAATGCATAAAAGTGATACGAAGTGTATATAAACATGTAGCAAATGGTATAATATAAGCATGGAACAGCAGAAATTATGGATACGTTGGAGACGTATCAAGCATCCCCAAGCTTAGTTCTACTCGTCCTCGAGTAGGTAAAACGATAACAACAAATAATTTCTGAGGAGACATGCTTTCACATAATCTTGATCAATATATTGCAAGGCTCATGTCATGAATGAAGTGACTCAAAGCAATGATCTATAGTTTGCTAACAATAGATAAAGAGTAAACAATGAATCATATAAACAAAAACTTTTCATGAATAGTACTTTCAAGACAAGCATCAAAAGTTTTGCATAAGAGGTAACTCATAAAGCAATAGATTCAAAGTAAAAGGCATTGAAGCAACACAAAGGATGATTAAGTTTCAGCATTTGCTTTCAACTTGTAACATGTATATCTCATGGATAGTTGTCAACATAAAGCAATATAACAAGTGCAATAAGTAAACATGTAAGAATCAATGCACACAAAGTTGACACAAGTGTTTGCTTCTAAGATAGAAAGGAGTAGGTAAACTGACTCAACATAAAGTAAAAGATAGGCCCTTCGCAGAGGGAAGCAGGGATTAAATCATGTGCTAGAGCTTTTTAAGTTTTCGAAAGCATATAGAGAACACAAAATAAGTATTTGAGAGGTGTTTGTTGTTGTCAACGAATGGTAGTGGGCACTCTAACCCCTTGTCAACCAGACTTTCAAGAGCGGCTCCATGAAGGACGTTATCTCTACCAGCAAGGTAGATCATCCCTCTCTCTTTTGTTTACACATGTATTTTAGTTTCTTTATAGATGACACTCATCCCAACCTTTTGCTTACACAAGCCATGGCTAACGAATCCTCGGGTGCCTTCCAACATTCACATACCATGGAGGAGTGTCTATTTGCAAAATTTAGTTGCTTATGATAAATCAGGGCAAACACATGTGAAGAGAATTATTAATGAAAGTTGTAATTAATTGGGGCTGGGCACCCCGTTGCAGCTCTTTTTGCAAATTATTGGATAAGCGGATGTATATGCCACTAGTCCAGGTGAAAGTTGTCAGAAGTAAATGACAAGATTGAAAGATAAAACACCACATACTTTCATGAGCTATAAAACATTGACACAAATAAGGAGTAATAAAGTTTTGAATAGTTTAAGT